>JAPMUY010003457.1:167500-180000 GCA_026901105.3 Galaxias olidus
GTGTGTGTGTGTGTGTGTGTCTGTGTGTATGTGTGTGTGAGATTGTGTGTGTCTGTGTGTGTCTCTGTGTGTCTGTGTGTCTGTCTGTATGTGTGTCTGTGTACTTGTGTCTCTGTGTGTCTGTGTGTATGTGTGTCTGTCTGTATGTGTGTCTCTGTGTGTACGTGTCTCTGTGTGTGTGTGTACTTGTGTCTCTGTGTGTCTGTGTGTATGTATGTCTCTGTGTGTACGTGTCTCTGTGTGTGTCTGTGTGTATGTATGTCTATGTGTGTGTGTACTTGTGTCTCTGTGTGTCTGTGTGTATGTATGTCTATGTGTTTGCGTGTTTGTTCATGTCTACCTTACTTGTTTGCTCAGGTATGTCCGTGAATGTCATATTGGCAGTTCTTCTCTCCTAATCTCTCTCTCTCTTTCCCTCTCTCCTTTAATCTCTCTCTTTTACTCTGTCCTTCTGCCCCTCCGTTGTTAAATCAAATCCATGGACACAAAGCGCCCTAAAAGCTGTAATACTCCAATAACCCGACACAAGCACCTCCGGGAGATAGAAAATTTGTCCACCCAAGAACCCCTGTGTGTGTGTGTGTGTGTGTGTGTGTGTGTGTGTGTGTGTACCGGAGTACCGGAGCGCACAATCCATCCAAATTTCCCAAGACACCAACAGACTTTAGCCAGAGGAGGCTGTGTGTGTATGTGTTTGTTTGAATGGCTATAGGTCTGTCTACAGTATAACAGCTTGAAGCTACTGGTTGTTAGAGAGAGAGAGAGAGAGAGAGAGAGAGAGAGAGAGAGAGAGAGAGAGATTAGAAAGTGTGATTTGAGGTTGGATGGCCGAACAGGCGACTGTAACCGTTGCAGACACACTTTGACACAATATGAGTGTGTGTGTGTTTGTGTGTACGTGCGTAAAAGGCAGACAAACAAGGCCACCTTCCTAATACCCCATTAAGATCCCATTTCCCGCTTTCCCCCACACCACACCACACCCCCTCCCTCAATCACTCCATCCCTCTAGTCCTCTCATCTACACTCTATCTCTTTTCCTCTCTCTTCATATAGATATCTCTTTCAACTATCTCTCTCTCTTTAGCTCTGTCGTTCTCTCTTTTCCCCTCTCTCTCTCTTTATAGATATCATTCTTCAACTTTCCTTCTCTCTATCTCTCTGTCTTTCTCTCTCTTTTCCCCTCTCTTTCTCTTTATATAGATATCTCTTTCTTCAACTTTCCCCCTTTCTATCTCTCTCTCTTTAGCTCTGTCTTTCTCTCTCCTTTAATCTTTCGATTTTGTAAATAGTATAAATAGTTCAGATGTTATAATCCTTACAGAAACATGGTGTAAATCAAACACCGCCACACACTCCCACCCCAGACTACAGAGATCCTCCTACCATCACATAAATTAGAAAACGTTTGTCACCGTAGAAATCCAGAAGGTTTGATAAATTAGCTCTTCACAAATCACTGGAGAAAAAAACATCTGCATGAAAATGTGAAAATAATGTTTCCTGCACACACACACACACATACACACACACACACACACACACACACACACACACACACACACACACACACACACACACACACACACACACACACACACACACAATGGCTTTACATCCCTCTTTCTGAGTCCCAGTATTGCCTGGAAGATATGCTCTCTAACTTAGAGTTAGAGATGTGCCACTTTCAGGGCCTGGGAGATGACATAGCATGTGGGGACTCTCATGCCAGAACAGGGGCATATCATTTCGTCCCTGATCAAACAATCACAATAATCATTCTTTGTTCCTGTTCTTTGGTGTGGTCTGTGGCCATGTTGGATTAACACCATGTTTTCCCAAGGATTATTATATCTGATCTATTCATACACTATTTACAATATCTGGGTGTTTGCTCTAATAACCAAACGTTGGAGTGGATACCCTGTAATATATATTCCATAAACTGATCTTAAAAATGAGCACATTGATAAACATATCAGCTACAGAACAACCTTAAAGTAACCAATTCTAGATTTAAATTAACCAATGTTCTACGATGCCTTTTCACATCTGTGGATGAAAAAGCATCATATTAAGCTTTTACTTCTGTACATTTCTTAAAGCATCATATTAAGCATTAACTTCTGTACATTTCTTAAAGCATCATATTAAGCATTAACTTCTGTACATTTCTTAAAGCATCATATTAAGCTTTTACTTCTGTACATTTCTTAAAGCATCATATTAAGCTTTTACTTCTGTACATTTCATAAAGCATCATATTAAGCTTTTACTTCTGTACATTTCTTTAAGCATCATATTAAGCTTTAACTTCTGTACATTTCTTTAAGCATCATATTAAGCTTTTACTTCTGTACATTTCTTTAAGCATCATATTAAGCTTTTACTTCTGTACATTTCTTTAAGCATCATATTAAGCTTTTACTTCTGTACATTTCTTTAACCGATGCCAGCGCAGGATACAATTACTTCCACTTTGTGTGTGGATACTGTGTGTATATATGACTTTATTTTATATATATATTCACGTACATCCATTTCACTCATACATATTTGTACATACATCTCACTCTCTCTGCCTCATCTGCGTTTGTTGTTGTGTGATTCCACTGTTATTTTCCATCTCTCTGTCTAGACGTCTTTCATCTATTTTTCTTTTTCATCTTTCATTTCTCTTTCTTCCTCATAGCCTCTGCTTTTCTCTAACTTTCTGTCATTCTCTGCGTTTCTCTCTCTCTCCCTCTCTTTCTCTGTATTTTTCTCTCTCTCTCTCTCTCTCTCTCTCTCTCTCTCTCTGCGTCTCTCTGTCTTTCCATCGTTTCCCCCCCTGGATATCTCATTACTTTGTCTAAGCCACCCTTAAGACTGCACAGCTACCTCTCCGTCACACACACACACACACACACACACACACACACACACACACACACACACACACACACACACACACACACAGAGCTGTGGGCTAGCTGTGGGTGATTGAGACTAATGGTGAAATTACAGGGCTGGTGTTCTAAACAATAGATTTCACCCTCCCTCATCAGACTGGACGGGGGTGGGTGAGAGTGCACACACGTTTTTGAGAGTGTGTGTGTCTCTCTCTCTCTGTGTGTGTGAGAGATAGCACATGCTCTTCATAAGAGCCGCTGTCCCTCATTAGAACAAATAAATCTCAATCTATTCAAGAATAATACATAATGGACAAACCACAGTTTTAATATCAGGAGACACCCGTTTTCCCCTTTCTTTTCTCTGGACCGTGGGAATGAGAGAGAGAGAGAGAGAGAGAAAAAGAGAAAGAGAAAGAGAGGGAGATCCAGATCGCGGAGGAGGGGAAGAGGAGTTGTCTTGTGGGAGGGTGCGAGACGGAAAGAGGGACGAAGGGAGGTGTCAGGTAGTGGGAGTGATAAAATGCAGAGAAGTGTGTGTGTGTGTGTGTGTGTGTGTGTTTTGCGTTGCATGGTGTGTGTGTGTGTGTGTGTGTGTGTGTGTGTGTGTGTGCAATGAATGCGATTCATTGCTCATCTCTTGCATAGCTGGGGGGGGGACGTGTTTGTGGAGTTGCCGTCGGTTGCGCCAACGCGCCCCGCCACATCGCATCGCCAGGGAAACCGCATGTGATCCGTCTGCACAGCGAACACGCAACGGCGTTCATCAACCAGTGACATTTACTTTCTTTCTTCGGGGGGGGGACGTTTATTATTGTTTATCACTGTCGCACGTTGACAGACACTTAGCCGTGCCGGGGCAGGACGGCACCGTCGCTACGGTTACCCCGAATACGTGACACTCGAGTTTTGTCCCGGGCTCGATGCGCGTAGTTTACGTGTTTCATTTAAAGACGTGTCCATAGGTACATGTGTGTAAAGTAGAGTTTGTGACCTGACGCGGGTGGACGATCTGAAGCCTTTTCTTTGTTTTTCTGAAAACCTGATTTAGTTAAAGACACTGATTAGACACGTGTACGACTCAGAATGTTGCTGGTTGATTTGGCTTCAATCTTCAAGAGTTTCAGTACAAATTGAAGTCATCTATATAATTTACTGTACTCTTCTGAAGACTACAACCACGGGAATTTAACTGTTACAGGGCAGATTCTCTGTGTGTGTGTGTGTGTGTGTGTGTGTGTGTGTGTGTGTGTGTGTGTGTGTGTGTGTGTGTGTGTGTGTGTGTGTGTGTGTCGTGGCCCCTAAGTGTGTCTAAACCACCTACACTACAAGAGTAAGAGTATAACTAGTTTTTCTTAGTGTTTCTGTCTCCAGCTTCATGGTCCTCTACTGCTGCCTCGACCGGTCTGTGTGTGTGTGTGTGTGTGTGTGTGTGTGTGTGTGTGTGTGTGTGTGTGTGTGGATGTGTGGGTCGGAGCTCTAAGTGCCTGTAAACCATCTCAGGTCTCTGTGGGAGTGTAATGCATTGTTACTGGCTCTGTAGCACCGTCCGATGGGGATCAGAGCTTTTTAATGGCTTCTCCTTTTGTCTCTCTCTCTGTGTGTGTGTGTGTGTGTGTGTGTGTGTGTGTGTGTGTGTGTGTGTGTGTGTGTGTGTGTGTGTGTGTGTGTGTGTGTGTGTGTGTGAGAGAGAGTGTGTGTGTGTGATGGTCTCTCCCTGGCCTCGGTATCTGACCAAGGAGAAATCTGATCTCAAGTGACAGTTTTGGCCACTGCCTCTGGACTGCGGGGTGGGTGAATCAGAGTGTGTGTATGTGTGTGTGTGTGTGTGTGTGTGTCCAGCGGTTGTGGTAAACATATGTTTGTGAGAGGTGATCCACATGCCACTCAGGCCCAAAAAGACACACTGCTAACGGATCGGTCACGTCCTCTCTCCAAAGAACGCCTCAGACAGAAAGACTAGTGAACCTAATGGAGTGCTTAAGAGAAGCCCTGTGCCCTTCCTGAAAGACTGGGGAACACTATAGTGAAGCTGAAAGACTAGTGAACGCTGTAGTGAACCTAATGGAGCGCTTCAGTGAAGCCTCCTGTCCTTCCTGCAAGACTGGCGAACGCTCACAGTGAACCTGAAGGACTAGTGAATGCTCATAGTGAACGTGAAAGACTTGCGAACGCTGTAGTGAACCTAATGGAGCGCTTCAGTGAAGCCTCCTGTCCTTCCTGCAAGACTGGCGAACGCTCACAGTGAACCTGAAGGACCAGTGAATGCTCATAGTGAACGTGAAAGACTTGCGAACGCTGTAGTGAACCTGAAAGACTAGCGAACGCTACAGTGAACCTGAAAGATTAGCGAACGCTATAGTGAACCTGAAAGACTAGCGACCGCTATAGTGAACCTGAAAGACTAGCGAACGCTATAGTGAACGCTGTAGTTAACCTGAAGGATGGGATGGAGTGCGCGCGGCTGAGGTGAAGCATCTTTGGGGCTCCCAGGTGTTCAACGGCAGTGTCAGAAATGCACACCCTTCCCTCCGCGGTCACACGTTACCCTCTTCATCACGTCTCTCTTTCTCTCTCTCTTGCTCTATTATTTCTGTCTCTCTCCCTCCCTCTCTTTCTCCCCCTCTCTCCCTCTGCCTCCGTCTCTCTTGTCATCCGTAATCTGTTGCGCTCTTTTCTGTTCGCTCAGCCCACGGGACGTGGAACCACTGTGTCACGGGCTCGCGCACGCACACACGCGCACGTGCACACTCCTCTTAGCTTTATATAGCTGGAGACCTACAGGATTGGATTAGTGTGTGGAGAGAGAGAGAGAGAGAGAGAGAGAGAGAGAGAGAGAGAGAGAGAGAGAGAGAGAGAGAGAGAGAGAGAGAGAGAGAGACTGAGACTATGTTGGATGTATGGATCAGTGTACAGCTGCTGCTAGATTATAAGAATCACAGCATTGAAAAGGCCTTATCCTTTTTAGTCACTCTACAGCTATGTAAACATTCCACTCTGCTTTAATGGCCTGAAACAGCATTAGTCTACCTTAAGGCCAGGTTCTATCTCAATGAAAAGCCTCATGTGGATAAAATTACAGTTTACATATCACTCTGATATTAACCATGTAGGGATTTCAATCCAGCGTTGAACAATGTTCTATCTGTCACAATGAGTACTTAGCTGCAAGGGGAAAGTGTGTGTGCGTGTGTGTGTGTGTCTGTGTGTGCGTGTGTGTGTGTGTGCGTGTGTGTGTGTGTGCATGTGTGTTAGGGTTGCAGCTGTGCTTGCAGCCCTTGATCCTTAACCCGCATTGTGTCTGAAGAGAAAGATGCCCCTCTTCTTTGGCTGTGTGTGTGTGTGTGTGTGTGTGTGTGTGTGTGTGTGTGTGTGTGTGTGCTTGGGGTGTGTGATGGGGGGTCGGCAATGCCCCACAGCTATTTTATCCTCCATGTGTTTGCCCTCAAGACACACACACACACACACACACACACACACACACACACACAGACACACACAAACAAACTCACATGCATAAACATACACACACAGAAACAGTCAAACAACAAAGCACATCAAACCGCTCAGCAAATGACTTACGTAAGATCACATATTCTCGCACTCAGACCCCTGCTCACCTCCCAAAAACGCCCAACCCTCCCCAACCAACGCACGCACGCTCGCACGCACGCACGCACGCACGCACGCTCGCACGCACGCACGCACGCACTCACTCACGCACGCTCGCACGCACGCACACACACACACACACACACACACACACACACACACACACACACACACACACACACACACAGGAGAGTATGGCCCCATTGCGGGACAGCCCATTGATGCCTGAAGCAGAACTCTGTCTAAATGCATGCCAGCTCTTCTCCCTCTGCACTGGCCTGACCCTGCCCCAAGATGGCACAGCTTAAAACAAGCACGCTCACCTACAGTCAAACACACACACACACACACACACACACACACACACTTTATTTTATGTAAGCTAAACAGCCTTTGGACTAGAGCCTTATAAGTAATACAAAAGGATAAACAAAATTATTCAGCTTTGGGGAATAAGATCAAACCAAACACATAAATTTTTACATTTTACAATCCAAACCTGAAGTAAACTGCCTGCAGGTTTTCAATGGGTGTTACTACACAAAGAGGTATCAATGTAGGGAGAGATAAACCATTCAGACTAGACTTACAACATCACAGTGTCACAGTGTAAAAACAAACAATCTGCAACAGCAGTTGCTTAAGTACAATTACTGTTTATGTTCAAAATATATTAAAGAAAATCTTTTGAATGCTCCACAAGCTACTGTATTATTTAATATGTATTATGTATTATTTTAGTATCCCATAATCCCATGTCCAGTTGAAATACAGTGATTATAATCATTGTACAATGTTTGGAAATGTTTTTTTGATCTGTTGTTTAAAAATAGCTTTAGCAAATCTACAATATAATTTCAATGAGATATTTCTGAAAGCAAGGATTCCGCTCTTACGTAATGTAAGAGAACAGTGAAAGTCATTCACAGCCATTTGTGTGATCTAAAAATCAATAGAATTTTTTTGTTTTATTTCATCTCCACTTTTCATTTTTGTGTATAAGTCTGCTGAACCTTTGTGCAATTTGTAACTGTGAATTTGCTAAACGAGTTTGACAGGGAGATATTAATTGATTATGATTGCTGCAAGACTGTTCCCCCAGGCCATGGAGACAGACTTCAAACATGGCTGCAGAAATTCATATTTTGAAAAATGGTTGGTGGTCCAGGTTAAAATAGATTTCTGTTCAATTGAGAGTTCTAAAATAAGGACACACCTACTTTTCAATCGTGTTTTCCACTCAAAATAGGTACAGGTGTTGACTTCTAGTTGAGGTTTCAACTTATTTTGCGTAACAGGACGTTTATCTGCACTTGCTTTTTCTCAATTTTGTACCTCTGTTTTTAAGGCTTGTTCATGCAATGTTCCAATACAATGACGTGTGCGTTATTGTAAATAATTTGATTATGATTTGGCATGACTTGCACGTGTAAGCCTATAACGTCATTAGTAGCCATCAGGGAAGGACCGTAGGTGGTATTGCCGTATCCAACCCCACTGTCAGATAACTTAAATGACACTCTCTGCTGCTGGCGGACGGATACGTTCACTGAGGGACAGACAGACCAATCTCAACCCCAGTTTGCCAGTCCTGTTGGATCAAAGCATGTCAACTGATCTCTGACGTGACAAGCACTATGCTGCTAGCAACTGGTTGTACCGTTGGGAGTTGAAGGGTTGTGCGCTGATCATGGTAACCAGCTGCCCAAGCTTTTCATGTCCTGAGGAGATTGCACGGTCTTTAAGCTAGATAACTGCTACTGGGAAGAACGTACAACACATCAGCTTCAACTACAGTGTGTGCGTGTACATAGGTTGAAGCGGCAATGTACAACTGATAGCTAGCAGCCTTGTTTTTTTTTTTTGTGAAGAACAATGCATCGCCAGCGGCCATGTTAAGTGAAGAACATTGCATCGCTAGCAGCCGTGTTTTTTTGACAACTTGGCAGTTGTCGAGAACGAGACAACCCCTAGCTTCCAGCTAACGACCGTCGATCAACTGCTTGACGGACATCGCTGTACACCAGAGAAACCTTTTTTTTCTTTGTTTTGTTAGCGATTTTGTAGAGTGCCCATTTGGTAAGCTACATAGATCGAGCTCAAAGTTTCCAAAACACACACTACTGTTTGTGTACGAGCTAACGGTCTAATAGAGTCGATTTCCCCCCCCATGGATCGACCTGGCTATTCATAATATTTACATATCATGTATAATGAAAGTAAACGTCTTTATTTGTCTAAATTAACTCTTAATTGCTTCTACATGGCTTGCTTTGACGGCGGTTATGATATAGCAAAGCTAGATACAGTGGATAACTCTCTCTCTCTCACACACACTCACACACACACACTGATTAGTGTGTTCCACCATGCTAATGAGTACAGGTTTCATAAGAAGCATGACCCTAATTAGCAGCAGAATGAAAGACTGGTGTTTGCTGATAAACACTCGTTCATTTACCTGCATGCTTCACAGGGATATTTTACGCTGTGAGGGAGACAAGGACATATAGAGATAGAGAGAGAGAGAGAGAGAGAGAGAGAGAGAGAGAGAGAGAGAGAGAGAGAGAGAGAGAGAGAGAGAGAGAGAGAGAGAGAGAGAGAGAGAGAGAGAGAGAGAGAGAGAGAGAGAGAGAGAGAGAGAGAGATACTTCTATGGGCTAGTGTTTACTGAGGAAAACTCGTTTACTCCATTTCCTCTTTCACATGGGTATATTACATACAGACAGAGCGATACAGAGGGAGGGAGCGAAAGAGTGGAAGGGACAAGAAAAAGAGTGGGAGAAGATATGGAGAGATGAATGACGAAAGAAGGGATTGGAGTTGAGAGACACAGGACGATGAGAGAGACTAGGATAGGAAGAGACGAAAGAGGGAGGGAGAGAAAATAAGGAAAACGAAAGCGTTGAGATTAGAAGTGGAAATAAAAAGTGAAAGAAAAAAGACAGAAAGCAATATTGATGAATCATAAAAGGAACAGATAGAGAAGAGAAAGAAAAAAAAAAACATTCCGGTTCTCTGCTTTGACATGAACTCGACAAACTCAAATAAGAATCAGACGAAAAGAGAGTCAAACGGCTGCCGATTGAGCTAATCCTCCACTTGCTCTTGCAAAGTGTTTGGGACACTTATCTTTTCTGACTATTTGAATCTCCGACTCCCGAGCCATAGCGGGGGAGGAACAGTATAAAAAAAAGATAGAAACATTATCTGTTCAAACGCTCATGGAACTTGAACGTTCATGTCTTGAGTTTGTCTCCTTTTTGTCCTCAGCGCCTGCATGAGAAGCACGGCAGGAGCAATAATGAGCACACAGGAGAACTGACTAGTCAGACTAAAGAAGAACATAGGTGAGAGGTGGAGAGAGAGAGAGAAAGTGAGCGAGCAATAAAGAAAGAGAACGAGAAAGTGGGAATAGAGTACGAGAGAGAGAGAGAGAGAGAACGGAAGAGTATGAGAGAGGAAGAATGAATCCACGTCAGATTCGTGTGAGAAACGGAGCAGGACTTCAAAGGGAGTCACGTGTCGTAATCCTGAGGAGCAGCGTCATTAAGCGTGCTAATAATCCCTTTAGCAGCCATCCCATCCCGCTGGTGTGTGTGTGTGTGTGTGTGTGTGTGTGTGTGTGTGTGTGTGTGTGTGTTGAGATAGCTATGCTTTCTTGCTGAAGGTGTGCGTGGCACAATTCTTTTCGGTCTTAAAATGGAGCCCTCCCTGTCAAAAGCAGACACAATGGAATGGGACAAGTAAGAATGCTCCAGATCTACACTGTAAAAAAAATTCAGTGAAATTGACAGTGAAATATTGTGAAATCATAACAGTAAAACACTGTAAATAATGTTCATGAGAGCCATTACCTGACTGTTCCACAAACATCGGAAGACCACATTGTCAATAACATAGGCTGTTGGACTTTCCAGTTTGAATGTATTTCCAACAGTTTTTAACTGTACAATGTGCAGGTTGTTCTGTAAAGTTGTTCACAGTTTTAATACATCTTTTACAGATTTATTCTGGCGTCCACTGCTGCCAGTTTTTGTCCGTAAAGAAAATCTTTACCATAATGCTGAATATGTCTGTACCGTTTTTTTTACGGTTCTCCTCTGGCGTCCACAGCTGCCAGTTTTTTACCGTAAATTTTACCTTTTTTTTTACAGTGTATCTCTCAAACACAAACACACACACCTGTGCATGCACTCAAACGTAAACCCCACCAGCAAGCACACAGACGTACGCACCTCAGCATAAACATTTGTAAAAACATACACACTGCAACACACACACACGCCAACGCAATCATACACATAGAAATGAGGTGGTTACAAAAGCTGTTGTCTTTATGTAGGTTGGCATCTGGGAAAAAAAAGAAATAAAACAGAAAGAAATGGACGGACAGCGGAGACTTAAAGGGGGAACGAGCTACAATACAATCATCTCCAATCTTCTTTAATCAGGGAAAACTTGGCAGCAGAACTGATGACCGGGGAGAGATGGAATAATATCTCTGTTTCTTCCCCTTCTTTTTTTTCATTTCTGGAGAAATTGAACGGCAAAGAGAGGCAGTGGATGAAGGGGGAGGGGGGGGGGGGGGGGGGGGTGTTCAAAGAGCTCTTTGAGACAAGAGGGAGATGGAGCGATAAAAAGATGGAAGGAGAGATGAAAAAGGAAGACAGGAGGGGGGAGAGAAAGCGAAGACAACAGCTCCCTTTCAAGGCGTTGGTTGTTCTTTCATTGGTGAAGGGGAGTTATATCCGCTCTCCTTTAACGATCCTCTCCTCTACTTCCTCTTACAAACCCCTTTCTTTAGATGGAACCCTGAATGCTGCTGTTTCTCTCTCTCTCTCTCTCTCTCTCTCTCTCTCTCTCTCTCTCTCTCTCTCTCTCTCTCTCTCTCTCTCTCTCTCTCTCTCTCTCTCTCTCTCTCTCTCTCTCTCTCTCTCTCTCTCTCTCTCTCTCTCTCTCTCTCTCTCTCTCTCTCTCTCTCTCTCTCTCTCTCTCTCTCTCTCTCTCTCTCTCTCTCTCTCTCTCTCTCTCTCTCTCTCTCTCTCTCTCTCTCTCTCTCTCTCTCTCTCTCTCTCTCTCTCTCTCTGTCTGTCACTCTCTTGTCACTGTGTGTGTATATCTGTCTCCCCACAAACTCCTCCATAAACTGTATACAGCATCATATATCTTTATTTTGTGTTTATATGCAGCATACCATTTCACATTTGTGTGTGTGAAAGAGCCTTCAGCTGCTCCGCCCCCCCCCCCCCCCCAGTGGAACTCCCTCCCCCTGACATCAAAAATCTGGACTCAATTTCCTGTTTCCAAAACCACCTCAAAACCCAAGGCTGGCTTAAGGTTTAATGCTCGATTGCAGGCTCCATGCCTTTTTAATTGTATACTACTTATTTTGTTATTTGTTTAGAATGATTCATCATATTAGCATATGATATCAAACTATAATTAGTCGTATTCGTTAATAATGGATACTAAGGATATTAATGAACTCCGTTTTAAAATTGATCATTTGGTGAACAAACACCAGTTTTATGGAACTGTGGAAGTAGGATTCTCCGTAATTCTGAGGAGTTCTGTTGGCTCAAAGGGCTTGATATTATTCACACACTTGGTATTTCTGTGAATGGAAGTCTCTCTCTGGCTTTTAACCTTTTTCCCTTTAGTTCACAGCTAATGGAGCCATTACAATGTTCGTCAGTTAGCTGACACTTATCCAAAGTGACTTACAATGAGATTACAGGGACAGTCCCCCTGGAGTCACTTAGTGGTTGAGTGCCTTGCTCAAGGGAACACTAGTGGTGGTGTATTCCTAGGTGGGATTTTAACTCATCACATTTTGGTCACCAGGTAGCTGTCTTACCCACTAGGCCACCACTGTCCTAGACACGTGTGTGTGTGTGTGTGTGTGTGTATTCCATTAGTTATGTGAATAGACCTATATGCTTAGCTACCTATCCTTTATATGTGCACACAGACCACATGGAGGAAAGTACAACA
>JAPMUY010003457.1:182500-207500 GCA_026901105.3 Galaxias olidus
TTGGGGGGGGGGGCGTGCTTACACTAACTAATGAACATATTATTTGTAGTAAATCAAATGATCACTCAAGAAGTGCTTTTAAAAGAAAGTGAAGCTCTGTCTTCAGCTCACCCCGGGAGCAAAGTCAACACAGTCTGTCCACCCTGGGCAGCCAGGTCTGCCTGTGACGGCCTTTTTCTTTTTATCTCTCTCTCACTCTCTCTCTCTCTATTCTCTCCCTCTTTATTCAATTGCCAAAGCATAACAGCAAGGATAACAACACACCGTATTTCCCATGCCTAGTCAGTCACATTTTTTTCCATTTGTTTCAATCGCTGTTTTTAGGTTGGGGCATTGATGAACAAAATGTGCTACAAGGGCTGTGCAGCTTGGCATTTCACCGAGTAAATAGGGCACTTTCTGTTCTTCTAGTTTGCATCCAAATTCATACTACATTTGTTATTAACGAAAAAAGAAAATTCTCTAATGGATTTCTATTATGGACATGCGATGAGGAAGTGAGCGTTTGTCTCCACTTTATTTTGCACTCTTGACATATCTGGTTCTCCCTCGGGAGGCAGGCTTGTCTTTTCATATCTCTCTACCTGTCTCCTGACCCCTTTCTAACTATCTCTCTCTCTCTCTCCACCTCTTTATAACTCTCTTTCTATCTCTCTCTCTCCACCTCTTTCTAAACTCTCGTCCTCTCTCTCTACCTCCTTCTAACTCTCGTCCTCTCTTCCTTTATCTATCGCTCTCTCTACCTATTTCCTTGCCTCTCTATAAAACCATCTCTCTCTAGATCTCTACTTTGCCTTTACAGACATAGAAACTCCATCGTCTCTTGATGCATCAGGCTTTTTAATAATCTGTGAGAATTTATACTGTTTTGATGATAGGATTGGTTTTTAATCATGGATATAGTATATGTATGTGTTGCATTTTTTATTTCAAACTCTATATTCTGCATAAATTAATCATTGTATAGCAAGTCAAACTCGAACAAACTTTTTAACTCTACCTCTCTCTTTCAGTCTCTCTCTCTGTAGCTCTACCTCTCTTTCTCCAACTCTCTCTCCCTCTGCTTTGTACTACTTCTTTTAGTTGGTTTTAAATTGCTACTTGGTTGTTCTCCAACTACTTTTCTTCTCATGTAATCTCTCTGTCAAATTACCTTTCTTTTCTCAACTCACACTCACCCTGCTGCTGGGTCCCCATTTTGTCGTTCTGTCTTTAAATAGCCGCTGCTGCTTTAAATGGCTGCTACCTTATGTCCAATCATCTTCGCAAAGCATCTTTTGTAATTTGGTCCAAAGAAAACATTCACAATGCCTGTAGCCCTGTACACATCTTGTGGAGTTGTTGTTGTTGGTGTGTGTGTGTGTATGTATGTATATATGCTTGTGTGTTTCGTACTTCAACAGTTTTCACGTCTGGGAGCAGCATTTCATTGAGGCTAAGCGAGAAAGGTTCTGAGGGGAGAGAAAAGGAAATACGTCATCCTGGTGGTAGTTGTTTAATGATTGTCAGACCGTGTCTGTGTTCCTTTTTTTCGTGTGTGTTCGTCTGCATGTGCGAGTGTGTCTGCCTCTGTGTGTGTGTGTGTGTGTGTGTGTGTGTGTTTGTGTGTGTGTGTGTGTGCGTGTGTGTGTGGGAGCTGATTAGATGGCAGTCAAAGTAAGGGGTGTTTTGTCTTCGGTTGCATAATGACTGTTTGTGTGAGTTTGTCTGTGCTCGTGTTTTTGGACTGTTTTCTGTCGGTCTCTGTTGCGCGCGCGTGTGTGTGTGTGTGTGTGTGTGTGTGGGTGCTCATTAGCTGATGGTCAACGGAAGGGGCGTCTTATCTTAGGTTTTGTAATGGCTGTTTTGGTGTTTTTGTCTGTGTTGACCTGTTGTGTGTATTTTTTTAGCTGTGTGTGTGTGTGTGTGTGTGTGTGTGAGGGAGCTGATTAGCAGATGGTCAATGGAAGGGGTGTCCTCTCTTAGGAACTATAATGAATGTTAGCTAGCTGCTGATTGCAGACAACGCTGATTGTAATTGGTAGTTCAGTCGCTCTGGCGACCTCTAAATTTTGCTCTCTTTGTCCTCCCTCTCTTTCTCCCCCTCTGCCCTCCCTCTCTCCCTGCAGAGGGGGGCTTGGCTATATTGGTTTAGAATCCTTTCTGTTAAGGTTAACTGTGTGGGTTGGTGAGAGAGGATGGGTGGCAGATCTATAGAAAGTGAGGGTGGATGTGTGTTTTTTTTCTTCAAATTCTAATGTTTTAAAACTAAGTTGATGTTTCTAACGTTTGCTTCGGCTCTAATTTCACAACATGGTGTTCGTTTTTCAAAACTCTCGACACAGAACTCAGAACAAAATGCACTCACCACTTTTCTTCAACACTTGCTTGGATACACCATACTCTTCAGATCATACTTTGTTCATTGGACAGAAATAGCCGGGTTCAAATGACACAGCAGAAAATCAAAGCACTACCATTTCAAAATGTACATTCATACTTTACATATGAAATTAGTCTTTCTTTCATACTGTGCATCTAAATGTCAACTAATATAACTGCAAAAAACGTAAATTTGCATTACTTTTAGCTTTATGGAAACTGATAAACAATATTCCATGTTTAGATCATGAAAGTTCCAGTGTAAAGATATCCATTGACACCAATATGGAACATGAATTACATTACCTATGGATGTAGTATTTTTTCAACATCAGACACTGTTTCTATGGTCTCATACACCACTGTTCCAGACAATGTTTTCAGGATGGACAGTATGTAGGCTCTTGCCATTGCTTTTGCAAAACTGACAACTCGCTACTAATGATGGATTTCATGTCGTAGCAAGCGTATGAGAAGATTAGTATTCACCAACAAAATGAAGAAGGCAGATTATACAGGTCACAAAAGAGGGCGCACGGCGAGAAGAGGATGAGGAGGAGGAGGAAGAGGACGCGGTGGTGAAGGGAAGGAACGTACCCGTTCTGAGATTTGGCAGTAGGCCTCCACTGAGAGGTGATGTGAAGGGTCGTGGCAGAGAACAATGTTTTGTATTTCAAGCCAGATCGTTGAGGAAGCTGTTTTTCTTTGACACTTTGCAGCTGTACTTACATTTGTTTTGACCAAGGTTTGTGATATTTAGTTTCAGAGTTATATAAAAAGAATTTCAATTACTCCATCGTTTCTCTCTACTACTAATTTTAAAGAAATGTTTTTAGAACAATATTAAAACCTGTAACAAGTGTTTTGTATTTTTGACTTCAATATTATGAGAGTGTACCAACAAGTGAAACTATCAGTATCGTAACAATTACCTTGTTGAGACAGGGGTGCAGGTGAAGCAGTGATTTTAATAAAAACAAAATCACAGAGCATACACCAAAAAACAACTTGAAAAAGATAAACGATAGCCATACACTTCACAAACGAAGTAAGCTCCCATAGCAACACTAGCTGCTCCACTGCCCTCTGGCATGTGCCTGTAAACCCAGAGCAATTAACCCAGGTGTCCATCGTTAATAATCAGGTGGTGATGATCTGTGGAGAGAGGGAGTGTAGGAGTGACAAGTAGGTCGTGTGTGGATGGTCGAACTAATGTGCCTATGGTATTCCATCACACATTTGTAATTTGAACCCATGATGCTGAAGTTAAGGTTTTGAAAAACAGCACAAGGTTCTGAAATAAGTGCTGAAGTGATTGTAAAAAACCCCGAATAGATTGTTGATTGAAAAGGCGTCAAGTCCTTCTCTACCTCTACGTATTATATCATCTCTCCACCTCTACGTAGAATATTCTCTCTCTCTCTCCCTCTGTCTAGCTATCTATACTTGCTTAAATGGCGGAACAAAATGGCGGCGCGCAAGGACGCTGCGGCTTACGGCTCTTCACCAAAGTGCTCTTTTCTCCTTCCTTTCTATCTTTTTTCTTTTTTTTGTACACTATGGGCAATGCGAACGTCCAGTACACCCGACAGATGCTTTTGAATATCGGAAATAATCACCATTTATCTGTTTCGGGTGACTTTCACCACACCCACAACATCCCTGACGACATAGCGAGACCGCCGGGCTCTCCGTGGATTGTCGTCGGGTCTGGGAGGCGGCGCAGGCGGAGAGAGAGGAAGCAGAAGCGGGGGCGCAGGTCCGGCGCTATGCTGCTAAGAGAACAACCACACAAGCCACCTCTCCCGAGCCTGTACCTCTCCAATGCCAGATCCCTGGTGCATAAAACGGACGAGCTGAGACTATTACTCGCCGCAAATCGCTATGTTCGTGAGTGCTGTGTGCTGATTATCACCGAAACCTGGCTTCACCCGGACATTCCCGATGCTAGCGTACAG
Source organism: Galaxias olidus (assembly GCA_026901105.3). Taxonomy (NCBI): domain Eukaryota; kingdom Metazoa; phylum Chordata; class Actinopteri; order Galaxiiformes; family Galaxiidae; genus Galaxias; species Galaxias olidus. The sequence continues at coordinate 186,820 of JAPMUY010003457.1, forward strand.
CTAGCAGACCGGACCCTATTGCGTTGGGACAGGACCGAGGAGTCCGGTAAGAGCAGAGGAGGGGAGTCTGTATTTATGTGCACGACAACTGGTGTAACAACGGGACAATAATAGACCAACACTGTTGCCCGGACTTGGAGTACATGTCCGTAAGATGCCGGCCTTTTTTTCTGCCGAGGGAGCTGAGTGTCGTGATCATCACAGCCACGTATATTCCACCCGACGCCAGTGTAAACACGGCGCTCTCTCTCCTGCTCAAAACCGTAAATGAACAACAGCGGGCTCATCCCAACGGTGTCCACATCATTGCAGGGGACTTTAATAAGGCCAATCTAAAGACTGTACTCCCAAAGTTCTACCAGCATGTCAAGTGTGCTACAAGGGGGGAGAACACCCTGGACCATGTTTACACTAACATCAAGCATGCATACAGGGCTGTACCCCTCCCCCACCTTGGACAATCAGACCATCTTTCCCTCCTGCTCCCCCCAGCCTACACCCCCCTCAAACGTAGGGCCAAGCCCACTTCAAAAACCATCACAGCCTGGCCTGAAGATGCACTCGACAAACTCAAAGACTGTTTTCAACAGACAGACTGGGACATATTTGAACAACAGGACCTGGGGACACTCACAGGAACGGTACTAGACTATATTAAGTTTTGTATCGGGAATGTGACCATGGACAAAACCATCAGGGTTTTCCCCAACCAGAAACCCTGGATGACCCCCCAGGTCCGTGCACTCCTCAGGGCCCGTGATGCTGCCTTCAGGTCAGGAGACAGAGCACTCTACAGTGCTGCTCGAGCTGACCTGAGGAGAGGTACAAAAACAGCTAAGGCAGACCACAGGAGGCACATAGAGTCCCATCTGTCCAGCAGAAACATTCGAGAGGTGTGGCAGGGCATCCAGGACATCACCAACTTCAGAGGAGGCGAGGCGTCAACGGGGGCTCAAAGTGCTGCTCTGGCAGAGGAGCTAAACGGCTTCTTTGCCCGCTTTGAAACATCTCAGCAGCACGCATCTGCTCCAGCCACTCCCCCTCCCCCACCCTGCTCCCACAATACCCCTCCCCTACCCCTCCCCCACCCTGCCCCCGCATCACCACATCCACCTCCCCTCCCCCGCCCCGCACCACCCCACTCACTGTTCAGGAGCACGACGTCAGGCGGGTGCTCCAGGCAGTCAACACAAGAAGGCTACCGGCCCAGACGGGGTTCAGGTAGGGTGCTCAGAGCATGCGCTCACCAGCTCGCCCCCACCTTTACCAGGATCTTCAACCTCTCTCTGGCCCAGGCAATCATCCCACCCTGCCTCAAATCATCCACAATAATCCCGGTGCCGAAGAAGTCTCCCATCACCAGCCTGAATGATTACCGACCAGTGGCACTCACCCCGGTGATTATGAAGTGCTTTGAGAGACTCGTTCTGCAGCACATCAAGGACCATCTCCCCCCAGACTTTGACTCCCACCAGTTTGCATACCGTGCTAACAGATCCACCGAGGACGCCGTAGCCATAGCTCTTCACTCTGCGCTGGAACACCTGGAGCAGCAGCAGAGATACGTCCGGATGCTCTTTGTGGATTACAGTTCAGCCTTCAATACAATAATACCGGACAGGTTATGCTACAAACTGGACACCATTGGCCTCCCCCTCTCACATGTGCCTGGATAAAGGACTTCCTAACGTCCCGACCCCAGACTGTGAGACTTGGCCCCCACCTCTCCTCAACCCGCACGCTGAGCATCGGCTCCCCACAGGGGTGCGTGCTGAGCCCCCTCCTGTACTGCCTCTACACCCAAGACTGCAGGCCGGCCCACAATGACAACCTCTTCGTCAAGTTTGCGGACGATACCACGGTGGTCGGTCTCATCTCCAGGGCTGATGAGGCGGCCTACAGAGAGGAGGTCCTGAAGCTGGTTGCTTGGTGCTCTGAGAACAATCTTGTTCTAAACACCAAGAAAACCAAGGAGATCATCATTGACTTCAGGAGGCACCGCACGGACCCAGCCCCCCTCTACATCAACGGCGAGAGTGTGGAGCGTGTTCGCACCCATCAAGTTTCTGGGCGTGACTATCGGCCACCATCTCTCTCTCTCTCCCTTCCTGAGAATCCTCAGGAAGCACAAGCTATTCCACCTTACTGCTGACCTTCTATCTCTCGAGAGCCTGCTGACATACTGCATCACAGTGTGGTATGGCAGCTGCTCTGTCAAGGGGAGGATACAGAGAGTCATAAAGACAGCACAAAAGACCATCGGCTGCTCTCTCCCTTCCCTAACGGACATCTACCTCTCGCTGCCTCTGCAGAGCCAAAATATCCAAAAGGACAGCTCTCACCCTAGCTCTGGTCTGTTTGCTCTCTCCAGGTGCCTCAAGACCAGAACAAACAGATTTAAAAACAGCTTCTTCCCCCAGGCAATAACCCTGCTGACTCAAATTTGTAACCCCTGTGCAATAGTCATATAGGTATATTTATTTAATTCCGTGCAATACCTGTTAATTCCGTGCAATACCTGTATAGACGTATTTTTCTGTGAATTTCATACATAGATTTAGATATTTTCTTACTGCTCTCTCTATCGGGACTACGTACCCATCTTATCTTATCTTATTTTATACTTTTATTTATTTTATTTTATCTTATCTTATTCCTGTTTTAATCTGTACTGCACTGTTTGGTGGTTGCTTAATCTCATTGTACCTGTGTATAATGACAATAAAAGGCATTCTATTCTATTCTACTATCTATCTCTACGTATATCCTCGCTCTCTGTCTATCTATTCTATCTATCTCTACGTATATCCTCTCTCTCCCTGCCTATCTTTATCTCTCCATCGCTCTTTTTCCACCTTTCTTTCTCTCCATCTCTCTCTCTTAGTCCTACACTCTAATGTTTACTCTCTTTCTGATTCGATTCACTTAGCTTTATTGGCACAGGACGGGAATAAACATCTATCTGTCTAATATCTATCTCTATGTATATACACTTTCTTTCTCTTTCACTCCATGTCTTGCTCTCTCTCTCTCTCCATCTCTCTCTCTTAGTCCTACGCTCTGTTTACTCTCTCTTTATAATTCGATTCACTTAGCTTTATTGGCACAGGACGGGAATAAACATTTGTCTAATATCTATCTACGTATATACACTTTCTTTCACTTTCACTCCATTTCTTGCTCTCTCTCTCTCTCTCCATCTCTCTCTCTTAGTCCTACGCTCTGTTTACTCTCTCTTTATAATTCGATTCACTCAGCTTTATTGGCACACAGGACGAGAACGGGAATAAGACTAACACATTCAGACACTACTAATAGACGTGACACAAAAATACTCCTCCTCCTCCTCCTCTCTCCCTCGTTCTTTTACACGGCACTCCTTTCCGTCTGTCTCTTAGTCACTTTCTCTCTCTCTCCTCCACTCCCCCGTTACCTTCCCTCCGTATTATCCGCGACTTCCTTCGACACCTTCCATCTCATCTCCCCGTATCTTTATTCTGTACACTCGTCTCTTTCGCAAAAAAAGGCATGCTCTTACTTGCATGTGTGTGTGTGTGTGTGTGTGTGTGTGTGTGTGTGTGTGTCTGATACAGAGGCTGCTTGAAATAGCAGGCAGGTTTGTCAGAGGTTGAGAGAGAGAGAGTGACTGTCTCGTGGATTCCTCGGGTGATCACCTGTCTGTCACACCTGCTGCAAGGGGAAGGGAACGAGGGAGGACGGGAGAGAAGGTGATGAAAGGAGAGAAGAAGGGAGGGAAGAAGAGAGAGGGACTCAGGAGGGAGGGTGGTAAAGAGGCTATGAGAGAGTTAGGGAAGGAAGAAAGGATGCATGGAAGGAGGATAAGACGCTATAAGAGAGTAAGGAAGGAAGGAAGGAACGAAGGAAGGAAGGGAGCGAGGGAAGAAACACCGGAGGAGAAAAATAGAGGCTGTCTGTTTAGTGAGCTTTTAGAGTGAGAGGGTGTCATGTTAGCGCTCCCTGTGTGGATCACTTTGAATGCTGATATTGAGAGACTAAACACCCACCAAAAGGTCACGGTCACAGCAAACACTGCCGACAAAGTCTCCCCGAGCGTGTTGTGACATTTCCCTCGACTAACTTTTCCACGCTCGAGTATCTGGTTTAATATTTCGTTCATATCCGTAGAACAGAGAATGAGGCACCTCGTCTGCACAAGCCAGAGACAGGCAGCCATTTTAGAGCAAGCCGTACGATTTGATTACCATTTTTCCCATCATGCATTTCTCATAGACACAGGCACAGCTGGGTTGCAACACCCATAACAGCATACTATATAGTAAGCCAGAAAAAGATTTAGCATGTCCCAATACATACCATGTCAAATGCAGTAAGCCGAAAATGGATGCAGCAGTACATATTTTGCAAGTACCTTCTACAACAAAAAAGTAGTTGTATGCGATTTGAGACGAAGCGTTTTACCTTGCTTGGAAATGGGACTTGAGACAGAGAATTTGATTGGTGGACTGTTTTCCCTTGTCCCCGTTTCATAGGTCCAGAGTCGTACTTGGTGAGGGTGGAGCTCACGGTGATGGACGTGAACGACAACGTTCCGGAATGGAGCATGGTGCCGTCGCCGTACCTGGCCACGGTTTCTCCCGCGGCCTCTGCCGGAACGCTGGTCTACAAGCTGGTGGCGCGCGACGAAGACGAAGGGGACTACGGCGATGTGGAGTACTTCCTGTCAGACGGTAGGCCTGTTCCCCTTTCCTCAACAGTCACAATGACAATCAATAATTATTGTTTTATGTTTATGATTTTGTCAATAAGTTTAAAACTTAATGGTATTGAACTCGAAAGTCTTACTTTTACTGTTGATTGAAATTACTGTTGATTTGCTATTGTCATAATACATGGGTTTTTTGTATCGAGGATTTTACATCTCGCCACAAATTGGCACTAATTTGAACCCTATATAATTTAAAAAACTTTGATTTACTATAATTGTTGTATGCAATGTCTTATTTTTTTTGTAGGTGAATAAATGTAAATTTGTATGAATACGCCTGTGGTCTCCTCACCTCCCTCCTTTTCTGCCTCTCCCCCTCTCGCCCTCTCCAGGAGGTGACGGCCGTTTCGAGGTGGACAGGAAGTCGGGTCAGGTGCGCACCACGGGTCTTCCCCTGCAGTCCACTCGGGAGTACCTCCTGACGGTGGTGGCCGCTGACGGCCAGGGCAGCCGTAGCCCCCCGGCCGTCCTGTCGGTGGTGGCGGGGCCGCGGGCGCCGCAGTTCACCAACGCCTCCTACACCATCGCTATCCCCGAGAACACCCCCGAGGGACAGCCGTGAGTACACACACACACACACACACACACACACACACACTGCCTGTCTGTTAATCCCATGTCCTCTTATCAATAAATTCATCCTCGCCATTTGTGACTCGGGAGATTACATGCCACGGGAGAATGTGCCCGCGCTTATTTCCGCTTCACTCTCCGCTCTTTCTGCTCGCGCACAAAGAGACGTCACGAATAGGCTCTCTCAAACGCGTGGTACTACGTCTGTGTCACTTACAGACAGAGCAATGTTAAGCGCTCAGAAATGACCAACCAGGCAATTTGAACATAAAAAATGGGTTGCTAGGGAACCGACACCGGAGTCTAAAGTAAGCGGTTGGACAAATGTCACCAAAGAATATTCGGTGACCCAATTAATAATATTGGTTATGTACTGTAGCAGAAGTAAATCCTTGTTGATATACCGTAACCTTCCCTAAGTTCGGTACTTAACGATAAACACTTCAAACATTTGACAGTATGTTTTGGTGCAGTGGTGCTCTGCCTCATGGCAATAAGATGAAGAGGCTGTCATTGTTTAACATTCCGTACAGTGCATTGACACACCACACACACAAACCAATTGAACACCCTCAAAATTGAAGCTGTCAGTCATAATTGTATCAGCAAGGTCAGCCCGTGATTGCATTGCAGATCACCTGCATGAGATACAGTGTATCAAAGGGTATGCACAGCGGAAGCAACATCAAGGAGAGTGTGTGTGTGTGTGTGCGTGTGTGTGTGTGTTTGCTTGGTTAACCAGAGGTGAATACGTGTCAGGAATGTTTAAAAACCTGTCACGTTACACACGACACGACTCACACAAACCCACCTCTTTGATGTGAGTCTCGTTATTAAGCATGTTCTTAGGCTCAAAATGAACACACACACACACACTCATCATGCCATCGTAGAGCTCACCGTAGACGTGTATTTGAATGCGTAGTTAATCACAATCTACTTCTACCTAAGCATGGGTGTGTGTGTGTGTGTGTGTAAATCAATAATTGTTCATGTACCATATAACTGGCTGTGCATGATGGATATGCGCTCAAGGTCGAGTGAACTACATGCTCGATGCATTGATGCAGACTAAGTGGACCTTCGTGAATGTGTGAGTGTGTGTGATGCGTATGTGTGTGTCCTTGATGTGTGTGCTCAGACTGGGACAGATCGAGTGAACGGCAGAGATAGATGAGAGCAAGAGAAAGAGAAAGACCTTTAACAAGTCCTTTATTATTACTTTTAACAACGCTTTAACAGGTCATAGGTCAAATACAAAACAGGAAAAGCAATATGTTCATCACAGATGGAATGTCTAAAAACACAACAATCTTCGCGCAAAACAGTACCAATGACTTCTGATACACTGTACGTGATACACTTTCCAGTCCCCAAAATACACACAAATCATCCGCATATGAAACCATTTTATAATATGCAAATTCAGTCTTCAATCTAGCCAGCCACCAGCCCCCTGAATGAGAACTCTTCCTCTCATAAACTTGTTTGTTTCAGTTGGTTTTCTCTGAGTGAGCCAATTGCAAATGTTTTGCCTGACCTATGAGGAGGTTGACCAGGCTAACTCTCCTACGCTGTGACCCACAGTACTTTGGACCAAAAATAAAGCTTACCTCATCTGGCATCTCTCAGAGGCCAGGAAGCCACTGCTTTATCACAGACCAGAGTGGAATTAGTCTGGGGCTTAGTGTGGGGAAGCTAAGCCACAGATTCGTCCGATTCTCCTTAGCTTGACAAATAATAACAATGTCCCTCCCACTTTAGGATCTAAGTGTGCCACGTGTCTGTATGTAGCCACACCCCCACGTACTATTCTCCATTGGGGATTCAGTTCACACTACGCTACTCTGTGGGAGTTTTGTACAGGGACCTCCAGGGCAGCAGCCTTTCTCAAACTTCTTTGTCCTGGGGCCAAGTCATGTCAGACTTTGGGGTCACAAGGCAGGGCTCTATACAGACCGGCAGTTTCCTTGGCCCATAGTTTTCGAAACGCCTCTCTAGGGAATATGCCTGGTGCAAAGGCGTCTGACCCCCTCAACTCTTGACATCCCAGCCAGGGACTGTTTATTCAACACATTCACGCTCACAGAGTACAGAACCTTTTTCGATGTCTGAGAAGTCTGGAGAGTTCTGGGGTGCAAAAAGACAAGAGCTCTGCTCTCTTCTTCCTCCTCCTCCACAGCAGCAGATATGGAGAACGCCTTTCTGGGCAGTTGGTTTCTCATTCACAGACTCCGCCCTGGGTGACTCCCTGAGCCTGCCAAGGAGAGCAACAACCACCTCATCAAACAGACTCTCCAAGAAAACGCTGAGTTTTGACACTAGTCTCTCCACAAAACCTTGCAGCAGTTTTCCACTTGCGCCTTGATCTTAAATGTGCCGTTTTTGTCAGTCAAGCTTATTCTTATTCTCTCCATACACAGGCAGTGCTCAGCATGCTGCGCTATAAGACCGGGTTATAGAGCACAGGCACCTCTCCTATGTATGATCATACGTTTAAGAACGGTCCCTTTCTGTTTTTCAAACTGCTCCGTGCACGGAAGAGAACAGACTGACAGAAAAGAATGGTCCGTGGCAGATCCACGTCATCCAGCTTAAGGAGAAACTGGTGTTTGTCTCATCCCACGTTTCCTACTTCACTCAAAAGCAATCAGGTGGTGCTGATCCACCTTTGCACCTTCCGATACAGAAAATGCAATGCACTTTGTAGCCTAAAAGCTGTAATGCAACTGCAGATATCAATCAGTCCCTACCCACCCTCCCTCTGACACAGGTAGGTACAGGACAACAGGTCTAGTCCAGTGAGAACCTCCTCAAAAAATAGTTTCCTCTATATTTCCCTGACCAACTTGTCTGGTGGTTGTAGGACAGTAAAGCTGTCAAGCAATAGCAAGAGTTGAACACAAAGGCAGGTTTTGGCCAAGTATTTATTATTTCAGGGAAACACAGGAAGAAACAGAGGCCAGTAACAAAAACCAATGCAGCAGAACACAGAACTAAACTAAAGCACGGCTTAAAAACAAAACAAGGGCAAACCGATAACCAATGAAATACAGGGAAATACAAGATAACAGGGAGCAGGTGCGAACAATAATCTAATCGGGTCCCCAAATGTCCAGACCGTGACAAAACCATCGCCAGAGAGCATGGAGGCAATCAGGTTGTTCACAACCAAAGCACTCCTCCTGTATGATAACCGGGGCAGGACCATCCAAGTCCATCTAGACAATCGAGCGCTCACCTTTTCCACTAACCCTTTCCCAGTGTTTACTCTGAAACACACCCCCTGGACCCTTCATACCCTCCTTATTCCACTTCAGTTCTGCAGGTTGTGCTGATTGCGCCATGCTTCTCCACTGTTCCACCGCGTGCCTCTCACATTCAACCCAGCCAAGGATGCCTTTTCATATAGTTCACAGAAAGTTCACAGAAAAGGCTTTAATATCTTCTTGCCTTCTTGTCTTCTCCTTGCCTTCAAAGAAATGTGACTGCAGCCATATTGCAGGTGGGAAATGCTCAGCAAAAGTAAGAATTCCAATGTAATTGTTAGAAATGGCAAAAAGAAAAACATCTTCCATGCACTCCAATGCGAAAGAAGCAGTAGTTAATGTTTGATAAATGTTATGTAAATCTTTCGAACTGCAAATTAGCTTCCAATAAAGTATTTTTTTTCCCAAAAATGTTGTACCATAGTAGTTTTTGACCACATGGCCACAGTAACACATTACATTGTTATGCAGTTCTGGGGAGTGGGGAGGGCCGTGGTTAGCTTAATGGACAGGAACAAAAGGTAGAAGGATGGTTGCTAAAGTAAGTTTGAAAAAAGGAGGTCCAACTTCAGAAGGAATTTCCTCTGAATTTGGTTTTCGACCATCAAATCAGCACACCTTTGTCATATTTACCAATTACAGTGAATGTTACCTAAATTCTAAAGCTCTCAATGTGTCAAGAGTAGACTTGTGCCTCTTTTTAGGATTCAGTCAGAAGTACGGTGATATCATCAGCATATGCTGCAAGGCTAACATAGTTCTGTTCTTTATTATCTGCGAGATCCAATCCTGTCAAACTCTGCTTGAGCCTGTGATAAAGAGGTTCTATGGCTAAAACATACAACATCCCGCTTAATAGACAACCTTGTCTGATCCCTCTTAACTGCCGCATATCACTCCTTTAACCAGAGGGAAGCATTAGAGTGCCACAATTTAATCCATAAAATACATTTTTCCCCAAAACCAAAAACATCATGGGTTCTAACACAAATATCCATGGTCTTCTCTATGAAATTATTTTTCTTTGTTAAGAGATAACAACCCCACATTCACCTCTTTACGCTTAGACAGTCACATATATTCCGTAACAGAATCAAGTTGTCAATTTTTGTCCGTACAGGTACACAGTATGTATGGCTGCAGTGCACAATATTCTTAAAACAGTCTTTAAGCCTGTCTGAGAGACATTCCGCAATGATCTTATAGTCAGTACACAGCCATGAGACAGGTCTCCAGTTTTTTGAACATTCAAAGATCACTTTTTTTTTGGCAGCAAAGACCGCCCTCGTACAGCTCAAAGGTAACGCCTCAGAACTGAGACAGTCTTCAAAATCCTCATGCATGTCCCTTCCCAGCAGCCCCCAGAAGCGTTTATAGAATTCAAAAGAGAGCCCATCAATTCCAGGAGAACAACCCGTTCTTAAACGCTGGACTGCTGTGCACATCTCACCCAAAGAAACAGTGGAGTCCTTTGAATCCGCCAGCGATCCACTTAGCCGAGGCAGCCCCTCTGTTAATGCCTCAACACATTCAGCGTCACAGCTTTCCGTGCTGAACAAGCCTGAATATAGAACTCTTATTGCAATCTTCTTCATTTCACGTGGATCATTTGTCACAGTTCCATTGGGGCGTTCAAGATGCATCATTAAGTTTTGTTCCTTAACCTTCTGCTCCAACCTGCCAAGAAAAGATTTTGGTGCATCTATATCCTTAACGGTGGAGACACAGGCTTTAACTAAAGCACTTTTTGCCTCTTCATGCAGAAACCAAGACTCTTCCTCCTACTCTGAGTTCCTGTTGACGTTACTATCATTCCTGTCAATCATTCCGTTCGCTATCGCACTTCGCAAACTTATTTTTTTTAGCTTCTCTACGAACTTTTTCCTCTGTTGTCATTGCATGCTTTTTATATTGCTGACCAAAAAAAGCAAATTGGTGCTTTCCCTACCTCCCACCATTAAGCAAGATGTCCTCCACTCATTCCAGAAGTACGGAAAGCACTGGCAGAAATCCATGTCCTGTGTTAACCGGACATTAAAATGCCAGAGACGGCTGCACTGAGAGCATACTGCTAAATTGGCATTTACCGTCACTAAGTGATAGCCTGAAAAGCTCACAGGGGATATAATAGATTTAGTGAACCTGTTACTATATGACTGGCTTACATATTTTCTGTATAGCCCGGCTACCCCTACTCTGCCCTCAGCCATGTGTATTTCTTCACTGCTGGATTCATTTTTTTCCCATCCATCTGTCGGGTCATTGCCTTGCATAGCCCCAGCTAGACTTGAGGCCGTCAGTGATGAGGCTCCTCTGCTCTCCTGCCAACTATAAACTGTGTGGTGCAATTCTCCTCCTGCCACAATCACAGTTACTTTGAAGTTGTTTCAGCTCTTCGTTTAGTATATTAAAGAGTCTCAAGCGTTCAGCCCAAGTGTTAAACATTTACAAGTACAAGCAGTACTCCTCTTGATTGTTGGCTCAGCTGTTTGAACCCTGCCTTGCTCGACCTTAGATGAGATGAAACATTTTCCAAGTGAAGTCTCTGAGAGAACAATGCTCGTACACTAAGATTAGTAATGTGACTAAAAATAACGATTCCTGTCCAGCCCAAAACCCACTCTACGTCACTCTCCACTGCGCTGTGTCTTCTGTACAAAGAGCCCATCAAAGTTTCTTTGTTCTGCTCGCCGCGTCCTTCTTTCCCTAACCCTCCCTCCGTTGACATTTCAAAGTTCCCACTCCAATGCTCTCTATTAAGGGGCCATAAAAAGAAAAATGAACGAGAATGAAGAGAAGTTCACAGCAGGAACATACCACCCTTAGCGTGTCAGCCATTTGATCCGGCCGCTCCCCTTTCTCTTCTCTGTCCCAAGTTTTGACGGAATTATTTTTAAACTAAACCTTTTTCTGCTTCACTCAACCTCTCGCACCCCACATGCTTCCTTCTCTTAGAAACCGAAGCAATAAAACTTTCCACGTCGAGGAAAGAATCTTCGACGTCCACGGTGTGCCTGCCACGCGTTTCACGGGGAACGCCCTGCGTCTCATCTTGTGTCACAGTAGCCGAGAGCTGTGAAAGACGGCCCTCGTCTCATCCCCTCCTCCTCCTCACTGTTTTACGTTGTTTAATTCACCTGCTCCATCCTTCTCAGCCTCAGCTGTCTGAATGTCATTTGCTCCCCTCTCTCTCTCTCTCTCTCTCTCTCTCTCTCTCTCTCTCTCTCTCTCCCTGTATGATGTACTGACTGCCTCCACTCCTCCAGGGACCTCCACCTCCCACTCCTCACGATCCCCCCTGTTGGGGGAAATTACATTCCCCACCTGCTGCACTTCTGACAGCGGTTCGCTGATTTCAGCTTTATCCGCTGCCCTCTTTGCTACCTGTTCCCAGGATTGTTCAAACATACAAAACCCTGTCTCCGCAGTGACGAAACACGCCGCGACCTACCGTCTATGCAGCTGAGGCTAACTATTTTAATCACTCTAGCAAACCTCCCAAATCGGAACAACTCTCTTTCTAATGACTTGTTAGGAATGAAAGGAGGGATGCCCAGCGCTGTAACCCGCGTAGCCGGTCCATGCAACGGGGATATGGTCACAAGACCAATTATCCAATGTGATGTTACGCTCACCCAACTGGTGAACTAATAGTACTCTAGACTAGAGAAAGAGATACAGCCTGAGACCCCCCTACATGCAGAACTTTGTAAATCTATCCTCGGGGTACATAGGACATATTCCCAACAATCCATGCAGGGCAGAATAAGGCCGATATCCTCTGGTTATTACAATTCAGAAACAAGTCATCCAATTCTATTTATTTCAAAAATAGTAACACTGAATCCCACCATTATAATGCCCTTAAATACCTAGAGTTGAGCATTAAAAAGCATAAAAGGGTCCTCTCGTCCAGCTGGTCCTGGGGATTAATTAAACTGATAGCACAACGCCTCAGGACTATCCTCAGAGACAATATGGCCCACTAAAATGATAACCAAAAAAAAGAAAATGAAATATTATATTGGAAGGAATCAAACACAGACTGTGTTCACTTTGCTCTGCAGGGAGAAACTCATTTGAGAAACCCTCTTCCCTAAATCATACGCCCTCAAAGCTTATGCTCAAAATGTTATGAAAGGTCACATATACTAAAACCTGGTAACATTCTGGGGGAAATTATGGAGTCTTCCATGATGGCAGGATCTCACATCTTACCACAATACCAGACAACAGTCACTACTGGAGTGATCATTTGATTCATTACACATTTTATGTTCATTGGTTGGTGTATGCTTTTGTATAACCATCAAAACCTATGGTCATTTGTTTTTGAACGTACATATATCTTTTTGTCATGTCATGCCAATAAAGCACAATTGAATTGAAAATGAATAAATAGGGAAGGAGACAGAGAAAGAGAGCGGGAGAGAGAAAGAGATAAAGATAGCGAGTGAAAGAGAGAGAGAGGGAGACGGCCCTGTGCTGTGCTGTGTAAACGAGTGTTCCTGTAAAGAAGGAAGCCATGTCGTTATGATTAGTAGACTGGAAACAGAAGCGTGTTGCTTGACAACTTGGCCCAGGGCCTTTTGAGATAGCTGAGAGAATGCCACCTAATCTGGCGCCACGGGCAACAGTAATATTCTGTCAAGTTTCAATGTTTGGGTGTGTTTACTGATTCGTATTACAGACAATACAGACTCTGACACACTTTGTAGTTGTTTACAATTCAGATATTATTATTTACTTTGATATGCATTTTTTAAACTCTCTTTTCTTTATTTCTCTTCCACCAGCTTCTTGGCCACTCCCGCTGTGTCATTCCAGAAAGAACCAATCAGCTACAGCCTGCTGATCAATCCCAGCAGCCTCTTCTCCATCTCCGCGGAGACGGGCGAGATCAGCCTGACGCGATCCATAGACTACGAGAGTGACCAACATCGCTACCTCCTATTGGTCAGGGCCAGCGAGGGGCGGGACATCATGAGCAGCGCTGCAGAGGTGTGTGTTGAAATGTGCGTGTGCGTGTGTGTGTGTGTGTGTGTGTGTGTGTGTGTGTGTGTGTGTGTGTGTGTGTGTCGAATTGTGCGTTTGTGTTTTGATGGGATGAATCATGAACATATAAATACAATGAGAAATGAATGGCTCAACGAGAGAAGGGAGGTATTTTGTTGGACTAAATGTTACGGTTCAAATCAGCAGTGAGCAGAACAAAAGCTCCAAAGCTGGGTCGGCCGGGGTCTGATGGTTGAGGGTTATTTGGAGCGAGTGAATGAACCTGAGGTACAAATGGGACAAGAGGCTTTTTTTTCTGTCAGACTGAACATCACAGACCAGCAGAAAATAACTTTTAAGCGGTTGACTTTGTCATTCAAGCCATTGAAAATGTCTCTGACAGTTACATCTGCAAATAAGAGGGTCAGATGTGTATATGTAAAAAAGTACTTGCTGAATAAAATGTTAACCTGCCCTTTTTACCTAGTGATAAATTTGTGATTTCTACAGAGAAAGCACAGTCTGAATTATCTCAATGCGACTGAAGCGGTTTCATCTGCTTTTCAATGTGATCAAAATAAGTGATTTTAAATTGAATTTATTTATTTAGTAGACATGACATTTCTATAATTTTATCACTGCTTACATATTTTCCATACAACTATTTCACAAAAAACTTTTATTACGAAATTAAAATGTAATTTTTGCATCAGTGCTGAAATGACCACTGAGGTTTTTGAAGCATGTATCCAAAGATAGATTTATTGATTGTTTGAATATGGATAGATAGATTGAGGGAGAGCGAGAGAGAGAAGCCTGAAGGCAGTCGTCTCATCAGATGAAGAACATCCCGTCCGGTTAAGATCACTGCTATGAAATCTACTGGTCTTTCCTGGCCTGGGGCTACGGCCCTGCTGCCTGCCTGCCGATCTGTCATCCGCTGCTCTGGCCTGACCTAAGGCGCTCCTCCAGAGAACAGAGCAAACCAAACATGGCTGGATAGGGAATGGAGCAAGAGATGGAGGAAAGGAAAGAGCTAAGAGAATGGGTAGCTGTTTACATTTGTTTTTATGAAACCTCTTTCTGAACCCAGTGGACAGGGAGGGAGGGAGGGAGCGAGGGAGGGAAAGAAAGAAAAAGGGAAAGAGGGAAGGAAAGAGAGAAATAGGGAAAGAGAGAGAAAAAAAGAAAAAAAAGAGAGAGAGGAGATAAAAGAAGAGTCCACTACAAAGTGTTTATCTGCGTACACTACTGCCCCCACCTAGACTCCACCAAAAAGGGCAAAGCGCTGAACTGCAATCCATACCATCAAACAACGCTGATCCTCCTTCTGAGAGCACATACAAACACACACACACACACATACAGTCAGTCATTCCTCCATCCCAAAGCCCATACACACACACACACACACACACACACACACACACACACACACACACACACACACACACACACACACACACACACATGCACACACACAGTCTGTGAGTCCTCTGTCCTAGAGCACATACATACACACAGTCTGTCCTCGTTCTGACAACACATACAGTCAGTCCTTCATCTAAAAACATGCACACACACACACACAACACACAAACACACACACACACACACACACACACACACACACACACACACAATCAATCAGTCCTCAATCCGAGAAAACACACACACACACACACACACACACACACACACAGGCAGTCCTCCATCTCCTCCTCCTTGTGATCCTGTTGGCCTCCAGAGGGAATAACGTCTGACCAATTTAACACTGCACATATTGATGCTGGTGGTGGGCCAAGCCGGTTTAATCCGCGAGGGGAAAAACGCACAAACACACACACACACACACACACACACACACACAGCCTGCAGCTGAAATAAAGCTCTCCTACATGTCTGTTGATATATCTCGGCTGGAGTAGTAGAGCGGTCGTCTAGAGAAGTATGATGTCTGAGCAATACAGCACGACAGCTCTTCACCGCTCGACCAGGCGAAGGGATTGTACCAGCCCTGTAAACATGTCCAATGTACAGTGCCTTCAGAAAGTATTCAGACCCCTTGACTTTATCCATATGAAGTCTGGTTAGTGTCATTTTATTTTTAGTCCCGCCTTTAATTGATTTTGATTGGCCGGGTGACAGAATGTGACATTGACGAGTGCCGCGCTTTGACAAAAGATGAACCGTTTTCAACTTTGACGGAAAAAGCGCGAGGAGCGCTCCGCAAAGAAAATATGAGACGCGCATCTTTAAATCGGTTGGAAAAAAGCGTACCTGTGCGCGGGCGTACCGTTTAAACAAAGAGAGGTATGACAGGAAAGATGGACGTATACAATGTCAATGATTTTTTTTCTGAGCCGCTGCCTTGATGCTGTAGTGGCTGGTTCGTATTCGTCTTATCCGCATTTGAGGTCTGTCTCATGAAGATACCAGGAGCCTGGTCGAAGTCTATTTAAAATGCTTTCTTTAACATTCTCCCTTCCCTCCAGTCAAGGGGATGATTCCCACTTTACCCTGATGTAAGATGGTGGCGAGACAACCATTACGGTATTTGTCAAGTTAGGCAAATCTCCCTCTGAAATCCCAATATGTCAACAAAAAATCCCGGAGCGTAAATATAACCTCAGTTGTGAGAGTGCAGTGCATGATGCATTTAAATATGCAGCTCAAGCACTTGCTTGTCAAAGTGTTCCTTCGCAATGTCATCTTCAAAGGTCAGGATCGGCTTACTTCTGAGCTTATCAAAATATTGAAGAAAGAATAGAAACATTGATTAAAAACAACAACTTTGAAACGGTTAATATTTTTCAGGTTATTCAAGTCAAGGAGTGAAACTTTTCAAAATTATTTTTAATGAACTGCGCAGTGACAAACGTGGTCTTGATGTCAATCAGCCATAATTTAAATTGCATTGAATTGAATTTGAATTGCGTTAATTTATGAGTAGGCCTATAAACAGTAGTTGAGACGAGAGGAACAAAGTCCATGCCAGGTTTTCTCCGTTACTCCGTTCTGACCCAGCATGCAGCACTGTCCGGTATTGGACTTTCTGCAATAAATAACTTCACCTAGGCTTTTTTTTTCTCTCTGCAGGGATAATTAATCATCAGCTATACGGGGAACTTTGCATTGTGTTGGGGGCCTTTCAGGTTTGGTTACTTTTCCATGCTGCAAAGGTCCATTACCTCGGGGCTATTGATGAGATTAATAACATAATAATGACACATTTTATTAAATAACGCTAGATGCTGCGGAACAAGATGTCTATATAGCCAGAAGACTCTTTTTGGTTTTCGTGTGCGCTACATTGAAAGGCTATTCAGAAGCGTTGAAATCAAATTTTACAAAGCGAGCCACTTGTATAGATTGCAAAGCTGTTATGTGTCTGGGTCTCAAATATTGTCTGGTAAATGTTCAAATTCCTCTTGGAGGTCATAAAGGTTAGTCTTCATATTATCATTTGTCTTATTTGTCTCATTCTCTCTCTCTTTCTTTCTATCACGAAATATTTCTTTCTCAGTAATCCTATTCCCATGCTTTATTGGCACGAACGCACGAAAGAAACGAGCCGCCAAAGCAGTTTACTAAATAATCCCTCTCTCTCCGTCTGCCTCTCTTTCTCTCTTTCCCTCTCTGCTCCCTCCAGGTGCGCGTGGTCATCGTGGATGAGAACGACTGCGTTCCAGAATTTCTCCAGTCCATATACAGCAAAGATGGCGTCCCGGAAACCGTTACCACGGCAACCTCTCTGCTACAAGGTGAGCGCCAGGAGAAGTGGCGCCGGCTGAGAGCTCTCACTCCATATATATATATAGATATATAACTTACCCAGTCCCAGAGACTGTATCTCTCTCTCTCTCTCTCTCTCTCTCTCTCTCTCTCTCTCTCTCTCTCTCTCTCTCTCTCTCTCTCTCTCTCTCTCTCTCTCTCTCTCTCTCTCTCTCTCTCTCTCTCTCTCTCTCTCTCTCTCTCTCTCTCTCTCTCTCTCTCTCTCTCTCTCTCTCTCTCTCTCTCTCTCTCTCTCTCTCTCTCTCTCTCCCTCTCTCTCGGGTCTCTTTTCCTCCTGTGGTTCAAAGATGTCTCTGGAAGGTGGAAGTACAGACAGAGTCAAAAATATAGGCGGGTAAACAGACAGACAGACAGACAGACAAGCCTGCAAGTAGACAGTCACACCCGCTTTAGGGATTTCAAATATAACAGTAAGTGTGAGCATCAATGCTTAGCTGACTTTAGCACGGCTTAGCTGCCTTACAGACTTTCACTGTGTGTGTGTGTGTGTGTGTGTGTCTGTCTGTGCGTGTGTGTGTGTGTGTGTGCGCAAGTTTTGTCTTTGTGTTTGAGGAGGAGTGTGTTTGTGGGTTTGTGTGTGTTAGTGTGTGTCTTTTCTCTCTGTCTGTGTGGTGTGTGTTGCCGTCAGTTTATTTTAGGTGGTGTGGTGAGTTTGTTAGAGACATGTGTGTGTGTGTGTGTGTGTGTGTGTGTGTGTGTGTGTGTGTGTGTGTGTGTGTGTGTGTGTGTGTGTGTGTGTGTGTGTGATAGAGACAGGTGTGCCTAGGATCCACAGCAGGTAGTGTTCAGAGAGCTGCAACTAACCGGTGCAGCATGGGACTCCATCCATCCGCTGTCCTTCTTACTTCCTTCCTGTGTGTGTGTGTGTGTGTGAGTGTGTGTATGTGTGCGTGTGAGAGAGTTCTGTGTGTGAGTGAGAGATGTGTGTGTGTGTGTGTGAGGGAGAGTTCTGCTTGTGTTTGTGTGTGTGTGTTTGTGTGTGTGTGTGTTTATTCAGTAGAAGAGATGAGAAGGGAGGAGGGAGAGCAGTGAAGACAACACAGCAGGGCACAGAGGATGCGGAGTCTTTCTGGGCCATGTCCATAGGGAGACGTTAGCACGGAGCTTTCAAGGAAATCATGGACGCTATTCCGGAGAAACTCCACTTGACTGTGTCCGTGTTTGTTTGGGAGCCTGTTGGTTTGGGGTGAGAAAGAACAGGTTAAGGGGCTTTTTTCTGCAGATTACAGTGGCTTGGACCGTGCCCATTGACACACACACACACACACACACACACACACGCGCACGCTAAGGGATCAGACGCGTATTTCTCTGGCAGTAGGAACATCAGTGTCTCTTTCACCTGGGGCATTGCTAGAAAACCCCCACTAGAATATGGGCGCCTTAAAAATGTAAGATCCAGAACATTTGTAAGGACAGCCCCAGGAATCACCACTGACCCACATACATCCCATGGGAATGACATGATGGGTGATGCGCTGGAAATTCTGCTGGAAATCTTTCTCGGAGCTGAGCAAGAAATAAGAAAGTATTACACTGTATGTCGATTGGAAAAACAAAGTCTGTTTGAAAGGTGTATGCCATAAAAATAATAATGAATAAATAATAATAAACAGAGCTCTCTAGGGTTGACTCAGGTTAAACTGCTGTTTGTGAGGGAATTATTCTCGTTCACTGAATTGGAGTCTTTAATGGTTATTCCCGTTCTTTTATGGGTCATGCTGGTGGTAGGGAGTTGCATAATTACTTAAGACGACTGCCAAGACAATGTCTTAACTTAGAACTTCAAGGTCTGTTTAGTAGACCTTTAAGACTCCACTTGGGACCGGGAACTGTAGCTTTATGTATTCGTGTGCTGAAGTCAGCTTTTCTTAATCAGGATTCTGTTGTGTTTCGAAGAGGAATGCGGCCAGAAATAGTCCTGGATATTTGTTCCCTTACCCTCCCTGTCTCACCCTGTGACAACCAACTACTCCTGTGGGCCAACTTCTCCGTTCAGGGCAGGGCGCCACCCATACTGTCAGCAGTGTGCCATTTCTCCCGATTTTTATATTTTTATGTTAGTTTGAGGGGGTAAAGTGCTAAATAGTGGCCGCTCAAAGCTCTTAAGACATACTGAATGAATGGCGTAAGCGTAGATGGAGTGTGCTATCCGAAAGATTTAACGGGCGTAATGGACGGTACAGATGGCCGTGAGGGTTTATGGGAAGAGCGAGGTGAGATCTCCACTATTGCAGGGAGGGCGCTAACTGCAATGTCAGGTAAATCAGAGAATCGAGAGGTCCGCTAGTAAAATGTTCTTGTTAGCGGAAAATCTGCTTATTCAAAAGCCCCGGAGGATTCCGCTAGCCTTTCTGCTTCAGAGGAAATCTATCTGAACCTCGTTACACTCTACCCTCTCTCTCTCTGGTTCTATCTCTTCCTCGATCTCTCGCTGTCTCTCTCTACCTTTCTCTGTGTGTATCTCTATCTGTGTCTCTCTCTACCTTTCTATATATCTCTCTACCTGTCTCTATCTGTCTGTTTCCCTCAGTCTCTCTCTGTCTCGCTTTATCTCTCTCTCTCTCTCTCTCTCTCTCTCTCTCTCTTTCTGCCTCTCTACCCATCTCTCCGTATCTGTCTGTTTCCCTCTCTTTCTCTTGCTTTCTCTCTTTCTCTTTCCGTTTCTCTCTCTCTCTCTCAGACAAATTTTCATTCCACTTTCTTTCTCTGTTCCTCCCTAATTACTCACCCAAGGCCATGGGATGTGAATAGCAGGAGGACTAAAACTAAGAATATATATATGAAAAAGATGAAATTACAAAATGTTAAAATATTGCAAAGCGTCCGCAGGTCCGGTTCCCACCAGGCACAGTAGAGCTGTACTGATTGGCCTCCTCTAACAGATAACCTCGTTTTAGTTCACTCTAAACATTTACAGTCTGAAACCCATGCGAGAAAATATGAACCATACAATATGGTGTAAAGTTGTTTTCTCAGAACCAGTGTTACTAGGTTACTCTGCTAATATTAGCAGCTTTTAGGCAGGCTTTTTGGGGAGGGAGAGGAGGGGGGGGGGGGGGTTTGGTACGCTCCCAGACTGTTAATGTGTTTGTATCGGTCGTACGCGTCTGTAAATCCAGTCTGCGGGCCTTCTAGAAGCAACAAGGGCAGCCACTGTGGATGGATGCAAATTTACCGTGCTGACAGCAAAGACGATAATCCAATTTATCACAGCCTCTACCCCCAGCTCTCATTCCTTCAGATTCCCCCCTCTCTTTCTTTTCATTTGAAATATATTTCCTTTTTTTATTAGAAATAAC
>JAPMUY010003457.1:227500-247500 GCA_026901105.3 Galaxias olidus
CTGAGACAGAGAGGTGACACACACACACACACACACACACACACACAGCCTTCTCCATCCACCTCGACACTGATAACACACACACACACACACACACACACACACACACACACACACAGCCTTCTCCATCCACCTCAACACAGGTAACACACACACACACACACACACAAACAGCCTTCTACATCTCCCCATCCCCTCGCCACGGGTATCAAACAAACTTTGAAACACAAACACCCAGCTGTGCAAAGACTCCGTCACAGTCTCCACACATTCTGACACGGATAACCCAGACACACACACACACACACACACACACACACACACACACACACACACACACACACACACACACCTTCTCCACCCACAGGTCACACATTCACACACCATCAAGCACGACCCGCTGACAAAGCAAACAAACGACGTCCACTGGCTGTGGTTATGTAAATCCCCACGCAGGTAACTCTCCTCGACTGTTCCAAAAACACAAACACCCACAGTCCAAGCTAGCCCGGCGTACAGTGCTGAACTTCCATTAGCGGCAGGCTTTTATGCTATCGCCCCTCGTCTCCTCAGCCGCAGCGGTCAGTCTTTATATTTCCATCCTCCTCCTCCTCCTCCTCCCCCTCCTCCTCCTCCGTCTACACGCCTGGCCTTGAGAGAGCGGCGTGCTCCAGTCGACCGTGGATTTGAAAGTTCAATCTACTTTGCCGTAATAATAACCTTTCAAGTTCCTCCGATTCTCCGAAGGGAATGACAGTTTTAAAATGTTCACAAGGCCTCCTCTCTTCACAATGCCTCTCTCTCTCTCTCTCTCTCTCTCTCTCTCTCTCTCTCTCTCTCTCTCTCTCTCTCTCTCCTCTCTTATTCCTCTCTTTCTCTGTCTTACTCTCGATCTCCCTCTTTATCTTTCTCTATCCCCTCCCCTCCTCCATTGTTTTTTGAAGTGTAGAAAGAAAAGAAAAAAAAAACCCTCCTGATTATTTAAAGCACGTCCCCTGAGTATAGAGAAGAAAGCGATAGAGCGAGAGAAAGAAAGGGAAAGGGAGCTGGAGAGGGCGAGAGAGGAGGGAGATGGGGAGAGGGGCAAAAACAACTGTTTAACCGCTTCCTTTCAAGTTGTCGATCTCATATTTATCCTTATAGGACTAAGTGAGAAGCACGCCCCACTTCACTCACAGCCATCGTCTGTGCATCCCCTTCTTTTAGCACGAGAGAAAAATAAAGATGTGTTTATGGTGGTGTCTGCGGGTAGTAATCTGTATTCCGTGTGATGCTAGGTGTCATGGAATATCTGTTATCGTCCGAGATGAATTATGTTATTTTTTTTCTATCTCTGTAAGATATTCATCAAAGCTTTCAGACTCAATTGACTGTAGTTTTTTTTTTTATCTTCAGATCTACTTCAAAGCTGACGAAAGAGAAATCTGCCGCAACTCTTTTCCAATGGCTTGTTTTTTTTTGTTGTGCCACCCCCGATCCAAACTGAATCTGAACTTGAACCAACTAGACTAAACTGAGCATCTTCTTACCTTGACTCTTAATGTAGAAATGACTAATGACTAGTATGGTACCGGTGTGGCTCAGTACTGCAGTGTGAACGGGAATGGTACGGGTCAGCACAGCACTGGGATCAGCAGCTGCGTTCTCTTTAGCCCCGCGTGTTTCTATTTCCGCCACAGAAAAAAGAGTGTGTTGGTTGGCACGTGTGTGAGTGAAAGAGAAACAGAGACAGTGTTCATTTTGTCAACAAAATGTATTGATTGACGAAAAGACTTGCTGATGAAGTGTTTTTTTAATTTAACGACGAAGCTAACGTGACAAGAATCTGCATAATGACGATTAACGATAATCATTTTTGGGTTAAGTGTTTTGACAAAAATGCGATGAAGAGCAAGGTTGTTCTCCAGACAAAATTGTCCCTTCGACTCCCATTAGCTAGCTATTCTTTTTGTGACACTCGACCAATCAAATCTGATGACGCTGAGTTTGCTGATTGTGTGCTTTTTTGTGTTTTCAAAAGTGGTTGGATTTGAATAATCCAATCATAAACATGCATCTGCTGCTGCAAAGTCGTTTTTCCACTGGCAGCAACCGCTTAACACAGTGCCTTTTTCACTGTGTGACGCAGTCAGAGTGAGCTAGTTTAGAATTAACAGGTTGTCCCTAACCCAAGGAAGAAAAAACATCTAACATCTATATCATCGTGTCATTGATTAAAAATGGACAACACTTAAGGGACGCTTTGAAATAAACCCAAACCCATGGATTGTTTTCTGTTGGTTTGTTTTCCGTGGTGTAGGGGTCATCGTGACGGCTAAGGAGTTTGACCGCGAGCGCCAGCGGGAGTACGCTGTGACGGTAACGGCTACGGACCAGGCGGCCGACCCGCTGATCGGAATCTGTCAGCTCAACATCCTCATCCTGGACCAGAACGACAACAGCCCCAAGTTTGAGAACCTCCGCTACGAGTGTGAGTCAGTGGGAGGGGGAGCACACACACACACACACACACACACACATTAACACACACAGATAATGAATGTGCTTACATCAATGTTATTGTATACAGAAGGAATACCATGTCTTTATTGGTCGTGTGATGACAAAATATGACATTGTTCCTCTCCACCTCACCCCTCCTCTCTTCATCCTCTGCTCTCCTCTCCTCCTCTCTTCATCCTCTCTCCTCTCCTCTCTTCATCCTCTCACCCCTCCTCTCTTCATCCTCTCTCCTCTCCTCTTCTCTCCTCTCCTCTCTTCATCCTCTCTCCTCTCCTCTTCTCTCCTCTCTCCTCTCTTCATCCTCTCTCCTCTCTTCATCCTCTCCTCCTCTCCTCTCCTCTCCTCTCCTCTCTCCTCCTCTCCTCTCCTCCCTGTAGACTTCCTGCGCGAGGACACGATGATAGGGACCAGCTTCCTGCGCGTGGCGGCCCACGACGATGACTTTGGGACCAACGCGGCCGTCACCTACTCCATGTCAGCGGAGCAGCCAGAGTACCTCCGGGTGAACCCGCTCACCGGCTGGGTGTTCGTCAACCAGCCCATCTCTCAGGTAGACACACACACACACACACACACGCAAACACACACACACACACACACACACACACACACACACACACACACACACACACACACACACACACACACACATGCACAGACACACACACAACACAATGGTTTGTCATTGACTCCAAATCAAATCAAATCATGTTTATTTATAGAGCACGTTTAAAACAGGCAGAGCCGACCAAAGTGCTGTGCAATACATTCAAATACAGTAAATCAAACATAACAACAACAACAACAAAACAGTTGTGACACACTTCAGTTGGCAGATAAAGGCTATGGAGTATGCTATGGATTCTCCTTAATCATAATTCGGCTCCGAGCGACACAGAAACCTTTCCCGACATCTCGACCGCCTGTCCAGGGGGTGCTGGTGTGGTGCCTGACCGGCCGTGCGCCTGCCTTGCGCTCAGTGCCGGTGCCCTCGGGAGGTGCTGCCGCCACCCAACTGAGAAATCGACGCAGCACGCGCGCCCCCAGGGGAGCCGTCGCTATGGCGACCCGACAGCGGGCTCCTCGGAGTGGGAGCTACACAATGAGAGGGAGAGAGGGGGGTAGGGTGCGGAAAAGAGAAAGAGTTTTGTCACGTCGTTATTTTTCAAACGGCGTCGTGTATGGACGTATGGTCCAGGGAGCACTGATGAGGAGGAAAAGGAGAGAGAGACAAAGAGAGGGGGAGGGAGAAAGAAGAGAGAGAGAGAGAGAGACAGAGAGTGTGTCAGGGGGTCTGTATTGGGTACTGAAGTGGGCTATCAGGACCACCCAGCCCTCCCCTTGCCCCTCTCCTTACCTCGCTTTACCGGAGAGCGCCTCGTCTGACACGACCCTTCACCTGTTGCTATGGCTACAGAGCAGGTAGTCTGGAGGTTAATGAGGGCAGGTGAAGAGCGAGAGGAGGAGATGCGGGGCGAGAGAGAGGGGAGGAGAGGGCGAGCAAGATCGCAACACACAGGAGGGGGGGGAGAGAGAGAGAGAGAGAGAGAGAGAGAGAGAGAGAGAGAAAGAGAGAGATTGTGAGACAGATAGTGACAGAGGTGAGTCTGAGAACTCTAGTTGTTTTCCCGGCGATACCGTTGACAGTGATTTAGACGTCTGCTTGAAGGAGGATGAGGAGGGGAGGAGGGGAGGAGGGGAGGAGGAGAGGAGGGGAGGAGAGGATCCGTGCAGGCCTGCAGTCCCTGGGAGGTGGGAGTCATCCAGAGGCTCAATTCTAGGCCTCTCAGGAGCCTCTGCCGTTTTCATCATAATAAAAGTCCAAGTCTTTGTAAATGTATCGGATAGAACCTAATAAAAGAGAATTATGGTTTGGTGGAAATGGAGCGTTCAGAGCGTTGCTATTTTTCATGGTGTGGAAACCGTACAGAAACAGTGTTTATTTGTTGTGAAAATCGAGTGTGAATGTTGTTGTACTCCATATTTGTCAAGCTCTATGGTTTCTGTCCTATTTCCTCCTCCTCTTTTCCCATCTCCACCTCCTCCCTGTCCTCCTGGTCCTCCCCGCCTCCTCCTCCTCCTCCCTCTCCTCCTGGTCCACCTGCCACCCCACTCCTCCTCCTCCTCCTCCTCCTCCTCCTGTCCCTGTAGCGGACATACATCAGCCGCCAGATTGTGGCGACGGACGGGGGGAACCGCAGCAGCTCCGTGGAGCTGTCCGTCACCATCACCAACGTGAAGAATCAGCCGCCGCAGTGGGAGCAGAGCGAGTACCATGTGGTGATCCCAGAGAACACCGCCCGGGACACGCCCATCGTGGTGAGCACACACACACACACACACACACACACACACACACACACACACACACACACACACACACACACACACACACACACAGTGGGAGCAGAGCGAGTACCATGTAGTGATCCCCGTGAACACAGCCCGGGACACAGCAATTGTGGTGAGCACACACACACACACACACACACACACACACACACACACACACACACACACACACACACACACACACACACACACACACACACACATTATGCACGCACACACACACACATTACAAACACAATATACACACACTTTACGCAAACACTTTACTCACAGGGCTGTAGCTACCGTTGAGGACGCAGAGGTCATGACCTGTTTTTTTCTCTCTCTTTTTCATCCCATAATTTTTATAAACCCGCCAGTTGTGCAGACTAATCATTTTAAGATGAGGATTTAGTATCATATGAAACTGGATGGCCCGAGACATTGTTATATACTAGCTTGTCGGGAAAGGGAGCTAAATAATTCAGGCTAACTCAGTAAGCTAGCTAACAGTGTTTACTTTCGTAGAGAGGAAAATAGGGACAGTTAAACAAACACAGCTCTACTTTGGAAAGGGAACAGTCTCCGTAGAGGAGACAGAGAGAAAAAGAGAATAAGAAGGTGAGTGAGAGAACGAAGAGAGAGATAGAGCGGGTGCCTCTGTTCTGATGAGAGAACGAAGAGAGAGATAGAGCGGGTGCCTCTGTTCTGATGAGAGAATGAAGAGAGAGATAGAGCGGGTGCCTCTGTTCTGATGAGAGAATGGAGAGAGAGATAGAGCGGGTGCCTCTGTTCTGATGAGAGAATGAAGAGAGAGGTAGAGCGGGTGCCTCTGTTCTGATGAGAGAATGAAGAGAGAGGTAGAGCGGGTGCCTCTGTTCTGATGAGAGAATGGAGAGAGAGATAGAGCGGGTGCCTCTGTTCTGATGAGAGAATGAAGAGAGAGATAGAGCGGGTGCCTCTGTTCTGACAGCGTTTCCTCCTTGGCAGTACCTGCTCTTTAAAATATATCATAAATCTTTCTCATATGTAGATCTTAGATGTATGAGACATCTTCTATATGAATTGAATGCAATTCAAACGTATGTCAGTTTCAATAGATTTGATGACATAGCCCTAACTATTGGACTATTGGAAACAACTATACATAACTATTGGAAACAACATTTTCCCCCAAAACATTAGTCAGTTGTGATCGAATGATGGTAATGCATTTCTAAATTGAAAATGCAGTATTGTGTCAGATGTTGCTGCTGACACATTCCTAAATTATACAATCTCCATAGAGATTTGACTGAAAGGTTTTCATTATTTAAAAAAATGTCTGCGGGAGAGACAGAAGAGGAAGCAGAGAGACAAGGGCTGCTGCTCTAGAGTGTGAAAAGAGAAGAGGAGAGGAGTGCAAGAGAGCAAGGATAAAGAGAGAGAGACGAGAGGAGGAGAGAGAGAGAGAGAGAGAGAGAGAGAGAGAGAGAGAGAGAGAGAGAGAGCGTGTTGCAACGTGAAACGTACTGCATTGTGCTCCTCTCTCACAGTGAAAGTGATTTCAGTGCGAGAAGAAACTGAACTGGAAAAGAAAGAGTATTTTTCACATTTTTTGTGACTTATCTTTTGTTGGATTATATTATCATAGTAGCGACAGTATGTGTTGGCACTGACATTATTTCCTAAGTGACTCTCAAAATGCATTAAAATGCATTGATTTCTTCTCAAGTCTTTAAAATTATGCCAGATGCCCCCAGACCCCCTTGAGGTGCTAGGTCTCATGACCTCAGCAATTCAAAACTCCTGGCTATGGCCTGTTTTACACACACATACCACACACACACACACACACACACACACAAAAACACACACACACACGCACACACATACCACACACACACACACACACACACACACACACACACACACACACACACACACACACACACTGGACCCACATAGGCACACACACAGTCACAGGCACATGGACTGTACATACTCGTTAGCACACAAAAGACACTCCAAAGACACACACACACTTTGTGTTTTGTAGTCTTTTTCTTTCTCTCTCTCTATCTCTGTCTGTCTCTCTCTCTCTCGCTCTCTCACACACACACACACACACCCTCGTTGTGTGTAGCAAGAGGCCAAGAGGCCTGAAGCAGCAGACATGTTTGATCGACCGTGAAACAAATTCCACTACTGCACCTCATCTGCTCTACTGCTACTGCTAGGTCACACACACACACACACACACACACACACACACACACACACACACACTTAAATGATTTTTACACTCATAAACACGTGATACCCAAACACATGAATATGCACTCAGACTGGATCTGAAGACTCACACTGGATCTGAAGACTCACACTGGATCTGCAGACAGACTCACACTGGATCTGAACTCACACTGGACCTGCAGACTCACACTGGATCTGCAGACAGACTCACACTGGATCTGAAGATTCACACTGGATCTGCCGACTCACACTGGATCTGAAGATAGACTCACACTGGATCTGCAGACTCACACTGGATCTGAAGATAGACTCACACTGGATCTGCAGACTCACACTGGATCTGCAGACTCACAATGGACCTGCAGACTTACACTGAATCTGCAGACACACTGAATCTGAAGACTCACACTGGATCTGCAGACTCACAATGGATCTGCACTCACACTGGATCTGCAGACTCACACTGGATCTGCAAACTCACACTGGATCTGCTGACACACTGGATGACTCACACTTGATCTGCAGACTCGCAGACTCGCTTGGATCTGAAGACTTACACTGGATCTACAGACTCACACTGGATCTGTTGACTCTCACTGGATCTGCAGACTCGCACTGGATCTGCAGACAGACTCACACTGGATCTGCAGACAGACTCACACTGGATCTGAACTCACACTGGACCTGCAGACTCACACTGGATCTGCAGACAGACTCACACTGGATCTGAAGATTCACACTGGATCTGCCGACTCACACTGGATCTGAAGATAGACTCACACTGGATCTGCAGACTCACACTGGATCTGAAGATAGACTCACACTGGATCTGCAGACTCACACTGGATCTGAAGATAGACTCACACTGAATCTGAAGACTCACACTGGATCTGCAGACTCACAATGGATCTGCACTCACACTGGATCTGCAAACTCACACTGGATCTGCTGACACACTGGATGACTCACACTTGATCTGCAGACTCGCAGACTCGCTTGGATCTGAAGACTTACACTGGATCTACAGACTCACACTGGATCTGTTGACTCTCACTGGATCTGCAGACTTGCACTGGATCTGCAGACAGACTCACACTGGATCTGCAGACAGACTCACACTGGATCTGCAGACTCTCACTGGAGCCAAAAAACGTTTCTTTTCAATATTCATTTACGGCTTCATTAGGTCCATAGCTTCTCCCCGTCCAACCAGAGCACCTGGATTATTGATAGATGTTAACTCTCTCTCTCTCTCTTTTCCTTCTACGCTCACATTAATGCGTGCACACACACACACACACACACACACACACACACACACACACACACCCACACATTCTGCATTGAAAATGAATGTTCCCATTTTTCCCAGCATCTCTTGGAAGCCATTAAGACCATTAAATATCCTAATTAATATTTAACTTTGGAGAGCGAGGAAGAGAGCGGGGTAGAGAGAGAGAGAGAGAGAGAGAGAGAGAGAGAGAGAGAGAGAGAGAGAGAGAGAGAGAGAGAGAGAGAGAGAGAGAGAGAGAGAGAGAGAGAGAGAGAGAGAGAGAGAGAGAGAGAGAGAGAGAGAGAGAGAGAGAGAGAGAGAGAGGGGTTGAACGGGCGAACAAGTTGTAAACCGAGAGGTAAAGATCAGTATTAGGTTTTGTCCTTTCTCAGTGTTTGCATGTGTGTACTTGCAGTTAGGAAAGTGTGTGTGTGTGTGCATGTGTGTGTGTGTGCATGTGTGTGTGCGTGTGTGTGTGCATGTGTGTGTGCGTGTGTGTGTGCATGTGTATGTGAAAAAGTGTTTGTCTATTGTACATACCAGTTTCTTTATTGTTACCAGTATGTTAACAGTACTGATACAGCAGTTTTGCTTTTCTTCGTCCCTTTCTTCCATCCATCCATCCATCCATCCATCCATCCATCCATCCATCTATCCATCCATCCACCCCTACCCCCTCAACACCCCACCCCTCAGACCATCAAGGCCACCTCACCCCTGGGTGACCCCAGGGTGACCTATAACCTGGAGGACGGCTTGGTCCCGGTGAGGTTCTACTTGACCCCGAACCGAGAGGACGGCTCCGCCTCCCTCCTGGTGTCCGAGCCGCTGGACCACGAGGTCACCCGGAACTTCGCGCTGCGCGTGCGGGCCCAGAACGTGGCGGCCGTGCCCCTGGCCGCCTTCGCCGTCGTCTACGTCAACGTCACCGGTAGGTCGCCGCGACGACGGGCACATGTTTACCTTAGTCGTTTGGCTGATTCAGGATGTTCCGTAATGGGGAGGAGTTTTGGGAGTTTTCCCGTTTTGTAGGTCTGTCATGGGGATGAAACGTGGATTAGGTGCAATTCCGCAATCCCAGACGTTTCGTTATCGAAGCGTTTTTGTGGCAAGCGTTTTGGAGCTTCGGGCTCTTTGTCCATGCACTCCCGAAAGATGGAGGGATGAGATGAAGTGACAGGAAGACGGGGAGAGGGATGGATGGAGGAAGGGAGATGGAGGAGGATGGATTTAAAAACTCATCTGTAATGCACAGATGACGATCTGCTCCAAGAGAGAGAGAGGAGGGCGGAATTGACCAGATGGATATGTTGATATGTTCATATATTGATATGTTAATATATTGATATGTTAATGTGTAGGTCTTGCGTGGTTCTCCACCGCATGTGGGCATTGGTTCTATCACACCTTTTTAGATGCCGAGGTGTCCACTTTTATCTCACTGCTCTGGCAGAGCTTCCTCTGACGCAACGAGAAACCTTTCATCAGTATATCACATTGGCCATATCTCTCAAGGTCTTCGTGACATCCTCATTTGTGCAAAAAAAAAAAATAGCACCCAGGACAAAAGGTGTTGAAAAAGGCTTGTTTTGAAATGGTGGCTGTGTCGTACTGTAAGGACGGGCTCTGGTTTGTGCAGTGCCGCGTTCGTTCAACCGGACAAGGTGAGGGATTAGTGTGTTCAGGACAGCACAATGTCCTACCACTCGTGTTTGCAGAGAAAGGCTCCTTGAAAACCCCGTATCTGGATCCGCCGTATGCTTTTCACCTGCCAAGACGGTGCGCTAGCCCTCCCGCTCACACACACGCACACGCACACACACACGCACACACACACACACACACACACACCCACACACACACGCTCGATGGATAAAGCTGTTGGAGGCAGCAGAGAGGAAAAAAGAGAGTAAGAATCTTCGTCTTATAGCTTTGTTTGTTTCTATTCATCCCTGACTCTCTTCTCTCTCCCACGCCCTCTCTCCCTCTCTCTCTCGTCCCTCTCTCTCTCTCTCTCTCTCTCTCTCCCGCCTCTCTCTCTCTCTCTCTCTCTCTCTCTCTCTCCTCTCTCTCTCTCTCTCTCTCTCTCTCTCTCTCTCTCTCTCTCTCTCTCTCTCCCTCTCTCTTTCCCTCTCTCTCTCTCTCTCTCTCTCTCTCTCCCTCCCGCCCTCTCATTCTTTGCCTCTCTCTCTCTCTCTCTCTCTCACCCTCCCTTTGTCTCTCTTTCTCTCTCCCTTCCTCCTTGCCTCTCTTTCTCCCTCATTCCTCCTCTCCCTCTCTCTTTCCCTCCCTCTCTCTCTCTCTCTCTCGCTCTCTCTCTCTCTTGCTCCCTTTCTCCTTGCCTCTTTCTCTCCCCCTCACTCCTCCTCTCTCTCTCCCTCCCTCTCCCTCTCTCTCTCTCTCCATCTCCCTCCCTCTCTTTCTCTCTCTCTCTCCCTCCCTCTCTCAAGATGTGAACGACAACGTTCCGTTCTTCACCTCCTCCATCTACGAGGCGTCAGTGACCGAAGGGGCGGAGTCAGGAACGCTGGTCTTCCAGGTGTCCGCCAACGACCTGGACCTTGGGCTCAACGGCAAGGTGACACACACACACACACGTATATAGAGTTACTTTACAAGACTACAAGTGGGGTGTGATGTGGTTTTGGACGAGACTATCCACGGTACAACACACATAGTTGCAGTGTGTGTATAGAGTGTAGGGGGAGCGTGTGTGTTCCCAGCGCTCCGACCTCCCTGAGCAGGAAAGGGAGGATTTTTGAGGGTGAGCCCCGCCGCGTTCCTGATGGAGGTAATCAGTGTGTTGTGAGGAAGGTCAGACCAGGTCTGGAGAGTCCCCCCGTGGGCCAGACTCTTTTTGCCCTGTCTCTACACACATAAACACACACACACACACATGCAAGCACACATAAACACACAGGCACACAAACACACACACACACACACGCATACACACAAACACACACATACACACAAACGCACACACACGCTCACATGCACACACACACACACACACACACAAACACACACACACATACACATGCACGCACACAAACACACACACACACACACACACACACACACACACACACACACACACACACACATAGTCTTGTTTGTAGTCTCTGTTCACCAGAACTTTGCTCTTTGTTAGCTAGGTGTTTGCTGACATGCCAAGTTCCACTGCTCAGAGAACATTGGAAAATGCTCTTTCGCTCTTTCTCTCTGTCTCTCATTCTCTCGTTCTCTCTAGCTCCCATTCTTTCCCTTACTCTCTCTCTGTCCCCTACCTCTTTGAGTCTCCTCCTCTCTCTCTCACACACACACACACGCACATGCACCGACACACGCCCCTGGAGAGTCTGTACCACACCATGTTTCCTTCCATCCCAGCTCTGCCTCCAGTAAGCCGGACATAAAATCCATAATCCAGCCCCCTCGCGACCAACACACTCTTGACCAGCCCTGTCCGTCAAATTTACAATACAACAGCCGCCTTCACAAAGGAGCAGAGTCGCTCTCAGTGGAAACGAGGGTGTCGGTGAGAAGGGAGCGGAGAGTGCATGGGAGGGAGGGAGGGAGAGAGAGAGAGAGAGAGAGAGAGAGAGAGAGAGAGAGAGAGAGAGAGAGAGAGAGAGAGAGAGAGAGAGAGAGAGAGAGAAGCTCAGTGGGGAGTGAAGAGGAAAGAGGAGAAATAACGAGGCAGGTAGAGAGAGAGAGAGAGAGAGAAAGAGAGAGAGATGTGCGTTGAGAGCGATCGATGCTGCTGGTAGCCAGCCATAGCTCCGGTTACTCTGCGTGCTGGTGAGACGGACACAGCGGCCTTTCATTTCAGCACCGGATGAGGCGGGCCAATTGAATTAACCCTAAGTCGTCTCAGAAAATATCAACGGTAAAACAAATGAAAACGTCGATATTATTGTTTGCGCCATCGTGTGTCTGAGTGCGAGCGGTGAAAGGGAGGCCGCAACCTCCTCCACGACAACAATTCTCCATTTCAAATATGTAAACGAGCCTTTTTTTTCGGTTTGACTATGAATGAGCTTTACTCTCTTTTAAACAACCTTTTCATTAATAAACGCGTGTGAATGAATAGTCAACACAAGACACCCTGCAGTCATTAAATGCAGAGTGATTTCAGGCTAGCGAGCTGAATGCGGTTGAAATATTTCCTAATGGCACTTCTCCCACCGGCTCCATTAGGCTCTCTGGGCCTCTCTCCAGCTTTTATTAAACACTTAAAGGCAGATATGATCGTCTTGATGAGTTCGAATGAATGAATCTCAGTCCGACTCCAAACGACTCCTTTGTCTGTGTTGCCGAATCTCTCACTCCCCTGCTTAGTGACAGCATCCGTGATGAATTGCTCTTGAGTTGATTCGGATCTGATTCTCTGAATGACTCTTTTGTCTGACTCTCCAGACTTCATACTCCCTTTCAGAGTGACCATTAACGGTTCCGAGTGATTCAGATTGGACTCTCTAAGTGACTCTCAATCCTGATTCCGCTGAATCACTCTCTCCAGATCTCCTACTCCCTGCTGAGCGACCATAGCAACGACCATTAACAGTCCTGAATGATTCAGATTTGACTCTTAACGAATCTCAACCCTGATTCCTCTGAATCACTCTCATCAGATCTCCTACTCCCTGCTGAGCGACCGCAGCGGCGACCACCAGTGGTTCCGTATCGACCCGGTTCTGGGATCCATCTACACGGAGGCAGTGTTCGACCGGGAGTCCAAAGGGTCGTACCTGCTGGAGGTCCAATCACAGGACGGGTGGGAGTCGGCTCGGCCCGGGAAACACGGACAACCCAATTCAGGTGAGGAGGACGAGGAGGAGGAGGGGGAGGGTGCGGGGGGAGTGAATGAAGAGGGGAAAGAGGGGGAGGAGGAGGAGGGGTGAGAAGGAGGAAGAGGAGGGGTAACGATGGAGGAGGGTTGTGATGAGGGTGACGCAGCTATAAATCTGATCGTTGTTGGAAAGTTTGCGTATGAAAAGTAAACCATGTCACCACAACGTCAATACCAGATTGTTGTTTCGTAACCTCTTTTAGCCGTAGACCCAGTCATTTAACACTCCAAAGTGAACATGAACTGCTGTGACCGTATAAGACGGGTTCATTTTCTGACAGGCGGATGTTTGGTGTCTGGACATTTGTCAGCAGAGACGTCTGCGGAGCGTGGAGTAGAGCACCCGTTCAAACTGTTTACCCGCTCCTACTGTAAACACACCGGGATCACACATCAATGCTGCACTCGTTTATTCATAGAATCTTAGCATATATTAAATGTCACGTTCGATATATGACCAGCGGTTTTGAGTGAGTGTGTGTGACTGTATGTGTGACTGTGTTGGGAGGGGGAGGGGGGGGGGGGTGAGATATAGAGACGGGAACGAAGCGATAGAGCAAGAGAAGGGAAGATGAGAGGCTCTTGACAGCTGGTCTCTAGACGCTGTTTAAGTCTGAGAGATGCTATGGTGTCCTCTGAGAGGCAACATCATCTCTACTCTCCCTGTGTTTTTGTCTCTCTCAATCTACTCTCTGTCTCTCTCTCTGTCTCTCTCTCTGTCTCTCTCTTTCGCTCTCTCTTTCTGTCTCTCTCTCTCTCTCTCTCTCTTGCTGTCTCTCGCTGTCTCTCTCTTTCTCTCTGTCTCTATCTGTCTCTTTCTTTCACTCTCTCTCTGTCCCTCTCTCTCTGTGTGTGTATCTCTCTCTCAATCTACTCTCTGTCTCTCACTTTCTCTCTCTCTCTCTCTCTCTCTCTCTCTCTCTCTCTCTCTCTCTCTCTCTCTCTCTCTCTCGCTCTCTGTAGCGGGCCACCTGTCTAGTCATAAGGGTGGCCAGGTATATTAGTGTGCACTGATGATGTCTGGTGGGACGTGGTGTTATTTTAATACATGTGATTATTGTAGCATATCAATGATGCAATAAACAATTTTTTTTAAAGAAAAAAAAAGTCTATCTTTCTCTCTCTCTCTCAAATTCCCTCTGTTTCTCTCGCTCTGTCTCTCTCTCTCTCTCTCTCTCTCTCTCTCTCTCTCTCTCTCTCTCTCTCTCTCTCTCTGCCTCTCTCTCTCTCTCACTCTCTCTCTCTCTCTCTCTCTCTCTCTCTCTCTCCAAACTCCCTCTGTTTCTCTCTTCGCCCCAAGCGCTCTCTTTCCATCCGTCGCTCTCGTTCAGTCTCCATGTCTTTTTCCCTGACCAGGGTCAGATGAGGATCTATTTTTCATACGTTCCACGATGGATTATTAAGAGCTTCTCTCAGAAGGCTTGGCTCATCACGACACTCTCGACAGCATAAACACACGTATTAAATATTAAACGCAATATCAAACACACACACACACACACACACACACACACACACACACACACACACACACACACACACACACACACACACACACACACACACACACACACACACCCTATGGCCACTGTAAGGTTTGGTGTGTGAGAATGTTTGATGAGAGGGTGTAGAGAGCTTGAGATAGACTTGGACACGTACGCTCACTCACTCACACTCCGAGACACACACACACACACACACACACACACACACACACACACACACGGTTCACACACACACACACACACACACACACACACACACACACACACACACACACACACACACACAAAACACACACACACACAGACACACACACACACACTTGATGCAACTGTTGTAGTCTTAGAGAAACATTGAGCACTCTCTGTTTCACACACACACACACACACACACACACACACACACACACACACACACACACGGTTCAGTTACTGGAGTGAAGTTTGGATTGATAGATAGTTACCAGAACACTTGAAGAAGAAAAAAAGAAGGATTCATGAGAGGACCAGGCTGAACTTGATGCAACTGTTGTAGTCTTAGAGAAACATTGAGCACTCTCTGTTTCACACACACACACACACACACACACACACACACACACACACACACACACACACAAACACAAACACATTGTGTCTTGTTCTATCTGTTTCGTCACTTGGGTAATGTTTTTCCTTTTTTAGAGGGGTGAGTGGTCTGTGTGTGGTCTTTGTGTGCGTGTGTGTGTGTGTGTGTGTGTGTGTGTGTGTGTGTGTGTGCGCGCACTGGTGTACGGTAAGTGTGTGTGTGGTCTTTGTGTGTGGTATGTGTGTTTGGTACTCGTGTACATGCGCCTCACCGCCACGCTGCAGCCAACCTTAAATAATTGATCCGATCCAGAAGAGTGCATCAAAAATGATGTTCCTTTTGATAGGGATATCAAAGGGAGAAGTTTAACATTGGGATCTGAAGACCCACCCGCCCACCCACCTTCATTCCATCCTTCCCTCTGCTTTCTTTCTCAGTCCATCTCTCTCTCCTTCCCTCCATCCCTCTATCACTCACTATCTCCCTTCCTTCCCTAATTCTCGATATCATTTTTTCCCAATTTTAATTTCTTACTGACCCCCCCCTCCCCCCCTCGCTCTCTCCTTCACTTCCTCCTCCCCCTCTTTCTCTCTCTCTCTCTCCAGCTCTGCTATCATCTTCATACGGAAATACCATAATCGGGGTTAGTTTGGGTGAACTGATGTGTGTGTGTGTGTGTGTGTGTGTGTCTGTCTATCTTTCTTATCTTATATTCTCACCAGACAGAAGTTCAGCCTAAAGAGGACAGAATAAGATCAAATTCGGTGTATCTTCATCTTACCTTTCTCTGACTTCTGTTACCCTGTCTCTCTCTCTCTCTCTCTCTCTCTCTCTCTCTCTCTCTCTCTCTCTCTCTCTCTCTCTCTCTCTCTCTCTCTCTCTCTCTCTCTCTCTCTCTCTCTCTCTCTCTCTCTCTCTCTCTCTCTCTCTCTCCCTCCCTCTCTCTCTCTCTCTCTCTCTCTCTCTCTCTCTCTCTCTCTCCCCCTCCTCAGACACGGCGTACGTGCGCGTCTTCATCAGCGACGTGAACGACAACAGGCCGTCCTTCTCCCAGCAGCTGTACGAGGTGGACGTGGACGAGGACGCCGACGTGGGCTTCACCATCCTCACCGTCAGCGCCAACGACGAAGACGAGGGTGAGGAGGGCACAGGCCCCACGGCCGAGTGTTCACGTGAAGGACCAGAGAGATGTCACGGTCTCTTTCTTTCGTTCTTTCTTTCTCTCCTCTCTCTCTCTCTTTCTATTTTTCTTTCTTTCTTTCTTTCTTTCTTTCTTGCTTTGTTTCTTTCTTGCTTTCTTTCTTTCTTTCTTTCTTTCTTTCTTTCTTTCTTTCGTTCTTACTTTCTCTCTTCTCTCTCTCTCTCTCTCTCTCTCTGTTTTTCTTTCTTTCTTGCTTTCTTGCTTTCTTTCTTTCTTTCTTTCTTTCTTTCTTTCTTTCTCTCTTTCTTTCTGTCTCTCCGCCGTGCCATTCCTCCAGGGTCCCCGGGGCTGTTTGCTGCCTGAGGCGGAGGGGTCTGAAAGGGCCTCCATGGGGAGCAGCGCTCGCTGTTTGTTCTTTGTTTACGCGTGTTTGGTTTATTTACTAACAACCTCCGACCTCTGGGGAGGTGGAGTCAGCACTCCGGGACAAATTTAAAGAACAACGGAAAGAGACACACAGAGAGATCGAGAAAGACAGAGCGAGAAGGAGGGGGGTGATAATTAGAGAGAAAAATACGAAAGTAAGACTGTGTGAGAAAGACAAAGAGAGAGAGAGAGAGAGAGAGAGAGAGAGAGAGAGAGAGAGAGAGGTAGAGAGAGAGAGATAGAGAGAGATAGAGAGAGAGGTTGAGAGAGAGAGAGAGCGAGAGACAGGGACAGAGAGATGGAGAGCCAACGCGAGCAGGAACCCCATATGGAGCCGTGGCTCCATCTCCCTGTAGTCAGTCTAATGGTTTCATTTGCTGCCAGGAGAACAAAACGTCGTGGATTAGAGACTTCCTCTCCTCTTCTCCTCTTTCATGTTGCTAATAAGCCCCCAATCTCAGCGGTCTCTGGTGGGATCCCTCCCGCCTCTCACATCTCAGCTCTCTGTGCGTGCCTGTGTGTGTGTGTGCGTGCGTGCGTGCGTGTGTGTGAGCGTCCGTGTGAGGTACCGATTGCGATTCGTACTTGTGCGCGTCGTCAATAATTGGATTGAGGTTACCATTTGGTTGATCAGCGCATAAGAGACCCGACGGTGTGAACGCCTTTTCAAATTGCTTCAGAGAGTACAAGACGGGCGGAGTGGTGGAAACAAAGACGGGAGAGAGAGAGAGAGAGAGAGAGAGAGAGAGAGAGAGAGAGAGAGAGAGAGAGAGAGAGAGAGAGAGAGAGAGAGAGAGAGAGAGAGAGGAGAGAGAGAGAGAGAGAGATAGAGAGAGAGAGAGAGAGAGAGAGAGAGAGAGAGAGAGAGAGAGAGAGAGAGAGAGAGAGAGAGAGAGAGAGAGAGAGTGAAATAGAGAGAGATATAGAGAGAGAGTGAAAGAGAGAGAGATAGAGAGAGAGAGAGAGAGAGAGAGGCGGAGTGTGGGGGGGGGTGGGGAGTGCAGAGCTTTGCTCTTTACTTGTTCACAGCGAGATTTGATAAAAAGACGAGGTAATGAATTAGCGCTGACAGCCGACTGCCCTCCGCCGTAATTAACACCTTCCATGTGAAACAAACACGGAGGGGTAAAACTTTTTAGCCCATTATAACCGTCCCATGTTTGAGATACCGCTCCCGGCTTAATATCCTGTCATATCTCGCAAGTTCAGCTGTTAAATTGGGGCGAGAGGTTGGGTGTGGTGGCGGTGGGGGGGGGGGGGGGGGGGGAGGGGGGTGTCGACGTCTGGGCTTTGAGGCGTTTTGGATCCCCCGACAAAGGTGCTGTCGGCGTGGCGACAGGAACGTCAGTTCTACGGGGTTGGCAGTGTCGAAACACCCTTGTTCAGCTGTTCTTTAGGAGGTGTGTGTGTGTGCGTGTGTGTGTGTGTGTGTGTGTGTGTGTGTGTGTGTGTGTGTGTGTGTGTGTGTGTGTGTGTGTGTGTGTGTGTGTGTGTGTGTGTGTGTGTGTCCCTGCCTCTCCGTGTGAAGTGACGGCGCCTGGGGAATACCTTCCACATGGCCTCTTTGAGACTGTCTCCACTGGTCCCGTTTGCTGTCCAATTAGTCACGGCTCGCGGAACAGACCGGAGGATGGGAAGAGTACCTGGGTCGGGGGTTGAAAGTTCACAGAGTTAGCCCTCGCCCAGCGGAGGTCGCACAGGGGGGGGGGGGCACGGTGCTGTCACGTTGGTGGGTGACGCTGTGTAGATCGGTGTTTTGGTGGGACTATATATGGTGTCAGGAGGTCAGACGCTAATACGCATGTATGGTGCTAGACTCTGTAGATGCTACTAGGGTTTTACTGTCAGCCAGTAATGGTCTTGTTGTGCTGTGAATATCACAGAGCACTGGAGAAATGGGGATTAGTCACTGCTTAGTCTCCCAGGTCTTGGAGAATGCAAAATCTGCACTAGTGTTTTAATTATGTCTTATTTGTTTTAAGTTTTAAGCTAACAGGGCTTACATCGCAAGATTAAAAAAAAAAAAAAGGAAAGGAAAACACTGACGTTTTCTTTGTGTAA
Source organism: Galaxias olidus (assembly GCA_026901105.3). NCBI lineage: Eukaryota > Metazoa > Chordata > Actinopteri > Galaxiiformes > Galaxiidae > Galaxias > Galaxias olidus. Next base: position 246,395 of record JAPMUY010003457.1, read on the forward strand.
TTTAATGTTTCTTCAAAGACTGGGCGTGATGGATGTGTTGCTGTGTGTCTCCCAGGTGAAGGGAGAGGAATGGATCTGTTGTTGTGTGCGTGCCAGGTGCAGCCGGGGCTTATTGTTATGTTCTGTCAGCTTGCCAGGTGCCAGTGTTAAGGTACACAACTCAACCACCTCAGGGGAGACAGGGGGAGGCGCGTTTGATTGATATAGTGTGCTTGTCCCAGGTTGCAGGCGGTGTATTTGATGTGTGGTGCTTTTTGTCCCGGGTGCCATCGCAACCGGATCACCTCAGGGAACGCAGGAGGGGCGTTTGATATGTTGCTATGTGCGTCCCAAGTGCCAAAGCAAAGATACACTACCAGTTTACCTCCAGGAGCACAGGAGGGGCGTTTGATATGTTACTCTGCGTGTCCCAGGTGCCAGCGCTAAGATACGCAATGAGATCACCTTTGGGAGCACTGGAGGGGCGTTTGATATGTTACACTGGGTGTCCCAGGTGCCAGTGCTAAGCTACGTTATCAGCTCACCTCTGGGAACATAGGTGTGGCGTTTGATCTGTTGTTTTGTCTGTCCCAGGTGCCAATGCAAAGCTGCGCTATCAGATCACCTCGGGAAACACGGGAGGAGTTTTTGACGTGGAGCCGGAGGTGGGGACTATCTTCATTGCGCAGCCACTGGACTATGAACAGAACAAAAGGTAAAGCCCAACTTGACTTATCAAGCTAGCTCTGATACCCTTAGTCTTTCAAATATTAATACTAAGCATTAAATTTCAAATCATATTTTTTTGAAAATATATATATTTTTTTTACATTTTAAGTGTAGCCCTATCCTTTTAATATTCAAATGTGTGTTTCACCACTTCAACCAGTTAAGGTGAGCTTTAACGCAATGATCTGTTATTTGAACCCCAGTCCTGATGTTGTAAGCGCCGCACCCCACTCACTGAACTAAACAGCAGGGCTGATATCTGCAATATCCCTCTCGGCGTTTCAGCTTCCGCCTTCTAAACGTTTGTGCTCGTTAACATTCTTCACCTACTTACGTTAGCTAACTCTGCTGCCTCTCTATAGGAGCAGCCTCCACAACGCTCTTAGCAACTGAGTTAA
>JAPMUY010003457.1:252500-257500 GCA_026901105.3 Galaxias olidus
TTTGAGGCGCTGTACTCCCCCGTGGTCTGGGAGAACACCTCCGGACCACAGGTGAGGGAGGGAGGGAGGGAGGGAGGGAGGGAGGGAGGGAGAGAGGAGGGAGGGAGGGAGGGGGGGGGGTTGAGAGGGTGGGGGGAGGGAGCTAGGAGGTGGAAGGGTGGGGGGTTTGAGGCGCTGTACTCCCCCGTGGTCTGGGAGAACACCTCCGGACCACAGGTGAGGAGGGAGGGAGGGAGTGAGGGAGGGAGGGAGGGAGGGAGGGAGGAGGAGGGACGGAGGGAGGATGCGGGGGTTGAGAAGGTGGGGGGAGGGAGCTAGGAGGTGGAGGGGTGGGGGGTTTGAGGCGCTGTACTCCCCCGTGGTCTGGGAGAACACCTCCGGACCACAGGTGAGGAGGGAGGGAGGGAGGGAGGGAGGGAGGGAGGGAGGGAGGGAGAGAGGGAGGAGGGACGGAGGGAGGAGGGGGGGGGGTTGAGAAGGTGGGGGGAGGGAGAGAGCTATGGGAGGGTGGGGGGAGAGAGCTTGGAGGAGGAGGGAGGGAGGGAGGGAGGAGGAAATGAATCAAGAAATCTAATCTAATCAAGAAGTGATTGAATGAACTCTTCCTAAATTGACCTTTTTTCGGCCGCCATCGACTTTGGCTAAAAGGAATGAATAATTGAACGGATTCATAAATGGATTATTGATCGAGCGTCCCCGTGCCCCCCAGGTGGTGAGGCTGAACCAGACGTCCGCGCTCCTCCACGCCGTGGACCGCGACGCGCCCGAGAACGGGCCGCCCTTCCGCTTCTCCCTGCCCGCCGACTATCGCCACGGCAACGACTTCCGCCTGCAGGACAACGGCAACGGCACGGCGGTGCTGCGGGCCATGCGGACGTTCGACCGGGAGCGCCAGAAGGAGTTCCTCCTCCCCGTCGTCATGAGCGACAGCGGCCGCCCGGCCAAGACCGTCACCAACACGCTGACCGTCACCATCGGCGACCAGAACGACCACGCCCATCAGCCGGGGGAGAAGGAGATCTTCATCAACAGCCATCGAGGTACCGTAGTCCTCATCATGATGGTCAATGTACACTTCAATAATATTTTATTGGCTTTATATATAAAAGAAAGGTCATCAATTACAGAACTAATATCAAGGAAGCAAAGAATTCCAGTGACATTGTTACTCTAGGTAGCAAACATTGACCAAATTATGTGAAAAAGCTCTCATGATGTGACAATAAATGAAGAGTAAAGCAACAATAAGAGCAAGTCCATATTCAATTCCATGCCTATTAAAAGACCCCGACGCATTGATCTGTGTCCATGCCATAGGTCAAAGTTCACCTAGTCAATTTGGAGCCTCTGATTGTCCAGTTCTGATCAAAGGGCTTTTTACATGACAAAGAGTAACAGGTTGTGAGAGCAGAGACCTTTTGGTGTGACACAAGAGAGCAGGTCCTCCTCCTGTTTTCTCCTCTATTCTCTGCTCTTTCCATCATCGGGCATCCTTTGTCACCCAGGAGTCTTTATGCATCCTCCTCTGCCTCTGTCCAAAGAGCTGCTCTAATTGCATTTTAATGCTTTTCAGATGATGAGGAAAATGGCTGCGATCATTCAGCTGTGGAAATAAATAAATAAATAAAGAAAGAAAGAAAGAAAGAAAGACAGAAAGAAAGAGAGAGGGATAAAGAGAGAGCGAGAGAGAGAGAGGCAGATAGAGAAAGAGAGAGAGAGAGAGTGAGAGAGAGAAAGGACGTGAGATGAACCTGTAGCTGAACGTGGGTAAAGCGTGTGTGTGTGTGTGCGTGTGTGTGTGTGTGCGTGTGTGTGCGTGTGTGTGCGTGTGTGTGTGTGTGTGTGTGTGTGTGTGTGTGTGTGTGTGTGTGTGTGTGTGTGTGCGTGCATGCGTGCGTGCGTGCGTGTGTGTTCCGTCTCCAGGCCGCTTGCCCACCACTGTCCTAGGAAAGGTGTTCTCCCCCGACCCCGACGACTGGGATAACAAGACATACACCTTTGAGGGACACACACCCAGGTAGCTATCTGTCTGTCTGTCTGCCTGTCTGTCTGCCTGCCTGCCTGCCTACCTGCCTGCCTGCCTGCCTGTTTGCCTGCCTGCCTGCCTGCCTGTTTGTCTGTCTGTCTGTCTGCCTGCCTGCCTGTCTGTCTGTCTGTCTGTCTGTCTGCCTGCCTGTCTGCCTGCCTGCCTACCTGCCTGTTTGTCTGTTTGACTGTCTGTCTGTCTGTCTGTCTCTCTGCCAGCCCTCCTTGCCCTTTCTTGCTCAGTTTTTCCTGATATCCCTCCTTCTTTTTCTTAATCCCTCACTCCTTCATCTCTACTTCCAAACCTCACATGACACACACATACACACACATACACACACGCACACACACGCACAAATCCTCAAGGGTCTTTGGTGTGAGCTGAGCTGAGCTAGATAGTGACAGGGTGCTGCAAGCCTTGAGATCTCACTAAAGGTACAAACAGCTTGCAGACACCTCTCTTACACACACACACACACACACACACACACACACACACACACACACACACACACACACACACACACACACACACAGCGCCTCCTCAAAGCTACTGGCACATCACATGTCAAGTAGTGTGACATTCCAGCTGGTGACACCTAAATCCTTGAGTCTTCTCCGGGGAACTTTAGTGAGGTACCTTGAACAGAAGCAAGCTCACACACACACACACACACACACACACACACACACACACACACACACACACACATCCTTAAACTTTATCCAAGTTAAGAATGTGGCTTTGAAAGAAGGTAATTATGGATCTATATGAGGTGAAAATGTGATGGCGCGTCAGACCTTCTGGTTCGTCTGCTTCTCTTACTCCGTCTGCTGCGTGGAAACCTTACATATTTCACTGAGACATGTGGGCCAGCAGAAATCCCAAAAACTGTTGGGGTCCATTCCAAATTCTTCCCTTCTTGGATTTTGAATCACCTTATTGACGTGAGACTTATGATAAATCGCAATTTCTCTCTCTCTCTCTCTCTCTCTCTCTCTCTCTCTCTCTCTCTCTCTCTCTCTCTCTCTCCTCTCATGCATGGACACAATGCATGGACACAATCACACGCGCGCACAAAAAACGAACACCCCGCCAAACTACGTCGCGGGTATCGCTGCGACGGTTCGTGCCGGCGGACGACTCGGAGGGCGGCTGGGGGGGGGCGGTCTCTGGAGAAGCCGCCATGGAGCCTCCTCCGTCGGGCCAGGCTCTCGCTCTCTCTCTTTCTCTCGATCTCTCTCATATTCTCTCTCTCTCTCTCTCTCTCTCTCTCTCTCTCTCTCTCTCTCTCTCTCTCTCTCTCTCTCTCTCTCTCTCTCTCTCCCATATCCCCTCTCTCTCTCCCATATTCCCTCTCTTTGTTTTACTTAACTCTCTTCTTGTGCAGAGCAGGATGCTCTAATAAAGCTATTGTCCTTTTAATTGCACCGCAGAGAATCCATATCATTTTAATGATGTGCGTTTCATCAAGAAAATTGAAGTGTGCGTGTGTGCGAGCACTGTACTTTACTGTGTGTGTGTGCACCCCTGTGAGTACTGTACTTGATTGTGTGTGAGTGTGTGTGAGCACACAATGTGTTTCTTATGTGTGAATAGAAAGATTTGCCTTGTATTTAACTGTGTGTTTTCCGCTGTATAGAAATTGTGTGTGAGAGTGCATACTAATATTCCTGAACATTCCTTCCTGTTCCTCTCCCAAGTTATTTCCTGTTGAACCGTCGCACCGGCTTCCTGATCATCAAGGAGAACGCCCCGCCCGGCCGCTACCTGTTCCAGGTGCGCGTGGTCGACGGGGTGTGGCCGGACGCTGTCTCCACGGTGACCGTCCACGTCAGAGAGCTGCGAGACGAGGCCGTCTACAACTCGGCCTCGCTCCGCCTTTCAGGTACTAGGTCACACTAACACACACACACACACACACGTACACACACTAACACACCAACACACACATAAAAGCACACAAACACAAACGGCCAAGCACACTAATACATGTCCCTTTGGCTGTTTAATTTTGAATGTATGGTCATGTTCATTGATCTTACAAGACATGAAGAACACTTCCTACGCATCTATGGCAATGTTGACCGATGTTGCCGTGGTAACCTCCGGCTGGAGCGCTCCGTTAGGTAGATAGGAGGGGGGGGGGGGGGGGGGGGTTGTGGTTCACGCTAAGCAGCCTCAGTGAGTGTCTGTGTGGCCCTGAATCCTTTCCAGGGTTCCATGCGGAGGTTTCTTTTTTCCTTCTCCAAGCCGAATCTTTTTCTGTCCTGGCCGTGTCTTGTCCTAGTCGTTACCGTGGCGCAGTATAGAAAAGCACAACAGGAAGCTGGAAGACGTGTTTTCTAAATGGAAAAAAAAAAGCCTTTGTGGAAATGATTGTAACCGCCATCTTAACTGAATAAACGAGAACTCACCCCCGAAGACAGGCGCTTGTCTCTGGGTATAGAAGAGTGGAGCTGAGGAAAGCGGGGGAGGTCAATATTGTATAATATACAATATATATAAATATATATATATATATATATATATTTATATATATATATATATATATATATATATATATACACAGTGTAAATATATATATATATATATATATATATATATATATATACATATATATATATATATATATATATATATATATATATATATATATATATATATATATAATATTGCTCTGTGTTGTCATGAGAATACAGAAGAAAAAATGCTTAATGTAATTTCAGGAGAAAAAAAGAAAACATGTTCCTGATTACTGGTTGTGCCCACACTTTCACTTCAGGATCCCTCTCTGTACTGTGGGCTGAGTAAGCGGCTTCTGTTGTGAGAGAGCTGAGTGTTTGTGTGCTTATAATGGTGTGTGTGTGTCTGTGTGTGTGTGTGTAATGTATAGTGTGCGAGTGTGTGTGTTTGTGTGATGTATAGTGTGTGAATGTGTGTGTGTGTGTGTGTGTGTGTGTGGGTGGGTGTG
>JAPMUY010003458.1:0-26542 GCA_026901105.3 Galaxias olidus
ATTGATTTTAATATAAATTTATGAATTAATTGATAATCTACAAAATTGATAAAGAGTAATTTACACACAAGAAGTAGTAAACCAGTAACCCTACAGATACATGACATGCATTGTAAAAAATAAACAGCGACAGAGTGAGAGCAGAACTAACGGTCCTTCTGTAATCACAATGACACACTGCACAACATCCTGCTGGCTGTATCGTGTTAAGAGAACAATCCGTGAGACAGGCACCAACAGTGTGAAGCGCCCACCACACCAAAGCATAGCATGCTGACATTGTTCCATCCAAGGCCGCATCGCACACTTTTATTGATTCAGAAGAAGTCTCAACAGGTCGAGTCTCAAAAAGTTGTTTCCCTCAACTCGTGTACTTGTGCCTGCCGAGGACTGAACCCATGACTTCACCAAGGCCTTACTGGGGAGCCATGGAGTCAGCGGCGGGCGAGAGGGCGGGCAGGAGAAAGAGAGTGAGCGAGGCCTGGGGGATGGGGGGGGGGGGGGCCCCTTTCCCCGGTTGCCGTCTCTCTGTCCTCGCCCAGGTCTTTTGTTCAGTTGTTCAGACAGGATCCCCCCCCCCGCCCTCCGGTATTTCGATGGCCAGCAGCACTAGAACGGCCTCTTCTCCACCTGTCACCCCTGCCCCGACAACAGCTACTGTTCTCTCAAACCGCTGCTCTCCGGACCTTTGCTCAGTCCTCAATGCCGCCTGGCGTCCTTCCTGTTCAGAGAGAGAGAGAGAGAGAGAGAGAGAGAGAGAGAGAGAGAGAGAGAGAGAGAGAGAGAGAGAGAGAGAGAGAGAGAGAGAGAGAGAGAGAGAGAGATACGCTCCTACAGAACACCGAGCCCGGGTGGTGACTCCCACCTGCCCTAGGGGGGGGACAGAGTCGTTTGAGAAAGTCCCAGTGTGTGCTGGATGGCGTCCGCCATCCACGCGCGTGACGCACAAGTGCCTCGCGTGAACGCCATCCATCACCGGCCAGCAACAGAGAGGCAGCCAAGACAAATGGCCGATCTAAACGTTACTTAAAGGCATTGATCACGCCGAGGGGGGGAAACGGTGCCGTATGCTAATGACGGGAGGAAAGCAATCTACTCTCCGGCCATCGCGTGGGCAGGGTATATTTTGTATACCCCCGGCTCATAAATCAGCTTCATATATTGGCACTAGATATGTTAGCTACGGGGACACGTCCAATACCGAAAAAGAAAAAACAACGCACTCACACACACACAAACGCACAACGAAACAAAGTCTTTGGTGGTGTAGATTAGACCATATTGACTTGTGGAATGTCGCGTCTTTATGTACAGCCCGTGGTCATCGAGGCAGGTTGGACCGGGGACGGGGATTGTGGGGCAGTCTGGCTCCACCAATCACGGACTTGGTGGCAGACGTTTGCCCGGCTGTGCAGACGATAACGAGCCAATGGAAGGCTGCGGACGAGGCCGGGGGGAGGGACAGCGGAGGGACGCCAGACCACCCTCCCATCGGTGCCTTTCCCTTTGTGGTTGGAGCTCCGTCTGTCGCTCTCTTTCGCTCCCTTTTCCCCACAGGAAGGGAAGGAGGACCGCGCGATAAGTGGTGTAGAAATGTGGGAAAGAGAGTGTGAGAGAGAGAGAGAGAGAGAGAGAGAGAGAGAGAGAGAGAAAGAGAGAGAGAGAGAGAGGCGGAGAGAGAGAGAGCAGCCTAAAGCTTATGGAGGCGCTAGCGTGATTGGAGCTGAATCTTCTCCCGCTGGTTTCTCTTTTCCCGTCCTCTCTCCTCTCTCGCCTTCCCCTTTCCTTTTTCAAAGAACCCTCCGTTTCTGGGTTTTCTGTTCATTAACCAGAGGCTTTCTGACCAAGCCCTTCCATTGTGTATCCAGTGAAAGCCTTCTCCCCTCATATAGGAACACACAGGCGAGGCGAAGGAGGAGCCGGTCGGGAAAAAAGAAAAGAAAAAGAGAATGAAAAGGAAAGAGGTCTCTTTTCTATTTCTCTGCTTGTCTGACATCACAGAGGAGACGGGGCTCTTTGAAAGAGAGCAGCATTCCATCCCTCCCTTTGATCTCCCTCTCTCTTTCCCTTGCCTTCCAGCTCCCTCGTTCCCCTACGCCCCCTCTCTCCAAAACGGTTACATAACAATACTCAAGGCATCATATATTCACTGTGGCGCCCAGCCTTTGCTTCGCGATCGCCCCCGAATCCCTCAATCCCTCTCAATCCCTGGGATGGCCGTGAGACACGGGGAGACAACGGAACGCTTGGCGAATCAACGGCGGCCGCGTTGGGAAAACCTGGAGCGTAGCCGTCGCGCGCGCGCGTGTGTGTGTGTGTGTGTGTGTGTGTGTGAGTCGGCGATGGACGAGGAGAATGGATTAAGCATATAGAGCAGATGGTTCGCGTAGATTGACACACGCTTCGATGAGGCCCTCCGATGAGAGAGGGAAAGGGGGGGGGGGGGTTGTCACGGAGCGTCAGATCCTGGTCCGGATTGCTGCCGTCACGGTGAGACTGACAGCACAGTGAAAGTGTCGCATTCAAATGAATGTTCTGCACCAGTGAGTAAGTGAGGGGAGGCTCCGCGGCAGGTAGGACTATTTGCTAGAGCCTAGCCGACAACCCCCCCCCTGCACCCCACACGCACACACACACAAACACACACGCGCAGAAAGTCGTCAGTGGTGTGTGTCTGTGTACACCACACCGACAACTACGCCATTAATATCCCTGAACAAGTACTTTCTGGGCTGGGACCGGCTCAAGGCCGACAACATGATTACACGAGCCAGTTTCAAAGGAATAACAGTGTCGTCGGTTTTTTAAACTCCACCAAACAAAAGCGAAGATTCCCTAAAACCCATGTGGTATGTAAATCAGCGTGAGGGACAGGTTGACTGTGCGAAGCACAGTGGTGTGTGTTGTCGGTGTAGCAACAAGCCCAAACCTAAATGAAATAGTATCGAAAGCATCACAATGTCCATCAGTGGGGAGCGAGAGAGAACGAGAGAAAGCAGACCATTCTTTGGCACCGGCTTAAATAGGCCCCAGGACAGCAGAAAGCAATCTGCTTCGATCCTCCAATCAACCAATTGCCTTCCCCACAGCTCCTGAACAGGACATGGAGAGGAGAGACAGGAAAAGGCAGCGTGTGAAGAGCACTCTCCCAGACCAGACCCCCTCGGGTCATCCCTGCAGTGTGTCCTACGTCCCCGAAACACAAGTGACACCCGCCATTTCAATCTCAACAGATCTACATACATCTCCGCGCCGCACACGTCCCGCTAAAGGCTGGGGCCAAGCTCTTGACTGGACCGGGTGGAAGTGGGCCAGCGTACATTACATTATTCAAAAGCCCAGACATGAGGAAGCTACACCCGAGCTTATAGAAGCTGATCTCTCCATCCATTAGCCTTTATTGGACTTCCAGCGGAAATCATTTGGGCTATATAGCGCGCCGTCATATAGTTTTTATGGTTATATACTTTCTTCGGCTCGGCCGCGCATTAATCTAGCTCATGTTTCCTCCTCGTCGTCTTGCCTTTGCGGCCCCGGCTCGCGCGGGGCGAGGGAGACCGGAGGTAAATATTAAAGCAATCAATCACCGCGGCCGGTGGACGAGAGAGGGAGTGCCGGAAAACACGGAGGGGAGGAGAGAGTGTGAAAGCATGAGAGAAAAAAGGTGGAAGTTCAAAACCAAAAGGGGGAGAGAAACAGAGAGAGAGAGAGAGAGAGAGAGAGAGAGAGAGAGAGAGAAGGAGAGAGAGAGGGAGGGAGAGAAAGCGAGCAACTCTTAAAATCCCCCCTTCCACTGCGTCACCCACGACCATGACCGATACTCCACAAGAAGTGCTGCCCAATTAAAATCCGCCTCGCCGGCTGAGTCAGCGCCGACCTTTAACCCCTCACCCCGGGAGGGGGCGGCGATGCAGCTCTCTGCTCTCGGCAGGTGTGTTCCGACACAAGCGTGCGGCAGCGTCCACCGCCCCTCGTCCTCTAAATCAACACAGTGCCGGCGTGCAGAGGCGGGCCCACAAACGGCAGTATACTACCTGCTGGGGGGGGGGGGGGGGGGGGGGGGGTCGGACCGCACCTCAACCACCGCGATTGTTTACGGTCGCCGTGACATTTATGCGTGGACGGCACTTAAATCTCACAGGGGCAGCCTGCCCCGGGGGGCTATTTTGGGCTCGCCGCGCGCACGCGAGGAAGACGAACGCGCGACACGCGGCGACGAGGGATACGGCGCCGTCGATAACTCCACGTCAACACCCCCCTCCACCCCTCAACCCCCCCCCCCCCCCCGCCATCCCCCTGCTAAAAAGAAGAAGGGAGGGAAAGAAAGGAAGGAATAGCCAACCGCTTCAGAGCAATGGAGACAAAGCGCCTCAACCGATTGTTTCTGACAGTTAATGATGGTGTGTGAAAGGACTACAATTACCTACTTAACAGGGGACAATGGGTGCAAAAACAACGCGAGGCCCCGTGTGATCTATGGCCCCCGATGAAATCGATCTGGCTTTGAAACTAGCAGGACGAAGGGAAACACATGGAGCCTGGCGGAGGGAGTCAATTGAGCTCGCAGGCCCACTGCATGCACATGGAGTTTACTCTGGCCTGGCTGACGTCTGCTAATGAGTTGTGTTTTCACCGCTGCACGTTCTTCAGGCAAATAATTGCGCGCGCGTGTGTTTGTGTGCTCCTCTGTTGAACGCATGCCGTAATGAATGTGTTTCGTTTGAATGTGACTCCACGCCTGCGCGTGTGTGTGTGTGTGTGTGTGTGTGTGTGTGTGTGTGTGTGTGTGTGTGTTGAGATCGGGGAGGTTGCCACACGAGATTTACCGCGCAACGGAGATGCCATTAGACGAGCTGCTCCTGCATTAGAGTTGATTGGACTAACCGATGTAACAACACAGAATAGTCTACACTTCTCCAAAGCAGCTTTGATATGCTCCAGAGGTTACTCTCCTGGGAGACATCGTCAAGCCTTTTCGTCAAAGCCCCGGTAGACATTGTAATAAGGCGATGATATCACAAATCAATAAGCACCCCCAACCACCCCTCCCCTCTGCTCATCAGACAAGCGCTAGGTGGCTATGCAAAGACAGTCGAGTGAAGTGTAAACATGGCGGCAAAGAAACAACAATTACCCAAGAGTCATTACGCAGAGTCCATAAATCATTCTCCTGACAATGGGGGAATACACACACACACACACACACACACACACACACACACACACACACACGCATGTAGACCATTCATACAGAGTGAGAAGTAGAAACAAAGATTCTCACACACACACACACACACACACACACACACACACACACACACACACACACACACACACACACACACACACACACACACACACACACACACACACACACACACACACACACACACATTGACACATCTCCCCACCCAGTCAGTCACGGTGCTAACCCTGTTAAGTGAGCAGTATTAATCACCTCTTACTTTCTATGCCTCTCTCTCTCTCTCTCTTAATCTTTTTCTCCGTTTTTCTCATCCCCCCTCTCTTCTCTCTTTCTCTGTGGTGATTATGAACATGTTAATCAGCAGCATGTCTGCCAGCTGGAGCAGGGCAGATCAGGAGGAACAGGGGGATGGAGGACTGGTGGGAGACAGGCGGAGAAACACACACACACACACACACACACACACACACACACACACACACACACACACACACACACAGAGACCGGAACAAACAGTTCATCAAAAGCATTGCAGTACTCCAACAGGCAATTTGGCCAATGTAAGAACAGAGGGCAGCTCTCAGGGGTCACAGGGCCGGAAGGTTCCACAAAACCCACAGAGCCAACAGCCAGTTGGAGCTTCTCATTCCCACCACAGCATTTTAAAAAGCACAGGCGTAGGCCTATGAGCAGCCATGATCAATCTTATTCACCTGTGTGGGGGCAATGCATGCATCGGTCGATGCATAAACACACACACGCACGCACGCACGCACGCACACACGCACAAACACACATACACACACACACACACACAATGTGCACGTGAAATAATACAAATAATACCAATGCATTATATTTACAGGCGCCTTTTAGAACACCCAAGGACACCTTACACACGGTAAGGTCAGTAATCTCTTTCAATCTGATCTAAAGCCAATACTACGGGAGCTTTCCCAAAGTTTACGTGAAACGTCCCTCAAAGTTGAGCCAGCATGGACATTCCACAAACATCACCTTTATTTCCCTTTGCTCCCCACAATATCGACTGGCACAGTAGTTTCAACAAAAAGAGGGCCAACAATAAGCTCCGTTAATGAGGGCAGGCCATCGCAGAGGGAAAAGAACCCAATACTCCGTGCTGGCGCCACATCTCAAGGCCAACACCATGGACTCCCACCAAGTAAAACCACGGGCTCCGGTCGTCCGCTTCCCCTTCGCCGACCCTTAACGTTCCCCGTGTTTGTTTGTGTTCCTCATGGAAGCGGACCGCGTTAAGCGTCTCTCGGAATGCGAGCGGCGGGTGCCCACCGGAGGCCACCGCCCCCCCCCCCGGCGGGGAGAGCGTCGGCAGTGCAGACGGCCACGCTCTGTGCGATGCATGATGGGTTGGCTGAGAGCAAAGTGCTGGCGCTGTTAGTGAAACACTACAGAGATTTCCCCAAAGGCTTTTTCCTCCATTAAAACTTGCTGACAGATTTGTCATCCGCAAAGCACCACCGTCCCAGGCCCCCTCCCTCCCTCCCTCCCTCCCTCCCATCCCCTCCTGTCTTCCTTTTTCCACTCACTGCTTCGAGATTTCAGTCAATCCCTCTTGCCGAGCAAAATTGTGCGTCTGTTGCCAAGATATCTCCCCTTACCTGCTAAAGCCTCAGGAGCCACGGTTACCTGCCCGTCTCTGTGTGCGCCCCCCCCCCCCCCCACCCCCTTCCCACACACGTTAAGGCAAACAAACACACACTCCTGAATGCCGGATCCGAGACCTCTGATACCCTGTAAAGTCAATAATCTCCTACCCCCTGTTGATCTCTCTCTCTCTCTCTCTCTCTCTCTCTCTCTCTCTCTCTCTCTCTCTCTCTCTCTCTCTCTCTCTCTCTCTCTCTCTATATCTCATTCTCTTCCTGTTCCAATACCTCTGTTTTATCACCCCTTTTCTAGCAAACCCTTGACCATGCGATGATTGGCGTTGGTAAATTTTCACCCACATTCCCCTCTTAGCCTGGTCATACTAACAACGGCTGCACCAGACCGTTTTTCAACTCGGCGATAATGAATTATGATCCATATCACTTTTAATTATGGAGCGGTAAGGCTGCCCCATAATGAAAACTGCCGCAATATCTCCCCCACCATTAGTTCAGTGGGACAGGATTAGCTTAACGCAGGCATTGTCACTAATTTTTCTCTCGTTAATTTCGACGCCCCCAGCAGTGATTACTGAAAAGGTAGAGGAGGGAGGGGGGTTGGGGAGATGGGTAATATTTTAATGAGCACCATATTTGGAACATAGTAAAAATGGGGGCGGTGGCCCACTTTAAAACATTTCCCAGAGCTCCCCTCAATGTGAGCTGACCAGTCCATTCAAAGGTTAAAAAAGGAATACGTTGACCTTTGCAATAGCAAGGTTACGAACCTTCGAACTATTCCATTTCCCCCCCAGAGCCTTTGAGATAGGGTCGTGGCCTTCACTTCCTGGCCCATGTGTTTGTGTATGTGTGTTTGTGTATATATGTGGCAGTGTATTGATCTGTCAGTCTCATATGACTCTATAAAGAAGATACATCCCATATTTAATAGAGTGCAAAAGCATTGATTAAAGCATTCAGCCACCAACAGCGGACACAAGCCACCAAGACATTCCAACGGGAAGAAGGGCCATCCAAGACTCATAAAAAAGAAGAATAACTAGATGGATCTCCACTCAGCAAACGTAAAGAAGTCAATTGAATATTGAATATGTATTTGTTGGCTGACCGGTTTATGGCCGATACAATGGTTGGGCATCGCTGTGATGAAGTGCTTCATGAAGGATAGGGTCGTGGCCTTCAATTCTAAACCAATCCGTGAGACCAAGCTAAGCTAAACAACAGATCATCTCTCCGCGTGACAAATGAGCAATCGGCCGCTGCCAGATGAGATAAGCCTCCCGGTGGGCGTGTCTCCCCTCGAGCCTGTGATCCCAACGGCAGTGACACGGCGCGTTTGTAGGCTGTCAATCAAAGGGGGCCCGTGCGCCTGTGGAGTTTTTTTCATTTGTTTGTTGAGTTTCTTCTTTTTTTTGGTCTCAGCTGTATTCAATGGGTTTGAAATGATTCACAAGCACATTCACAAGTTTGTCATTTTCTGTAGAATCAGCAATCTAAATGGAAGATGTGGCCTCTTGGCTTTCAGACTAGTGTGGGCCACCCTGGTGACGCAGCATTGAGTCGTCGCCATGTGTCATTTTAAAGATGGACACGGTTTAGGTCCAAGAAGGTGACAGTCCGATCCTTGAAGCGCTTGACACCGACATAAGTGACATCGTCTTATCCGGAATGGGTTCCTGGGGTATGTCTGAAGAATGTATTTTTAGTTGAACATCGGTTTAGAATCGACAACAAAGCAAGACTCAACCCATACATCAATAATGAAATAATTCATAATAAAATGGGATTCAAAAAGATTCTGCTATTGCATGGTACAAACAGAATAATCGTTAACCACAGTTTAAATGTGTTCTGTGAGCAGAGTAGCGTGGCTCAAGAGGACTAAGAAAAGATGAGGATAAAAATAGTGTGTGTGTGTGTGTGTGTGTGTGTGAGAGAGAGATTGTGTGTGTGTGTGTGTGTGTGTGCGTGTGAGAGAGATATTGTTTGTGTGTGTGTGTTTGCGTGTGTGCAAGCAGCATGAGAGGAGAAACTCCCTCCTTGTCTCGTTCTCTTCTTTACTCATACAGAAAAATCAATCAGTGCACATGCATCCCTTTGGACTCAATTAGCAACTGGTGTGACTGCTATTCCCTTCCCCTCGAGTACCCAAATGTATTCTGCTATGAATGAATCACTGTGTGTGTATGTGTGTGCGTGTGTGTGTGTGTGTGCGCGTGTGTGTGTGTGTGTGTGTGTGTGTGTGTGTGTGTGTGTGTGTGTGTGTGTGTGTGTGTGTGTGTGTGTGTGTGTGTGTGTGTGTGTGTGTGTGTGTCTGTATGTGATATGCTCCTGTTAACTTGGGATCTGTCTCTGGCTCCCCGAGCAGCTGAATACGGTTGATAATTAGCCTTATATTCTTACTCCTGTGAACACACGCACAAACACCCACACACACACACACCCACCCACACCCACACACACCCACACACACCCACACAGCAGGTTGCTCTTGTCAACCTCTCACACACCGAGATCTCTGAAAAGATGTAACTGAAAAACATCTGACGTATCCAAGACATGTTCTGAAAACCCCAACCCTCCCACGTTCCCCTAAGCCCCTTCGCTGCAAAAGAACAGAGCCTGTCCCATACTCCTTCGCCATGTTTCCCTCTGCACCACTACCACGCCCCCCCCCCCCTCCTCCACCTCGCTCTCCAGCCCCGCCGTTGATCCCTCTCAGTCCCCAGCCCCTTTGAAGTCCAGGCCAGCTGAGCCGCAGAGGCGCTCCCGGAGGTCGGCCCAGGATAAGGGCCGGGATCAGGAGCATGGGATCCTGGCAGCCATCCAGCCCGAGACGGAGAGGCGTGGGGAAAAGTGCACCGCTGTCTGAAAGGTAGGGGGAGTCTGAAAGGTAGGGGGAGTAGAACCTATAGAACCAGAAGGGCACCGCTGTCTGAAAGGTAGGGGGAGTAGAACCTATAGAACCAGAAGTCCACCGCTGTCTGAAAGGTAGGGGGAGTAGAACCTATAGAACCAGAAGGGCACCGCTGTCTGAAAGGTAGGGGGAGTAGAACCTATAGAACCAGAAGGGCACCGCTGTCTGAAAGGTAGGGGGAGTAGAACCTATAGAACCAGAAGTCCACCGCTGTCTGAAAGGTAGGGGGAGTAGAACCTATAGAACCAGAAGGGCACCGCTGTCTGAAAGGTAGGGGGAGGTAGTACCGCTATGCGACTGCTAGGTAAGGCAAATAGAACATGTACGTTCATGCAGTTTGTATTCATAACATGTTTTATTTGACGTCCAGGTGGTTCAGCTGGTTGGTAGGTAAATGTATGACAGTATTTGAATAATGCACTAGAGGAAATAGAGCACTACACCATTTGGTGCTGTTCAAATGCCAACTTGGAAGAGAGGGATAACAAAGGAAAAGCCGGATTTAAGAAAAGACAAATGAAGATCCCTCTTAAGGTTCAATACACGTTAGACACACGGAAATAACAATGGATGCATGTGTAGGGGGAGGGGGAGGGGGCAGCTTTAGAAGCAACACTATACATTCCACAGGGGCACTCCGCGTAATGGAGGCCCATGGCCCTCCTGTCATCTCCCAGCCTCCCCACACATGAGGAGAAAAGTCAGAATAATCCTCTCCGCACCCTCTGACAATTTATCTCAGCCTCTCATGGCTGGGCTATTTATAGCCAAACCCTGGCTCTTTATCGGCCCAGATACAAAAACACGAGAGGAACGCAGCCTTCAGTGAAAGTCGCGCTAACAGGATCAAGTGGGTAGGCCAACGCGTTCCATCACGATTAAAGAGGGAGAAGGGCGGACAAAGAGAAGAAGAAAAATAAGAAGAAGAAGCAAAAAAAAGAAAAAAAAGGTCTCCTAAGAAAGCGTTTTTCCTCTGCAGACACACCTTGCGCTTCGTGATGGAGGCGAGCACGCCAAATTTGATTCCGCCCCGTCAGGGCGACGGCACGCTGGATATCGGGCATCCCGGCGCTCCCATTCCGCCTCGGCTGTAATTACAGTCGGCTTAGCCGAGATTGTCATTATGGGAGAGCGCCGCACGTAATGGCGGGAGAAGGCAGGGAATCACGCTGACCCAGTGGGTCGGTTACGGCGCCCCGTTCCCCCGTGAAACGCGATTGGGCCAGCGTGAGATCCCCTGCCCTACATTCTCGCTCTATCTCCCAGCACAGCAGGGCGGGTGGGGTGGGGTGTGTGTGTGTGTGTGTGGGGGGTTTCCAATATCCTCCGGCGCCTCTGCTCAATTTCCTTATTTGAGTTCCGTTGTCCAATGCCTTCCCTCCTTGTTCTAAATCGTGTGCAAGCCCTTCCCACCAGCGTTAGACGTCTGCTGACTGGGGCATTCATACGGGGACATTGAGAGGTACAAATAGACGACGGAGAACAAAGCACTTGAAAAACACATTTTGAGGTGATGAAATCATGACACAGGACAACTGGTGCCAGGGATTCACAGGTGAACAGCAGGACGACGCCCATTAAAGTACTAGAAAGAAAGGATAAGGAAGGAGGAGTGAAAAAACACGCAGAGTAACATACAATAGGAGAGGTGGAGAGAGAGAGAGAGGAGAGGCGACCGGGAGAGGGTCAAGAGAGGCAGAGGACGGAGCAGAAGCCGATCAGAGATGGAGGACAGGGCGGGGAGGGGGAGGGGAGAGGGGAGGTGTGGCTATTTAGCTAGCTTTCATGAGGGAACCACTCGGTGTGAGGGATGACGAATCCCAGAACATCATGTTGACAGGCCACACACACACACCCACCCACCCACACACACACACACACACACACATGCTGTTAAACAACTGGTGTGAATGCAAAGCCCTTCCCCTCGAGTACCCAAATGTATTCCTGCCATGAATGAATCACTGTGTGTGTGTGTGTGTGTGTGTGTGTGTGTGTGTGTGTGGATTATGATCCCGTTGACTTTGGATCTGTCAGCGCTGCCTCAACTCAGTCATGCATGATGACATCATGCCAACAGCCTTTAGTGCTAAACGCACACAGACACACACAGACAGACACACACACACACACACACACGCACACGCACACACACACACACACACACACACACGCACACACAGAACGACAAGCAGCTCAGTGTGGTTGTAGCTGGAGGCTCATCAGTGATCATGATGAACATGACAGAGGAGAGAGAAGAGCACAGAGGGGATACAGCCCCCACAGGTCAGGTGTTGGACACGGGCCCACATCCTGGTAAACACTCCCTCCCTCGCAGCGAGACGCCCACACCCTAGCGCTCCGGCCTGGCACTCAAACGCAACTTTGACCCCTTCCCTTCCTTCTGGGACTGAGTGAATGTCGAGTGATGTCCAGAGGGAGAGAGAGAGAGAGAGAGAGAGATTCTGGGGTCGGATGTGCCGTCAGCTAATATTTGTGAGAGTGTGATAGCCTTCCCGGCCGGACGTTGGCCCGGCAGATAGACCTGGTCCTGATCCCTGTCCTCCACGCAAACAGGGCGCTGATTAGTGAAGCTACGCTGCCGCGCCGTGTTTTATCCTGGATCACTAATCACAGCACCTCCAGTAATCTCCTGTTAAGACCCGGTTAGGGCGGGTGGGGATGGGGTGGGGCTAATAACGCCACGCTATCACCGTGACGATCGGTTAGCGAGCGTGCTAGGCCGCATTACTGCTCATGGCGTCATAGCGGAGGCGGCCCGGGCCGGGCTAATCCCTCCTTTAATTATTTCCTCTCTCCCCGTCCCGTTTGCGGCGCGCCTCTCCCTAATCAGCTCATCTAATTAAAAACGCTGGGGGAGGGGGTGGAGATGGCTGACAGGGAGAGAGAGCCAGCCGTGACTCTGGAGACGGCGCGCAGGGCCTTGGGAAGGGGAAGAGTGGGGCATGGAGGGAGCTCTCTCTCCTGCTCTCTCTGTCTCTCTCTCTCTCTCTGTCGCTCTCTCTCGCCTTTGTCAGTCTCAATCTCTCTCTCTCTCTCTCTCTCTCTCTCTCTCTCTCTCTCTCTCTCTCTCTCTCTCTCTCTCTCTCTCTCCTTTGTCAGTCTTATTCTCTCACTCTCTCTCCTTTGTCAGTTTCACTCTCTCTCTCTCTCTCGGATCAGAAACTCAGATCGATGGTGGTCTGACGTGGCCCTGGCACTCTGCATGAGTGTGTCTTTCTCCAAAATGGGGGCTCCCTTGCCAGTGCATTAGTTTAAAGTGCCCCCTCCCCCGAAAACGGTTTAAAGTGCAAATACGTTGTTTTCGCCGCACCTCACCATTTACCATCCCTACAGACAGTGACTTTGACACCTCTGGCCCAGCCTGCTAGACCCAAACTTTTTCCTTTTTATGGCAGGGGGGTGTGAGCTGTCACCTTTTGCCTCGCTGCATTTATTGATGGAGTGGATGGGAGCGTTTTTATAGAGGTGCCGGCACGCCGATTATAATTGGTGTTCGGCGCACGTTCGCCGGAGTTCAACAGAGTTCCACTGTAAATGTATTCAGGGTATAGACTCGGTGGAGGCCCCGTGTCACCTCGTATGAATAAAGACAGCCTCTGCCTGATGAATGGAAAGAGCGTCACAAACACACACACACACACACACACACACACACACACACAGACCACGCACAGCGCAATTATTCTTCTCCCCCCGAAGAAGATGTATTACAAAACAGCTAAACACACACTGCTCTCTCTGTCCCCTCTGCTCCTCCTCCTCCTCCTCTGCCTGCCCGGTCAGAGGGCTGCTGCTGGGGCCGATGCCATGGCTGAGTCCAGGGCCTGCTGGGTGGACCTGAGTGCGTCACAGCGTCCTCTGTGCTGTTCATTTCACTCACAGACGGTCGCTCCGCCCTGCCACAGCGACTCAGCCATTCGGACTGACGTGAAGACACTCTGCATCTAGACCTGGGCTGGGCTGCTGACTACAGGCTCTGCACATATGGAGGGTACTGCTGGTGTGTGTGTGTGTGTGTGTGTGTGTGTGTGTGTGTGTGTGTGTGTGTGTGTGTGTGTGTGTGTGTGTGTGTGTGTGTGTGTGGGTGGGTGTGTGTGTCAGGATGGGAAGCTATGCTTGAGCGGTGACCCAGATCAGACAGGGGGACATCTCCGTCCACTCGGGGAACCAGCAGGGACAAGATGTTCTGCTGGTGCTGCAGCATGACAGCAGCTGGCACACATGCTGAGAGACACACACACTGAAACACACCCTGAGACACACACCCTGAGACACACACACTGATACACAAACACTGAAACACACACCCTGAGACACACACACTGGGACAGACACACTGGGACACACACCCTGGGACACACACACCCAGAGACACACACACTGAGACAGACACATGGAGACACACACCCGGAGACGCACACGCACAAACACTAAGAGAACAAAGTCCTGACACAGGAAGGTTGTGTTAGTTGTAAACCTGTAGATCTGAGGTTGTGTAACAGTGTACTGCACAACAACAGGGAAGAGGACAGGTCGTAGGTCTGTTTATTTTCCTTCCTTCCTTCCTTCCTTCCTTCCTTCCTTCCTTCATTTCTTCCTTTCTTTTGTTCTTTCTTTCTTTCTTTCTTTCTTTCTTTCTTTCTTTCTTTCTTTCTTTCTTTCTTCCTTCCTTCCTTTCTTCCGTCCTTCTCTCTTCCATCTCTCTCTCTCTGCCAACAGCAATCTCCCCTCTAAGCTAATTACAGCGATTGATTAATCGACTGTTGTGACGTCTCCCGCAGTCTCCTAACTCCTCAAGCATTGACCTCAATCCCATCTCAGGGGGAGCTGGGTGGGGTCAAGGTTACTGTCATCCCCATAGAAACAGAACGTTGGGGGGGGGGGGAAACAGCCACGTCAACAAAGACCGCAGGCTCAATTCTAAAATGGCTGCCAATCTGGACACATTGCCAACAAGCTCCCGGACATCCCTAACCGCACCGGAGCCAGGAACCGAATGGAACGGATTAAGGAAGTAGCACTGACAAAGGATCGAATCTGACATCATGAAGAACCCACGGCAAAAAAAAAAAAAAGAGGTATGGCGAGGAGGAAGATCGACTAGTAGCATTGATTGGTGTGGACAGCCGCGGGTGAACTTTGCGTCCGTTTGCTCTTCCTGGACTCGGCCTCGGAATCCCTTTAGAGCTGATGAAGCCGCCCGCTAATAAAGAACAACAGCTGGGAAGACGGAGGAGGAGGAGGAGGAGGAGGAGGAGGGGTGCCGGGGTGGAGCCTGGGCTGTTGGGTTTCACAGCGTTTTGTGGATTAGCGGAGAGGAGTAGCAATTAGAAGAGTTGCAGAGGTCACTGAATGAAGTGGAGTGTGTGTGTGTGGGGGGGGGGCGCTTTTTCAAGGGCGGGGGGGGGGGGGGGGGGGCGTGTTGTAAATCAAAACAGAACAGATTGGCGGACATTATTCACGAGCGGACCCCCCGTAATAAGCACATCAACCTACAATGTGCCTCAGGGCGCAGACCATCAGCCCGTTAACGTCCCCCCAGATGCGATCGCAGCGGTCCGCCAGTGCTTAGGCAAACAGAATGCGGGGCGAGCAAAGCCCCCCCCCCCCCCCCACCCCCCCCACCCAGTCAGCGGGACGGAACGGAGATCCAGGCCATTAGGTTTAACCTCTGGCTGTGTGTGGTTGCCTCTGCAGAGGGAAGCACAGCCTCCAGATAGACACGCTGACAGGGACACAGCTCTCTCCCCCGTGGCCCCTCTTCCCGTCCAGGCTCGGGCTTCAGAGACGAGAGCATCTGTGACCCGGTTAACATGCGCACGGAGGAGATGGGCCGACAATGATCACGTTAAAGCATTTTGCGTGGTGCACAGTGCTGTTCTAAAACGCAACGATGCTTCACACGGCGAACTGAAAACATGGCGCCGAGTGCCGGCAGCTCTCTGCAACGCTGAACTGTTTGAACTAGTTTGAACTAGTTTGAACTGTGATTGAACTCTAAAAGTGGAAAAGGTCGCGTGGCCGATTAATCAAAAAACAAACCTTCCAGCCGTGCTCTCCGCAGCACGCGGGCCTCCCGTCGCCAGTCTCTGCCTCTCACGGCGAGTGATTTGACTGGGAGTCGAAAAATACAGGCCAGGGACGGAGGGAGGGATGGCGCGAGGGAGGGGAGGCCATCAGCTGGTTCGCACCAGGTGTTGGAGACAAAACTCGTCTCTTGGTGGGGACGCGAAAAGAAGAAAAAAATAAAGAAGTTGAAATTTGATCGATGGCACGTTGAAGAATTGAGTCCTCAACCACGGGCACCTCTTAATAAATCCTGAGTCAGACCAACAGACGCGGCGGGGCCGTGGCAGAGGCAGCTGTCGATGCCCCAGAGGGGCCTGGATCAGGGCTCTGGATGGGCGAAGCTGACTCGACAAATTAACGGCGAGGGGAAGGTGGGAGAAGTGGGCAGGCTGAGGAAGAGGATTGGAAGGGAGGGCGGGCCGACGGGTCTCTCGTGAGGACGGTGAGGTGCGATCCAAGTTTTGTAGGCATCCGCCATGCATCGAAACAAAAACAAAAAAATATGTGTCGTCCTTGCGTGAATGTGCCCAACTCAAAGTGCAGCCTTTTGTTCTAAAACAGGGATGCACTTATGTTCTCTACCTGACTTGTACTTTTTACCATTTTCTTTTGTAGGCACAATTTTTGTAAGTCGCTTTGGATTAAAGCGTCCGCTAAATGAATGTAATGTAATGTAATGTAAAACTGTCGGCTGTGAGTGCAGAATGGCACACGACTACACAATACGTTACTTATGTGGAGATGCCGGTTCTCTTTTGAGGAAGGAACTTGAAATCCATAATTTACTTCAGCCCTCCTGTGGCTTTAAAAGCTTTCGTATTGTCACTGCACTTTTGACGTTGAAAGAGTCCACCCTCTCAATGACAGGGAAAGACAATGTGGGCAGTCCAGTCAGTCTGTCATATGGATATCTTCATGGATGGGAGGAGGGAGTGAGGCAGCAAGAGAGAGAGAGAGAGAGAGAGAGAGAGAGAGAGAGAGGGAGAAGGATAGGGAGAGAGAGAGGGATAGAGAGAGAGAGATAACCGTACGTCAGAGGCAGGGCTGGGAATAGCATGGCTGGTATATTTAACTCTCTCACGGCGGGGCGCCGGGGCCCCGTTCTGCCGCCGCTGACGAGAAACCTCTTGACGCGCGTCGACAGCTCCGTTCTGGAGTCTCACCTCCGGCGCCGCCCCGCAGGAGCCCGCCGCACTCGACGATGTGCGCGGCGTCGAGTCCTCGGGACCACCACGCGCATCACAGGCAATGCCACGCGCCACACGCTGAGCAGGACGCTGGGTACACGGCGGCATTTGGTCTGGAACCACGTCCACAGAGAGATGGACACTGCCGTTCATGAACGGTCCATGTTTGCGTCATCCCGCTGGCTGCTCCGTTGGCGTGACTCTCTCCAGCCCTCTGGAGAGGCGCGCGCGGGGCACCGAGGGGAGCGCCCCCGTACGCTCCCACAGACCTCAACGGCGGGGGGGGGGGGGGGGGGGGGGGGCAGGCCGGGTTTAAAAGGGAAGGAGGGGAAGTAGCTCCAAAACAACCAGAGGGGGGTCTCTGTGGGGACCCAGACGCCGGGCTCTCTCACATCTCCAAACAGGAAGTCGGCGAGCTCGGTCCCAGGAAACGGTTAAGAGGCGGAGTGCTCGGAGCGAAGAGGAGCCGACGGGAGCGAGTGGAATGTCAACGGACATCGCGAAGGAACACGAGGAACACCTTTGTTGGGGCCCCTTCACGCGAGAGTGAAATAAGGAAATGTGAAAACGGGATGAAGTGGTTGATTCTATCGGGGGAATCCATTTCCCAAAGCCGGCAGACAAGACGCTTTGGCTGTCTTAGGGCGGGGGCATTGAACTGTACATTTAGAAAAGGCTTTCAAGCAATTATCCCCGGCGGGATAACAAAAACGCTTCCCCCACAGTGTCTGAGGTGCGCGGGAGCACACGTTCCCACTCTTCCTCGGGAGGAGCCCCCCCCCTCCGAAAATGCATTATGGGCGCTTTCGCAGAGCGCTTGCTTTCGGCAGCAGGCGGCGGCGGCGGGAAAAGTCCAATTGCAAATTGCTGCAAGTACCACTTAGTGGCGAGCGAGCGAGGCGGCGGCCGTGGAATGGGGCGCTGAGCGCCGGGCGTTATTTACATTGCCTCAGAGTGGCTGCTGATGGGGGAGGGAATCGATGTGGATGCAAAGAGTGTAATGGCGGAATAATGTGTTCCCGTGGGAGAGCGGCCGCGCGGCGTCCTGTCAGGGCGAGGCTGATGGAGAGCGGGATTCACTCGGAATGTTTACCTCCGGAACCCGTCCGCCCGAGTCAACTCACGCACGCACGCACGCACGCACGCACGCACGCACGCACGCACGCACACACACACACACACACAAAGTTCATTGCCCAAAGGAAGGTAAAGGAAAGATGCACATCCTCAATTGCACATACACTCTAAACCCCCACACACACACACACACACAGACACACACGCACAGCAAGACAAATGCCCGCTGATAAATTGTTAACAGGGGCCAAGTAAACTTGACCTGCCTTACCGAGAGCGTCTTGGATCTATGAAGGTTGCATGGGTTTGACCCTGATCCCCTCCCTCTGGATCCCATTGGGCCAACTCACCTGCCAATCAATGTGTCAGTGCTTATGCCGGCAGACTGCCCATGCCTCCTGGTCATGAGTAAATATCCATCACACAAACACTCACATACACATGCGCGCACACACACACACACACACACACACACAAACAAAGAGACAACGCAAGCATACATACACACACACACACACACACACACACACACACACACACACAGATACACAGGTACAGGAAAACACGTGTCCTCATAAACCCATACAGGAACACAAATCAGCGATGGTGATTAAACAGGCTAAATTGAGTGTTGCTCCAGACTATGGAACACAGAAAGGCTTTGTTTTCCCAATGCTTTTCTGGTCAAGACAGAAGAAACACGTGGCAGCATGGTGGCTCGGTGGTTAGCACTGTTGCCTCACAGCAAGAAGGTCCTGGGTTCAATCCCCACCAAGGGCGTTTCTGTGTGGAGTTTGCATGTTCTCCCCGTGTTTGTGTGGGGGTACTCCGGTTTCCTCCCACAGTCCAAAAACATGCAGGTTAATTGGTGACTCTAAATTGCCCGTAGGTGTGAATGTGAGTGTGAGTTGTTGTCTGTCCCTATATGTCGGCCCTGTGATAGACTGGCGACCTGTCATATTACACGGAATGATCTTGGGCGCCAATTTTTCCAGATATATCCATTCTAAACTAAACCTCTAATTATGAAACGGTATTTTTGTTTGAGTTTAAGCATTTTAGCTTTTATTATATACATTTTGGTTGCACAGCTTAACCCCAGTAGGCATCTTGATTTAAGACAATGTGTTTTATTCCATAGTTCCCTCAGTTCCATTTATTTAGGCATTGGGTATAGGAGTAACATTTTATTATTATTATTTGAACTTCTGGTGGTATCATAGACCTCCATTTTAAAAGCTCTGTAATTCAAAAACTAACACAAAAAAAAACTATTAGTCAGGTATACAAGCTTAGAAAGAAATGAAGACATAGTTTAAGCCTAACATGTTTGCACACTGTAGTTAAATCTACAGTAGGGGCTGCTTTGAAAAATATGTAGGTCTAAACCATAAACAAGTGCTATATTTAAAAAAAAAGTCAAAGTGGGTGTGCATGCTAGCTAGAGATATTGTCATTAGCATCACTTATTTTGTCGTTTGAACAAACTCACCAGCTACACCTATGATTTTGGAAACTTTGCTCCACACTGCTTGCCTCCTATTTAGGTCTTTATAAATAATAAGACAAGTCGTACAATTCCGGGAAGCTTGAGACTGCCACAATTAACTTCTCCTCAATCATTTTCGCTAAAGTGTAGGAACTAAAATGCCGCATAGCTAATATATTTAATGTGTTTCATTGCACACTCGCTGCGCTCTCCCGATTGGTCAATCAACGAATATCGCCTTCATTTAAATACGTTTGAGGGGCTCCGGCATGCTCTCATAGGAAATGAATGGGGACGATTATTCACCTGGCGATTTCGCTGCATGTGGGCATTCACTGTAAGACAGTCTCAAACGGGCGAGTTCAGACAAGCCTGCTTTGTGACGTCACAAATTTTTAAGTAACCATTTTTAACCAACCACTGTTCATGGGCGGGGTGACTCGGGAGCAAGTATGCCCCACCTCAAATATTTTTCACCAGCCGCCACTGATTTCTTATTCCACTTTAGGCGGCTGTATGTAGTTTCTGGTTTTGGGAACCCTTTGCTTAGTGTAATTATTTTTACCTAACCGTCACAAAGAAGACATGCAGAATGCTCGTGGTTACTGCATGTTGCAAGCATGATCAATGACTGTACTCCAAGTATAATATTCTCTTCCAGATTTCGTGATGAACTTCCTTGTGCCATAAAGCAATTCGTCACAGTTTTGCGGGCGATCACGAACGGTGGCAGACAAAATGAGTGTGAAATAGAGACTTCAAAGAGGACTGACCTGAATGGCGATTTTTTCACTCTCCCATAGATATTACAATGTGCAAACTGTATAAAAGTATTGATTATACGTTAATTTAAAAAAGTTGCCTATAGTGGTTTTAAGAAAACATGCAAATAGACAAAATACAAGCAAATTAAGAAAACATCTACATCAATTTTACAACATGCACAGCATTTAGAAAACGTGCTGCAAATTCAGAGAAGGATGGGAGTGAAGCTCCTTTCAGAGAGTGATGTGGAAAAGTTGGCAAATTAAGATCTGCTTTACCACTCCTGGCAGTTACTGCCACAGCCTCCAAAGCCATGAGACAGAAGCTGAGGAAAGGTCTTGGAATGCAACAATGCTTAGAGCTTGTTATAAGCTTAAACAGGACTTCTGTAATATAGATTTTATAACATTCTGCAAGAACTGCATTACAGCTCTATTAAATAGTCTGTGGTTTCGACAGGTCCATTGAGCTTCTCCAGACTAGCTTCCCCTCTAAGAGACCGATGACCAAGTTGTGTTTGTATTTTTTACCAACAAAAGTCATATCACAGAGTCGACATACAGTACCTCTTTTTGTTTTATTTGGAGTTTTCTTTTGCAGGGATTTCGCCATTGTAATGCTAGGGTTCAACCAAAACAAATCCCCCCACCCCATCCAACACTTTTGCACGGGTATCGTTGCTGCATCCTGGGTTTAGCGTCGCCCGAAACGATTGTGATTGGGTAAAAAAAATACAGCGTGTTTTTTCCCCTATTCTAGAATGTTAATGTATTGTACCAGACCTTTCTCCAGTTTTGACACAACGCAACAAAGTGTGAAGAGAGGTCTGGCATTGCGAGACTACATTTCACAAAGTAATGCAAAAGGGTGAAACAGCAATTTACTTCGTCTCGTTGTCAAAATACAGCAACTCACAAGCATAATGTGTAAGTTCCCAGAATGCATTTGGTTACACACCAAATAATAGCCAAAAGGTAAAACTGAAATTTACTTTTCAATTTAAAAAAGCATGTCAACCATCAAGCACACTTGCTTCATGCTCCCAATTGTTTTAAGGTGCTGGAAGTTGAAAATGTGTGTTCAATCGACACTGCCCCATAGCTGTATTTTGCAGTGAAAAATTTGGTAGGCTAACAAGATTTTGCAAGCATTGCTACCGCTAATATCGAGCCCGGACAAAGATACATAACACAGATTTGATTTCATAGCATTGTCTCAAATAATTGAGGGGGCACATACCCCATCTGTTACGCTCCTAGGCGTTGACAGGCTGGGAACCCAAAAGCACGACAACCAGGCAGGCAAAGGTTTTAAGGGAAATCTCGTTTACCTCAACTGTAACAGGCAGGAGTTCAAACCAGGAAACCAGTCCAACAGCAAACAAATCCAACAAGTGACAGGCAGGTAATCTAATAGTCAAAGGGCAGAAAAACTCAGTCAAACACAGGCAGGTGCAGAAACTAGAACGCTGGCTAGCTCGGCAAAACACACGACAATCTGGCAAAGGACCAAGACGAATGGACTGGTATATACAGTATACAGTGTATATACAGAGACTAATGAGATGAGGAGTTGCAGGTGTAGAGCTGGGTGGGGAAAACCAGATGGAAGGAATGAGTTGATAGAATGAGAGGCCAGTTCTGAAATGACAGGAGATGTTAGAAATATGACATGAACACAAAACCCATAAGAATAATTCAGAACTAAGTGGGAACCCTGACACCATCTGTGTGAAGGGCAGGGCTAGCCGAGGTGAGCTAATGTTATTCTCACATGTTTTAATAATTACCATCAACATATTGTTACATCATATTATCTGACGGCAACAAGCTGAAGGGGGAATATGTTTAATGAATGGTGGGTAGCGGAACAGCCTGGATGTTATAGGGTTTGACCATTAACCAGAATAATTATGTAACAATGCAATTAAAGCAAATAAAATTTATTAATTTATCTAATCTAATAAATAAATAAACTTGATGAATATCCAAATATCAGGCCAAACCTCATTTCAAATGAAGTAACGCTGAGTGAGTTATTCACACAAAATATGCATGTTTTCTTCTACATTATTCAAAGCTATCCAATTTTACCCTTGGTAAAAAACGACTTGCAATTTGAAAGTGGTTTTGCACAAATAGGTATTCATTCATTGCATCCGTATCTTTACATTGATTTACTTCATCTGTGACATTTGAGGTGAAATAATTTCAATAGATTGGGACTGTACTTTGACATTTTCTTTCCAAATATTGAATCCATGAAACAGGCTTAACTGTAATTATTATTATTATTATTATTGTTATTATTATTAATAATATATAAAAATAATAATGATGATAATGTACAAGGAGAACAAATTTGGGGTAAGCTAAGGAAAACAAGTGGGTTTTGAGACGGGATTTAAAGATGTTCATGATGGAGGTATATTCTAGGTTGGATCATCTTGACAATATTTCTATGCTTGCGTATTTGTGTGAGAGAGACACCTTTTAGTAAAGTGTACAGACCCACAATTTGAAGGTATAGATAGATAGACTATTTATTTCCACAGGACAGATTAATTGCATTTTAATTAATAAAATTATTTGATGAGGTAGAATATGAAAATATGGATTTGGACTGTTTCCAAATCAAAATGGCAATACCGTGGGTTGCGTTTTTGGAAAGCATGTGTCTGTTTTTTGTGACCATAATAATTGAGGAAGCTTGATTGAAGAAGGAAGTTGAGAGGGCCTGCTTAGTAACCTAATGGAGTTCCGGGAGGCATTCAAGATCATTTATGACAAGACTATTAGGCATGGAAGGTAATTGCATGATGCAATTAAATCCGAGCCTGTGCACTTCACAGCTAGAATGAAAACTGAGTGCAACGAGTCAGTGAGAGCCCACAGGAAAATTCATCCTTGAATCTATTTCAAGGCTCAGATACTGTATGTTGTATTATGTATTACTTTATACTGTAACGTCCTGCTCATTCCAAGCATATAAACTGTGGGAAGGAGAGCAATATCATTGGATATCAGTGAAATATTGCAGAAGGAAAAAAGATTCCACATTTCAAAGTGACGTGAACGAAAAGACGTTTGGTGTGCCTTTGGAGATTTTACAACAACGATATTGTGCCACCAAATGAAAACAAATTTCATTCTAAAAGCAAGAGACGGGTATTTTGTCTTTGTTAAAACAGCATAATATTCTGTAAAAGCATAAAATAGCATAATATTCTGTAAAAGCATAAAATATCATAAGTCATAGAACTCACCCTTACATTGTACCCGCTAAAAACTAATTCTGAGTGAGAATTCATGATTACACCATTTTAGACAAACATTTTGTGAGAGCAAGAAGAGAAAAATAGCAAATGTGGAAAACAATTAGGAAGCCACAGTATCATTTCTAAATGGCTAATGATGACTGAGAATATAAACAGGAATGATCTCATGATCTATGGTAATCACTTAGTTCCATCCTTTATCTTAAGCAACTACCAGGGACAATAGAAACCATGTGTTATAAAATAGCTTATTCTACTGTGTCAATTACCAAAGCTTTCCAAAAAGCCAATATGTTGCTCATTGAAATGAAACAATAACCACAACTATCTCAATCAAATTTTTGCAGGGTTTTTAAAAAAGCAAGTCCAAATGGAAAGGTGAGTTACAGCTTTTTTTCTGTCATGAATGATATTGATGCATCTTCATCTAAAATATTTCAAAGAAATCTGTTTCTAAATGTACCGCTATTTAAAAGTGGTACGTAAAAGCTAAATTAGCTGTAAAGATCTGCAAATGCCTGTGCAAAAAACACATCATACACAAGGACGATTTCTGATGAGATGCGTTAGTCTTGGTGCCACCAGCATGGGGAAAAAAGCTACAAATGTCTAGATGAAGACATAGTCCAAAACGTTAATGCGGCCAACACAACATCCACACAAACCCCACCACAAACACACACACACAAACAACATTGTGTATATAAAGTGGATTGGACTGATAGATAAAAACTGTGAAAAGCTACACATTTGGTAAATAAAGGAAATTATTACCTTACTGTATATTACTATATTTAGCAAAAAGAAACTATTTAATTATAGATTATCACATATATATTTTTGTTTGATCTTCATCTTCTACATTACAACTAACTGTGTATCTTGGAAAGAGAGATTTTGTTGACCATGTGGATCTTGTTGAGCCTGTGGGTAAGATGACTTTAGTTTTTTGTACCCATATTTGCTTTAGTTATTTTACTGAACTCCTCTTTTATCATTGCAAAGCATGGAATTTCTCATCCAACAACTACATCTCATGCCCCATCCAGATGGTGTTGTCCTGATAGATCCAGAGTACCTGAAAGAAAGGAAAGGTGAGGCAATGATTATCTAAATTGTATCTTCTGTTAATTATGTTAATCAAGATAATTAGAAATATCTGTTTTAATAAAACTAAGGTAACTGTTTTTCTTTCAGTTTTTGTGAGTCTTACCTGTGCATTCCGTTATGGACGTGAGGACCTGTATGTTCAAGGCTTAACTTTTCGGAAGGACCTGTTCATGGCAAACATTCAGGCATTTCCACCCTTGTCTGAGGCCAAAATAGGCTTAACACGCCTTCAAGAGCGCCTCATAAAAAAGCTTGGAGAGCATGCTTTCCGTTTCACTTATGAGGTTATTATATGGATTCAAATTCATATTTTAGATAAAAAAATTTGTGATATCTAAACTGTTTTAAAAAATCTCTTATTTTTGACTTGTTCATAATAATTTTTGACAGATTCCTCCTAATTTGCCCTGCTCCGTGACCCTTCAACCGGGGCCTGAAGACACAGGAAAGGTTTGCGGGGAAGCAATAATACAGTAATTTCACTGTGCTGTGTTTAGCTATATCATTGCTGTATTAACTCACAAAGTAGCATTTAATTTTGCATTGAAATGTTAAAACTCCATTAAAACAATGAAATACTGAGAAAAGAATGTTGAAAAAACGTGCTATATTACATTTATATATTAGCTTCCCCCTCTTTATATTTAATAATAATTTAACTTGAACATTATATTATGTAATCTAATAATACATGAATGGTTAAGAGCATGCAATCTCATGGTATAACTCAACATAATGAAGGAAACGACCAGCGGCGAAATCAAAAATAATTAAAAGGTTCTTATGTTTTGTAATTTCTTTTCTAAAGGCCTGTGGGGTTGACTTTGAAGTCAAAGCTTTCTGTGCAGAGAATGTAGACGCAAAAATTCACAAAAGGTAAGACTATAACTTTTTTTATAGTTACTTATAAATTAGGGCTGTCAAAGTTTATGCGTTATTAATACTCATCCCTTGACAGCCAAAATATAAATATGTATACATACAATTTAGTATTCCTGTAGTTACACATGAGTCACTCCCAGCACTGTGAAGACCTTTTTGCCCACTCCTCTGACAGGAATGTATTAAAGGTTGGGTAGGCAGTTTTCTTTTGGCATCATTCGGCAAAAAGGTATATATTAACCATGCAGCCTATTGTAATTCAAGTGGTCTGAGAGAAAAGCTCTACTCCTGCCCTCCTCTTGGCTCTGTTTACAGGCTTCAGAAAAGCCTGTGACAGTAGACTTTGGGCAATCACGTCATTTCAGAGAGAGGGCATTCCTATTGGCTGTTTTACAAATGTAGATGCACGTTCACGTCCCTTCAGACATTGAAAGTGTGATTCAATAGCGAACAATCCTGCTAAAAAAGTTCCTATTCCAACATTGGCAACAACTGCCTACACTACAAAGCAACTCAAAAAGAGGAAGACAGACTTATCAAAAAGTTGTTTTTCATTCCCTTTTTTGTTGTCTAGGAACTCTGTGCGCCTAGTAATTCGAAAAGTACAGTATGCCCCTGAAAAGCCAGGCCCCCAGCCGATGGCTGAGATCACCCGGCAGTTCCTCATGTCTGACAAACCGCTGCATCTTGAGGCTTCCTTGGACAAAGAGGTAACTGAATGGGACATTCTGTGCTTGGTATTGTGTCATTTATTGAATATGGATTCAAGCATTCTAATTTTTAAGGTTCACCCCGGCCCATTATTGAGTTGTTTTGTTACTCTCGTTGAGCAAAAGTAAATAAAATGTTGTAAAGTGTTGTAGGGTTTCTGGTTCGCTACTTATGTGTAAACT
>JAPMUY010003459.1:0-26879 GCA_026901105.3 Galaxias olidus
TGAAATAAAACAAAACAAAAATAATGAAAACATGTCAAACAATAAAACCTTTGCAATCCAATAGTAATACCACTAGTATTATAGTCCAACCAGTTCTCCACATAGAAGGGTTCAGAACACGATGCATTGTTGTTGGCCGCTACTTCATGTTAATTATGGCCAGGGTAGGTCTCTAGGTCTGACGGCGAGACTTTGGGCAGGCGCCATTCCCTCTCCTGGCCAGTGCATCTCACCAGCAGCGCAGTCCACCAATGCAGCAAGTAGGCTCCACCGGGCCAAACTAGGACGTCCTCCAACTCAGACAGACCCATAGGCCTACCATTGTGATTTCTCCATCACTGTCTGCACCCGCGTCTCATTCAACCAGGCCAGCCAGCTAGCAGCCAGTGCTAATTTAAACCAAAACAACTTGTCGCGTCTTCATTGGCAATTTGGTTTATGGTGTTCTCAAGCACCCCTTTTTGTATGAATGAGTCTGTGCTTCTGTCTGGTGTGTTGTTTAATGTTCAAACTTTGACTTTTGATTTGCTTATGCGTCTCAAAGTCAAAAATATGAACTTGTGATTTATCGTTTTTAAATGTCATGCAACATCTAGTAAACATTCAACGATTTGCTTTTCCACCTTAAATTTTAAACACAGCACCTTTTTGAAAAAGTTTGGCATCACTACTGTTATGTCATGGTGCATGAATGGTTTGTCCTGTTTTTATTTGCATGGTCTTATGGCTTCAGAAGGCGTTGAGGAACTTAAGACCCACCATCCTGGAGGAGTTTCTGGGGGCCGTGGAGGGTTTGGGGGCATTCTGCTCTGGTACTCAGCTCGGGGACTTGGAGCTTCTGTCTCACACAGTCCGGAACCAATGGGAGGTAAGACGGGAGAGCGTCTGTCTGCTCAGCCATGTTGGGGGTCTATGTCAGGAATACGTCTGCCGGTCAGGAAACCTGATCAAAAAGCTGTATGAAAAACGCAGTGCTGGCTTGAAATTTGTTGTGTTGTGTGACTCCAGGAGGTGTGTTCTGAAATGGCTGTATTCTTTGTCTTACCAATACTAACAATTTGCAAGCCACAGCTGGATTTTGGGTTGATTGATATACATGGACATGTGTTTATATGTACTAATCTGGCCAGGATTATTGTTGTCAATTTCTGTTTATATAAAGAGTAAATTATTTACTTTCAAATTCTATATTTCTATATTTCAACTTCTACATTTTCTGTATTTGTTTCTTACAGAACATTTTGTATTTTTTTTCTTACACAAAACCTTTTTAAAAATAAATTGTATTAACCAAATAACTCACAATCTAGCATTAATATTTAATGACACAGCATTCCTGTAGCAATGGAGGAGTGACCCGTGTGTAACCCGTGTCTTTCCTCTGGCTGTGGGACTGTTCTTTCCTCTGGCTGTGGGACTGTTCTTTCCTCTGGCTGTTGGACTGTTCTTTCCTCTGGCTGTGGGACTGTTCTTTCCTCTGGCTGTGGGACTGTTCTTTCCTCTGGCTGTTGGACTGTTCTTTCCTCTGGCTGTTGGACTGTTCTTTCCTCTGGCTGTTGGACTGTTCTTTCCTCTGGCTGTGGGACTGTTCTTTCCTCTGGCTGTTGGACTGTTCTTTCCTCTGGCTGTTGGACTGTTCTTTCCTCTGGCTGTTGGACTGTTCTTTCCTCTGGCTGTTGGTTCTGTTCTTTCCTCTGGCTGTTGGACTGTTCTTTCCTCTGGCTGTTGGACTGTTCTTTCCTCTGGCTGTTGGACTGTTCTTTCCTCTGGCTGTTGGGACTGTTCTTTCCTCTGGCTGTTGGACTGTTCTTTCCTCTGGCTGTGGGACTGTTCTTTCCTCTGGCTGTTGGGCTGTTCTTTCCTCTGGCTGTTGGACTGTTCTTTCCTCTGGCTGTTGGACTGTTCTTTCCTCTGGCTGTTGGACTGTTCTTTCCTCTGGCTGTTGGACTGTTCTTTTGCAAACTGATCTAGTTCTCAGAGATCTGCAGGAGGCTTGTGCCCATCTTCTGGTTTCTGAACAGTCCTATTTTCAATAGTTAGTCCAGGTTTTGCTATAGCGTTCCCTGATTCTTTTTAAGCCTTTTTGGATGTATTTTTGTCTTGTTGGTATATTACTAAGGACATTCTAGTGATGCAGTTACGCACACTCAAGGCACTTAGTTTCACAGTCAGCACTGGACCCTCAAAACATCAACTAGTCTCATTAATGTTAAACTATATAAAAGCTGTCTTTTTCATTGAAGTTACATTTTGTTTCTGTAAACCTGGAGCAGACATGCTGAACCAAAAATCTCTATTTCTTTTTCTCCAGAACATTCCATTTTTTTTTGCAAACCCAAGCGTTCGGGTTGGATCTCTAACTCAGCAATTGGGTCCTCACAAGATTTCTAACATGTAAACCACTTTCATTGAGTCAGCAACATTGGTGCAAGTCGAAATTATTATGCTTAGTGTCGGACAGGCATTGTGTGGTAGTTGATTTGAAGTGCTCTCTTCACCTCTTCCTTCCTTCACTGCATGTTTCAATAAGATGTTCTCTTGGGACCCAAGTCGTCTATGGTCCCTGCATAACCTAAAACATAAAGCTTGGTGTTTGATGTGGAGCTATGAGAATGTCTTGTATCTACTTTTAATAAGTTCCAATAATATTGTCCCTGCTTTTTAGGCATGTATTTGTGCAATAAAAGGTTATTGTTTATAAAAATAAGGAATAATGACAAGGATTTATTTTTATTTTGCTTAAACCAAATAAAGGTGGATGCCAAAGATTTCTAAATTGTATAATATTTTTGAGGCCAAGACTGCAAGATTAGACTTGGTTTGGTCAGCAAGTGATAAACATAAAAAATTTGTGCCCATAGTGCCAAAGTACAAAGGAAAGACATCATTACCTGAGCTAGTTCTTAGGACTTTTTCAGGACAGTTTTTTATTTTAAGCTTGGATAACAGATGTTAATGGTGTGTATGTATGTACCTTGCAGGCATGTTTTCCTGCTGAAGGGGGGTTAGGGACCTCTGAGCTTGTGGATGGGCTTGGAGAACTGAGTGAAACTCTCGCATCACAGAATGCACCCCAGCTTGTTACAATCCAGCTCAAAGACTCCGACAGAGTGTGTGAAAGGCAACTTTTGTCCCGACCTCAAAGTAAAGCAGGTCATGCAGCGCCCTCACAGGACAGGTGAACCCATGCAGCTGCAATACGTTTTGTTTTTTTCAAGTCTGAAAGAATCAAATCTGATATTGTCTTTTGTCAATTGGCTGTTTCAAGTGATTTCCCCGAACATGCCTCTTGTTGTCCGGCATTTGTAGACTCGTCAGGGAACAAGAGCTCCTGCTGCACGCAGAGGAGCGCTCAGCTCCAGTAGAGACCAGCCCACTGGATGGAGAGGAACATCCAGTGAGAGTCCAGGGCCGTGTACTGCACACTCACAGCCGTCACGGCTGGACCTATCAACAGGTAGGGGAAATGATAAGGCGTCCTTTACTACACATGTGGGGTGTCATAGGATATGGAAACTATAAAAATAATATTGATAACAGGTATAAATAATAAAGTAATCTCTCCTTATCCTACAATGGGGGATACTGTTTATCCTAATGAACACAGCCATAATATTAGTCAATAGGTGGGTGTTAATCAAACATGTTTTCAACACAGAGAAGGTCTCATCCCCTTTAAACTAGCCATGACCCTTTCATACCATTATACACTTGACAGGAACAAATATAGAAAGTTGATTGGCTGTTCCAAACACCCTTAAGCTCCAATGGCAGCTGTGGGAGGTTAATCCAGAGTAATAGGATAGGGTCACTGCACCGGCTTTACTGCCTTCCTTTCCCCCGTCTCCCAGGCCATCGTCAGGGAGAGAAGTGTGGAGAGCAAGCAGGCACCAGAGCGGGCTGTTGTGCTGGCCTCCACCCCCCCACCAGCGCAGGGGTCCCCACAGCAGGAAGTCCTCCAGAGGTAAGGAACCTGTATATGTGTTAGACGGCTATTGTGACAAATCTACTATTTAAGATATTATTGTTTTTATACTTACAAATCTTCCATTTACCTTCAACTATATTGAATAAACCTGTACATAGCTGCTTTAAAGTTGAAGTGAATGCTGAATAAAGACGTCTCTATGTGTGCTACTTCTTCCCCAGTTACAGGGCTTCTCGTTCAGCCTTTCAGGCTCAGCTAGCAAGCAACAGGCAGCGACTAGAGGCAGACTCTCTCCCAGAGCCGGTCACCATCACAGCTCTGCACACTCACATCAAGAACCTGCAGGTGGCGTAGCGCTCTCATATGTCTTTGTTTAATAATCTTTCATTTTTTTTATTTGCCTGTTGCTTCAATGTGACTAAGTGGTTCGAGGCTGGGATGTATATTCAAGCCGGTGCCTGCATTGGGGTGTGAAGCTGGTGTGCCTCTTCTCCTTAATGTCTGTGTAAACAGGCTCTCAAAGACGAGACTGAGGAGGCATGGTTTGAGTTTGAGCTCCAGAGTTCCCAGTATTCCCAGATTGTAGAGATGGGAGAAGGGGAAGGAGGAAAGGGTTTGGAGCAGCAGAGGAGTCAGCTCCTCCATGAGTGGAGGGGACAGCAGATCTGCCTACAGACCAGGTACCTAGCTACCACTCCCCTAATTCAGCTTTGGATCAGTCTGCACCTCTGTTAGATTCATGTTTAAACATCGGGTGCAATGCAACATTTAATTCAAAAGGGGGATGTTCAGAAGAAAATCCTTATTTGCTGTTTCTTTTAGAATGGCATCTTTGGACACCGCTGTAGGTCTAATGGAATCAGCGGACCATCAGATAGCACTGGTCTCAGACCAGCTGGACTGCATCGTCAGAGAACCTGTGAACATCATTTCATTTGGCTTGGCTGACCCTGGAACAGTAGCTGTCTTAAAGGTGTGCAATCATCAACATCTGTAGTTGTGAAGCCGTGGGTGTGTATCATCTAACTTGCTAAGCACTTCATATATGAAACGAAAGATCAAATACAAAAACTAAATCAAACGCCCAAAAAGCAGTGCCCTTTTAAGTGAACACAGTAACCTCTTCCTCTCTGCCCAGGAAATGGATCAGAGGCTGCAGGCTGAACTGAGGAACGTATCAGGACGGGGCACTGCAGAGGAAGGGGAGGGGCCGAGCCTGACCACGCCTCCTCCACTGTGCCACAGCCTCCGTCGCTCTGGCCAGCGTCTGAACCAGCTGCGGCAGCGACTGAAGACTGTCCAGACTGCGGTGGGGGCGCTGGAGCGTCTCCTCTCCCGGTTACGGATGGCCGATCAGGGCACCGCGTCGTTGCTGCCGCCCCCTGGCTCCTGTGGGCCCGGCGGCGATGGGGCCGGCCCCCGAGAGGGACGTGCAGAGCAGGCCTCAGTGGAGCACAGCTTCAGGGAGGAGGCCCAGAGTGCTGATGACCTCCTGAGGGCCACCGGCATGGCTCTGACCACAGCTGGCACGACGGTGACCTGCCTGGACCTGGTGGTGTCATTGGCACGACGGCTAGATGAGGTGGAGAGAGAGCAGGCTGAAGGTGGAATGGTTCAGAAAGTAGAGGCTTTCAGTGTCAAAGGGAATGGTCAGAGCCGGTCTGGAGACGGACATGTTCACACAGCGTGGGGCCAGAGGCAGTGGGAGGAGCCTCGTGGTCAGAGTGGACTGGACCTACATGCACATGTAAGGTGGACTAATGATGAGGGGGAGGAGTCACACGGGCAGTGGGACGAGCCTGTGGCTCTAAGAAAGAGGTGTCAAGATGAAGTGATGGGATCTACCTCTCAAAGAAAAGTCAAAAAAGAGGAGGATGAGAAGAGATCGTTAGCCCACAGAAAAGCAGCCGTACACGGGATCTTAATGGGTATCCAAGGAGAAATGGAGCAACAGGGACTCAAAGAGCCCACCCTCGCTGCCATACAACAGAGGTATGCCCTACACCCACACACACACACTCACTCCTATAGACACGCTCAGTCAGACGTCGCCCCTGACACACACACACACACACGCACACATGCACGCACACACGCACGCACTCACTCATATAGACACATCAGTCAGACGTCGCCCCACACACACACACACACACACGCCTATAGACACATCAGTCAGATGTCGCCCCACACACACACACACACATCAGTCAGACGTCGCCCACACACACACACACACACACACACAAACACACTCCTATAGACACATCAGTCAGATGTCGCCCCACACACACACACACACACACTCCTATAGACACATCAGTCAGATGTCGCCCCACACACACACACACACACACACTATAGACACATCGGTCAGATGTCGCACACCACACACACACACACACGCACACACACACACACACACACACTCTCATATAGACACATCAGTCAGACGTCGCCCCACACACACACACACACACACACACACACACACACACACACACACACACACACATCAGTCAGATGTCGCCCCACACACACACACACACACACACACACACACACACACTCCTATAGACACATCAGTCAGACGTCGCCCCCCACACACACACACACACACACACACACACACACACTCACTCCTATAGACACATCATTCAGATGTCGCTACACACACACTCACACACACACTCACTCCTATAGACACATCAGTCAGACGTCGCCACACACACACACACACACACGCACACGTAAACACATCAGTGAGCCGTCGCCCCACACTGGCCTGTTCCTCTAACTGTGGTTGTTCTGACAGGATGCGAGCGCTGACAGACCTACAGAGCCGCCTGGGCAGGCTGCAGGCGGAGATGCACTGCCTGTCTCACACACCCATACAGACAGCGGCTCCCGGAGGCACGCAGGAGGAGTTTGGGGACATGGAGACCTTATGGGAAGAAAGTCACTGCGCTGTGTCCGAGAGGTAAGGGAGTAGGACAGGAAAGGAAAGGGATCACGGCAGGGGCGTGCCACAGTAAACCTTCTGACCACTTTCAAATTTGTCAAGTTGTTTAGCTGTTAGTTGTTCCCTTTTCAAGGTGTGAAACTGCAATCTCAGTGAAACTTCAAAGGTTTCTTGAAATTATTTGAATCGTAATAGATTTTAATAGGTATTTTGTAACACATTGCACCTGTGAATAGTGTGTATATTTCCAGACTAATGTGTGCCTGTTCTACCGGTCTGTGTGTCTGTGTGTGTTGTCCCAGGCTGGAGCAGTGTGGTGGGCTGGCCGAGCTGCTGAAGCGCTACCAGACGACCAGCAGCACTCTGAGCAGCAGCATCCAGAGGGCCGAGCGCTCCATCAGTGAGCAGGCCTCCTACATGGGCAAGGACAACCTGCAGAGACTCTACGCCATGGTACAACGCTAGCTGTTTAGCTTACAGGAGATTAACAACATTCATGGTTTTGGTAACTTGTTAGTGTACAACTTAGAAAAACTACATATTTTGTTGACCAAAACTGTATTATGAATTATCTGGTAAACAGCGTCTTAGAATTAATTAACATAAAAAATAACGTTCGGCTATCGAACTCTCTTAATTTATATATTAGGGTAAATTAGTTTTGACATTATATTAAAATCGCGGATACAAGCGGCGGAAATGAGTTTCCTCCGGAGAGAAATGAGTTTCTCACCCTTAGGGATAGGGTGAGAAGTTCAGCCATTCGTGAGGGACTCGGAGTAGAGCCGCTGCTTCTTTGCGTAGAAAGGAGCCAGTTGAGGTGGTTCGGGCATCTAGTAAGGATGCCACCTGGCCGCCTCCCTAGGGAGGTGTTCCAGGCACGTCCAGCTGGGCGGAGGCCGCGGGGCAGACCTAGGACCAGGTGGAGGGATTATATCTCCACACTGGC
Source organism: Galaxias olidus (assembly GCA_026901105.3). Lineage (NCBI taxonomy): Eukaryota > Metazoa > Chordata > Actinopteri > Galaxiiformes > Galaxiidae > Galaxias > Galaxias olidus. The sequence continues at coordinate 7,840 of JAPMUY010003459.1, forward strand.
CTGGGAACGCCTTGGAATCCCCCAGTCAGAGCTGGTTAATGTGGCCCGGGAAAGGGAAGTTTGGGATGCCCTGCTGGAACTGCTACCTCCGCGACCCGACCCCGGACAAAGCGGATGAAGATGATGATGAAGATGATGATTATATTAAAGCATCTATACCCTTATATTTATTATATTATTGTGCTGGGACAACCTTTTGTTATGTTCAAGTCACTTTGTGGGGAACTTGTAATATGTTGCTTGATTTGTCTGTTTCTGTATCTTATCCTAGCTTGAATATTCAGTTAGGGGTGTGTGTGTGTGTGTGTGTGTGTGTGTGTGTGTGTGTGTGTGTGTGTGTGTGTGTGTGTGTGTGTGTGTGTGTGTGTGTGTGTGTGTGTGTGTGTGTGTGTGTGTGTGCGTGTGTGTGTGCGTGTTTCCAGGTCCTGGACACTAAGGCAGAGTTGACTGCTCTTGCTGATGGAGTCGAGGAGTTCAGAGGGGTCTGCCGGCAGCTCCAGACTCAGCTCCGTCAGATCCCTGGCTGTGCTGATGTCCCCTATGAAAGAGAAGCAGACAGCCTCATGGACCTCTGGCTAGATGTAAGCCCATCCCATTGGACCCCCTTTTATTTGACGTCATTAAACGCCATGCCGCCTTGGTGGGAGATGTGTGCCTGCTTCGACCTGAATAACATACTGAAAGCCCCTAAAGTCTGTACGTTATGAGTGGCCATCACTTACACTGGAGGCTTCATGCTTTTGAACAGTCTGCATTGCCTTACCCAAAACAACATACACGTAAAGGGTTTCACATTCACCATAAATAAGTAGCACCTTGACCACTGAAAAACTATTTCTCACAGGTGACAGAGAGAAGTGACGCTCATCTGGACAGCCTGCGTGTCGGGCTGGCTCTATGGGAAGGACTGCAGCTGCTGGCTGGGGAGGTGGACAGCTGGGCTTCCAACAAAATGGCTGCCTTTGCACTGTCCCAAGCCTTTCAGAGTGAAGAGGAAGCAGCAGCAATACACGTAAAAAATATCTGTGTTATTTTGTCATTCCTACTGTGCATACTCTGTGGTGTTTTTTTGTTCACAGTTGCATCCTTTTTGCAAACTCTGAAATAATCAAATGTGTCATCCCTGTGATCTTTTCACCGATTTGATATGGTTTGACTGACATGTATTTCTCTCACTTTTTTTCATGCTTCAAGGCAGAGCTCTTTGCCCAGGAGGAGAACGTGGAGCGATTCCACCTCAGAGCCTCTGAGATCCATGAGCTGCTGCAGAGCCAGGAGCCTCCTCTGGAGCTGCAGGTAGGATGCCCTGGTTTAGGCTGACCTAACCCACTGACATGCTCCTACTAACTGCCATTGGCCATTACTCCTGTCAGTGTGTTAACTGTTGTAAGGTGACCTTGAGGGTCATGAAAAGATGTCCACAAACAACATTTATTATTATGATTATTTTACATCCATTTTCAATGAACCGTGTGGAAAATGCAACTACACTTGAATTAAAGGTGACAATACAGAATTCCAACATCAGTAGATGGTTTGTGGCTCCAATACCCACGGTATAGATAGTATTCCTCGTGAAATAACGCTGGCTGTTACTCTCTCGTCCAGGTCGCCGAGACCCAGATGAGGAAGAAGATGGGACAGGTGAAGGAGCTGGTTTTGGAGGCTGGGAATGTTTTCATGCAGTCGCTTGCAGCTGAGAGATTGGTGGCCGAGTGTCCCCCTGCAACCCTCGAGCTCCAGGAGAGTGGAGGAACTCTCTGTGTCTCTGGTGCTCCTAAACAGTTACAGGTGAGGCCTGAGGTGTCTCCTAACAGTTACAGGTGAGGCCTGAGGTGTCTCCTAAACAGTTACAGGTGAGGCCTGAGGTGTCTCCTAAACAGTTACAGGTAAGGCCTGAGGTGTCTCCTAAACAGTTACAGGTGAGGCCTGAGGTGTCTCCTAAACAGTTACAGGTGAGGTCTGAGGTGTCTCCTAAACAGTTACAGGTGAGGCCTGAGGTGTCTCCTAAACAGTTACAGGTGAGGCCTGAGGTGTCTCCTAAACAGTTACAGGTGAGGCCTGAGGTGTCTCCTAAACAGTTACAGGTGAGGCCTGAGGTGTCTCCTAAACAGTTACAGGTGAGGCCTGAGGTGTCTCCTAAACAGTTACAGGTAAGGCCTGAGGTGTCTCCTAAACAGTTACAGGTAAGGCCTGAGGTGTGCACGCTGCTCTAGTTTTGCTCTCTGTTGAAATATGCCGTTTTGTTGGTTGGTAGCATAATTACTGATGCATTACTTACAAAAAGGGCAAGAAGACAAAGAAATCCTAATGTATTTGTTTTATAATGATGAAAGTATTTGCAGAGCAGTTAACCATGGATTAGCACATGGTTTGACTTTTTGGGCTGTGTAGGATCTGTCTGCCAGGCTCGAGACCCAGGAGGAGAAGGCAGAGGGGCTCCTGGATGAACTGCGTGACCTGGCCCCCATGCAGGGCTTAGCTGCAGAGGGCCCACTGTTACAGGAGACCCAGGCTGAGGAGCCAGCCCATAGAGACTTAGAGGCTCTGAGAAGGTACACCGATCGCTAATGACTACAGCTGAGGTCATACATAAACAGTACAAGTTTGTTTGAACGCTAATATATAAAGGCTAATATATATCCACAATATAATCTTCTTTTCCATGATTCCGTTAGCATGAAGGTAACATTGTAGTTTCTCTGAATATGAATATTCCTTCTTAAAATAGTTTTCTAGGGTTCAAGGCACTAGAATAAAATAGTGAGCGAGATGCTTTCGTCATTTCCTCCTAATTGTCTGAAGTTTCATCTCTACCTCCCTGTCCTCTTTGACTCTGCAGCCTGAGGTCTTCTTTCCAAAACACGAGGCCAGAGAAGGCAGACAGCGCCGCTGCTGAAGTGAGTGACACATATTTAGAGTGGAGGAGATTGCTGTCTGTAGCCTGTGTGATCATGTGTTGACGAGCAGAGGATTCCTGCTGTGATTGGCTAGGAGTGCGCTTCCGTGAAGTGCCTGCCTGCACAATTACACTGGTTACAGTGACCCTGGTTACAATGACACTGGTAAAAATTACACTGGTTACAATGACACTGGTTACAATGACACTGGTTACAATGACACTGGTTACAACGACACTGGTTACAATGGTCACAGAGAGCTGGCAGCATGAGACATGTGACGTCAGAGAGAGCTGGCTATAGTAACCAAAACTTCACGTCCCTAACCAATGAGACATGCAGTCACAGAGAGCTGGCTATAGTAACCAATGAGACATGTCCCTCACGTCACAGAGAGCTGGCTATAGTAACCAATGAGACATGTCCCTCACGTCACAGAGAGCTGGCTATAGTAACCAATGAGACATGTCCCTCACGTCACAGAGAGCTGGCTATAGTAACCAATGAGACATGTGTCCCTCACGTCACAGAGAGCTGGCTATAGTAACCAATGAGACATGTGTCCCTCACGTCACAGAGAGCTGGCTACAGTAACCAATGAGACATGTCCCTCACGTCACAGAGAGCTGGCTATAGTAACCAATGAGACATGTCCCTCACGTCAGAGAGAGCTGGCTATAGTAACCAATGAGACATGTCCCTCACGTCACAGAGAGCTGGCTATAGTAACCAATGAGACATGTCCCTCACGTCACAGAGAGCTGGCTATAGTAACCAATGAGACATGTCCCTCACGTCACAGAGAGCTGGCTATAGTAACCAATGAGACATGTGTCTCTCACTTCATGGGAATCAAAGTGACTCAAGCCAGGAGCACTCCTCACTAAACATGGCACCACTCGGGTCCAACACGTACTGTTTTAATATGATTATTCATACAATACTAGAAGAAATTATGACTTTATTTTTTACATTTTGCAGTTTTATCCATAAACGGTTAAAATTGGACAGCATGCTGGAGCAAAGGGGTTCCCTCTTCTACCTGCCTGCTCACTCTCTAGGTTAAACACAATATTTGTGTGTTCTATAGGTCTTTCACAAGGCTAGGATAAACAGTATTTTGGTAATTCTCTAGGTTAAAAACAACATTCTGGTAATTTTCTAGGTTAAACACAACATTTTGGTAATTCTCTAGGTTAAACACAACATTTTGGTTATTTTCTAGGTTAAACACAATATTTTTGTTCTAGACGTCTTTAACAAAGCACTAGCAAACGTATCTTGTCTTACATTGCTACTGACATGGCATTACTTATGCCTCCAATTTAATCTATTTCTAGTACTTTTACTAATGGAACCATCCACTTCAACAGTAATACAGGTTTGCCATCCCACTAAGCACTTATGCTGGGCTTACAATGTGCAGAGATGTTTAATATGTATTCTCCATCAGGAGGGAAAAACTTTGTAACTTTGTAACTTTGCTTCAACAGACAGATTAATGATCTAAACACATATTAGGCAGATGTTTATTGATTGATGCAAATGTACGTATATGTTTCATTTCCTGCAAAGGGTACACTAGACGTGGGTTTGCAGCTTCAGGCTACTCATCCAGGGGCAATGCCCCCCCAGCCCCCCCTGTCAAACTGTGTGGGGGCAAAACGCAGAAAGAAACGACAGCAAAGGGCCTCAAATGTCCTTCAAAAAAATGCAGCCCAACTTGCCACCTTATCAAATTCCATGGTGAGTTTCAAGACTACTGAAGACTTAGTCATGGAATCCAACCCAATAATTACTATATCTCTGAATTCCAAGAGTGGTTACATTTATTTATTTATTTGATTTATTATATTATTGTGCATCCTTAATTCCTCCATAATGTTACAATAATTTGCTTTAAATTAAACAGCTGTTTATTCTATTTATTTTCAGATCAGACAAGACTTATCACTTTCCAGTGTTGAATCATTACCCTCAACAGAATCTGACAAAACTAAAAGCTTGGATGGTGTTCATGCTTCCCACACAGATTTACAGCAAAGTGACGAAAAAGATCCGTCCAAAAGCAAAGCACAAACCCAAAGGGCTCACACAGGAGATGCGTCCAAGACAAAAAAACACAAAAAGAACTTGAAGAAATCACTGAGACAGTCAACGGAGAGAGCAGAGGTTGAGAGACGAAACCAAGCCTACGTTTCCCAGAAGACACTACAACAAGACAACATGGTCACGTGTGATACACCAAAACAGAGCCCCTTACCGCAAACTCAACTGTGTAGCTCTGAACCCCGAGGCGTCATCAGGCCGTTAACCCAGAGCCCTGGCCATGGTGTGGATACACATCCAGAAGCGTCGGCCTGCCACACAGAGCTGACGTCTGTAGAAATAGATCAGACACCGTGTAAAGGGGCCACCATTGTGTTGGACACTAATCTTAACCAACGTCTTCAGGCCACACCTACTGGAAGCAGTGGCCAATCAAGGCCTGAAACCCGTGCTGGCATCAGCACCTTGGACTGTGATAACTCTTCCTCTTTGGGAGGCTCAGAGATCCATAGCTGTGTGGAGCCAGAGATTGAATCTACTATTGTGAGTGATCAAAGAGCAGGTGTGGATAAATCCCAGGGTGTGAGTAAAGCAGAACCCCCAGATAGATCCCCTTTACTGACCGAGCACAGAGAGCACCATTCAGACAGCCATGAGAGCCCTAACAAGGTTTTCACCATAGTGCTGGACATGGACCTGATTTATGCTCATCCTCAGGAAGTGACGAACAGGAAGTCGTTAGGGGACAGAGACCCTGGCGCCTTCACCTCACAGGGCTCACACCCATCACACACACACACTCGTCACGTTTCAAGCCCAGAAGGTTCTATGAAAGATGCCCCGCAGCCAATCCCATCAAATAGCAGGGAACAGAAGCATTGTTTGATGACAGGTGACTGGTCCAATGGCTCAGAGTCAAGGACTCTTGAACTGAAGGACTCACCATTAAAGTGTTTTCAGTCAAATATAACTCCTGTGGTAATTAGCTCAGAGTTGAAGGGACCAAACTCTACAATACAATACTCAGTGAGCAACACACAAAGGCTACAACCTGACTCCAGGACTAGCAGTGATGGGCCATCATTCCTGACAATATTGTCTGGAGCCAGGAACATTACAGGGGTAAGTGATTCCTACATTATCATTTCATTAACTCTGAATGGAGTAGGCAAATATTTTTATTTTCAGGTGATGGTAAGTATCCCTGCAAAGCTACTAGAAAGAGCCTGCAGGAACAGAGTAGGGAAATCTCACAGCTTAATAAATTGTATTCTTTCCATTTTGATTATCTGGCCGGTCAGAGAGTGGATATAGAGGGGGGTGGCTCTGAGACGTCATTGCCCACTGTTTAGCCTTCTGGAGGTGTCGTGGGCTCAAATTAATGAAACATTTGGGATGGAGGGGGCCCACTTCAAAACCCCAATGACATATCTGCTCTCAACCCAAATCCAAGCTGTTCTTTAAAGTGATCATCTTGTATTATGGCATAATGGATATTATAACACCTTATCCTGTGTATTTGGAAAAGAAGTGGTATTTGTTATTTTGTCCCCACAAAAAAGGAAATTGTAAAGACTGAGAAAAGAGTGGGGAGAGAGAGAGAAATCACAAGCAGGAAGAGAGGATGAAAGAAAAAATAGATCCTTTTTTGCCTCAGGGCTGAGAAGTGAGAAGAATGTTTGATTTGAAAAGCAGCTCAGAGTCATGTTGGCATCATAAAATGTCCCATAAACTCCCCTTTGTGATCATACCTGAAGATCCTAGGGACTACACATTTCATTAACAAACCTGAGGATCCTAGGGACTACACATTTCATTACCAAAGAGCCTGTTCTCTATGCCTACCAGTAACATGTTTCACAATGGGCAATGTACACGGACAACACAAACATGTACAGTATCAGGAAACATTTTGGACACACTTTCCCTTTCAAACGTTTGACAGGTACTGTAAATATTCTACAATATTAATCTAAACATGTCTCTCCAAAACAGTTTCCCTTTCAAACTTTTGACTGGTACTGTAAATATTCTGCAATATTCAGCTGAACATGTCTCTTCAGAACATGTTGTCGGCTGGTCAGTGGTCGGCTGGATTTAAACCTAGTTGCATCCGAGCGTCATTATCATTATCATGTTGTATCCCAATAGTATACTGTATAAACTGACATTTCCTGTAGAAACGTGTCTGTCTGACACTAAACTAAGTGATATTTTCAGCAGCAGTTTGACATACTGTGAAACACATGTAAATACGTGTCTTGTGGGAACTCCACCCTCTATTAGCCGAAGGCAAACTTGAATGTGTGGAAGGAGGAATCAGTGTTAAATGTGACGCGTAATCCAATGACTCCCCTGTGTTTTCTAATGTCCAGACTCTCCCTCTGTTTTGTTTTAATCGCCTGCCTCGCCTATGCTCAACCTGTCACCACGCCCTGGCCCAGTCTTAATACTCCACAAATGTAGCCTTTATTCTCTTGATTCTGACCTGTCAGGGTTATAAAGGGATTTTTACTGCAGTATGCCAAGGTAGGCCGAGATCCCAGAATTGAGTGAGATTAGCATTGAGACCAGCCCACAGTCCCTCGGGGCAGACACAGCTTCCTACTCTGGCACATTCTTGCTCTGACTCGCCGTGGGAGCATAAGCACAACTCATAGACACGGCAAGCAGCCCTGTCATTATCGGGCTAAACAAGGAACGCAGAGCTAGTAGAATGTGACACCACTTTTGTTGTGTCCATTTATGCCCAGCTCCAAGAAGGGCGTGTATCCGAGGGGAGGGAAGGATCTTTACCCTCTGAAATCTGGGCCATGGAGGTTACCAGTGGGACACCATCTTGCTCTCAACAGAAGCTCACCATGCGAGACATACTGTCTGAGGTGCGGAGCTTGGTGGAAAGGTCAGACATCACTAATGTGAGTACCTTTTAGGGAGAAGGATTCTAGCTCAGTGTACATTGTGTTTAAGACCTAAGTTGGTGGGAAAAACCATGCAAAAACATTTGAAGTCATTAAAACGGTTTAGTTTAATGGGACAGCAATGCAAATGATAGAACCAACAATTGGCTTATTTATACTTACAATTCTGGTTTTCTTACAAACTGACTGTGAACGACGGATGTACTAACATCAACAGCCTGTTCAGCTCTTTGATCAGTGAACAGATAACACTGGCAGGCTAGTTCCTCAAGCCTCCTGGTCCTGTTTTCCCTGGAGGCCCTGGGCATGGAGAAACACAGGAAAGAGACATGAGCGTCTGGGATTTCCTCCGGGCTCATGGGACCACGCAGAGCAGCTACATTTCTCTAAGATGGAAAAAAGTAGAGCGTTTTTTTTTTTTCTTCTTTCTTGAATTGCTCATCAGTCAAAAGAGTGTATTTCAGTCTATGCAGCAAGTTTCTCTGAGCTTTCAGCGAAAGTTCAGGCAGATAACTCAAAGTCTGCGCTGCTGACGTAAGCCATCCTACTGTGTGTGCTACACACACTAATCACGTCACACACCTGTTAGGTTGTGTGCTTGTAGGATGAGGTAATGGGAAAATACTCCCACCTCCATCCCAACTGCCACCTCGGGTCAGCTAAACTGTTCCAAAGAGAGATCCATGTTTGCGTGCTTCCAAATACTTAGCAGACCCAACCATGCCAAACTGAATTGTATTCCCATTTAATAAATGTTTTTCCACAAGGCAATAGAATAGCATATGTACTGTAAAGAGCAGAGAGAGAGGAGAGAGACTTGTGTCATGTCATGAAGCTGAATTTGAAGCCATGCAGCCACGAGGCACACATCTAGTGTCACTCCAGATCACTAATCACTTTACTAGGTGCTTCAGCCCTGAGGCACACATCCTGTGTCACTCCAGATCACTAATCACTTCACTAGGTGCTTCAGCCCTGAGGCACACATCCTGTGTCACTCCAGCTCACTAATCACTTCACTAGGCGCTTCAGCCATGAGTCACACATCCTGTGTCACTCCAGATCACTAATCACTTCACTACGTGCTTCAGCCATGAGGCACACATCTAGTGTCACTCCAGATCACTAATCACTTCACTACATGCTTCAGCCATGAGGAACACATCCAGTGTGACCCCAGATCACTAATCACTAGGTGCTTCAGTCATGAGGCACGCATCCAGTGTCACTCCAGATCACTAATTATTATGCTGCTGGTAAATCCTAGACTTAGTGTTGTATAATACCAGTCATCACTGTGGAATACTTGGTGTAGCTGTCTTTTAAAGGAATAAGGGCTTACTTCTCTATGTATGTTACTGTATAATGTCTGTATGTTTTTTATGGACTCTAAAGTCTGACAATAAAGAATAAAGATAATAACAAATAAAAATAATCACTAGGTGGTTCAGCCACGAGGCACACATTCAGTGCCCCTCAGGCTAGCTCCCAGTTTGTTTGCTGCTATTTTCTCTGCTTTGGATTAACGTAGGGTTCCTGTTGTACGGATTCGACTTCGTACTTGGAGCAGTATGCCGGGGATGCAGAAACACAGCTTGGTCAAACTGTTGTAAATGTGCTTCGGTGTCGCTATCAGTCAGCTCAGCTAGATCTTCCCTCCATGGCCCAACTGCTGAAGGATGCTGAGGTAACTTAGAATGAAATACCCGTTCAGTGTGTAACGCTGAATAGCCTGTTATGCATGAGTGAACCAATGATAATGTCTGATGGCTAACCTCAAAAACTCTGTCATAGTATGGACTTTCTAATAAGTAAAACTAGATTTACAATTTATAGAGTTACAATTTATAGTTACAATTCCTTAATCCACTCTTCTTGGTGTACCAAACAATTGACCAACTCTAGGAAAGTCCTGCTTTTAGCCCCAGAAATGTGAACCAAATCAGTTAGCCTTTACAATATTAATTAAATGTAACGATTGAACACAGAATATTTCTTCCTTTTGATACAACATTCACTGCTTTTAACAACATACTTAGTTAATATGTGTATATATCCAAATGTTTTTATTTTCTTTGTTAATTCTTTCAAATAGTGATTGTGAGCTATTTGCTTGGGATCTGTTGTACAGAGCCACAGATTGTCCGTGCAGGAGCAGGTTTCTGCGATGAGCGCCATCAGCACCGTGGACCCTAAGGCCGTACAGCAAATGGAGAGGATAGGCAGCAGCGCCCTTTTAGCTGCTTCGGCCACAGTCCAGGTCAAAGCAGCTCAGCTGGAGCTGGTCACACAGTACCACAGACAGACACAGGCCATCAGAGCTCTGATTCAGACCGTGGCAGATGAGATGGGGAAGCTAAGCTTGTAAGTCTAATACCCCCAACTTCAGTGATTTCTGTTTTTATATCAGTATCATAGTCATAGAACTAAAGGTATGTAGATGATGGTTTGATGCCTTGATACTGAAGCGCCTCGGTGTTCTTGTGTCTGTTGAAGGAACAATGTGGGAAGCAGTGCTCTTCAAGCTGGGAGTCTCCATGCACTACTAAGGAAACTGGAAGCAAGGCGAGGCATGGTGGATGGGATGCTCCGTTTGAGTGGTCGAGTGTTAGCCCACCTGAGCGAGGCGGAGGGGTCCGGAGCGCTCTTGGCCCAGCTCGTGGATCTCCAGGAGGAACTGAGGCTCTTAGATGGGGCTCTGAACAGAGCCGCCAGACACGCCTCCATTTCCTCCTCACAGGCCAACATTCTGATGCAGGAGAGTAAACAGCTTCAAATCCAATTGGAAGCTCTTCACGCCACTCTGCTACTGCCTCCTCAGGATCAGAGCCAAACTTCACTGGAGCTCATCCTAAAGAATGCAGACATTGAAAACTTTAACCAACTACACTCGCACCTTCAATGCCAATTGGAGGCTCTTGTTCAATTTGGTCTTGGTCGTAAAGAGACGCAGGAGATGGAGTATGTTCTTCAAAGCTTAAGGGCTTTGCTGGATGCCACTAAGAGTCAGGTTGATGCTTGCTGTCTCAATATTTCTGACCCTGCATTGGCTGAGCCCAACAGGCAGATAAAAGGATTTATTCTCTGGGCCAAGCAGATGGAGAACCACATTTCACTACAGAAAAAGGTTTCCCTTTTCCCAGAGGAAGTCCATATACAAATGTCTACAATAAGGAAAATACAATCTGATATCATGTCCAGGCGGTCCAAAATGCAATTTGAAGTGAAGATCTCTGAAGAAAGTAACCAAGTTATTTCATCAGTGAAAACCCTAGAGGACCTCTATGAAACTATTGCTGAAAACTGTACCCAAACTTTGGAAAACATGGAACACGTTCTGAAAGAAAGGGAGGAACTTCTACTTCAGCTCAATAAGATGGAGACCTGGCTAGTAGAAGCTAGCACTAACAAAGAACCTCGCATATATGTTGAGAATTTGTCGGAAAGAAACATTTCTGAATTAGAAAGTAAGCTTCAATGTCAAAGGTCAGCATTAGAAGAAGCTGAAAAGCAGATAGTCCTGGTAGATGTTCTTTTGGAAAAGAGTGAGGGAATAGTTCCAGAGTTGAGTCTAGTGGAGAACCGCTACCTCGTCAAGCGGCTCATCGGTTTTCAGACAGAGCTGGAGGGGATGGTGGCCCACCAGAGAGCAGCCAGCTGGGAGCTGGAGGAGCATCTTCACGCTCGGACCACTTCTTCTGAGGAGCTAGCCGCCGTCCAGAAGAGCCTGAAACAGATACGTGTTGATGTGGAGCAGCTGGGCAGATTCAACTTGACAATGGATACCCTCTCCTCCACTGACGCGTTGAAGCACATGCTAACTGAACACCAGTGCCAGATACAAGAGCTTCAGCACTGTGAGGAAGCCCTGCAAGTCTCCCTCTTGTGGAGTACTGGAGAACTGCAAGATAAGTTAAAAGGCCTTGACATCCGTTCCGTGGAGAATGAGAAGTACCTCCGTCTCAGGAAACGCATCGAGGACTCCAGAGACATTGCTAACGGGAAGATCCTGCACTCTAAAGACAAAACCGTGCGTGTGGGAGAGAGATTCCGGTTATGCCAGATTCTGTTGGTTGAACTCCCTCTGATAAAAACCCAGTGCCAAGAGGCAGCGGACCAGCTAGAGGCCATATCTGAAGATTTAGATCCATCCCAGCTTAGTTTGGAAAGACAGAGGATTCAACAGATTGTTAAAATCTTGGTCTCCTGGGAGCTTTGTGTCACTGAGGATATTCAGGGTTTAGAGGAAAATCTACTTGAAGGTCTCCGTTTTCAGTTGGAGTTGCCTGCTACAATGAACCTTCTTCAAAGCACCAGACAGGAGCTTATGGAAGGCTCAGCTGTAGCTCCAGACGAGAGAGCTATAGATGTTGCGCTGCAAAGGTGTTGGGTGACTTGGAGAAACGTGGAGTCTGGGATGCGGGTCTTAGAAGCTTTGGGAAAGAGGGAAAAGGTGGATATGGAGAAATACAGGGACATCTACAGCTTGAGAGATGGTGCAGTTCAAGAGTGCCACTCTCAAATGGTGAGTTTCAACTGTGCTGGTGTATGGTGTTTCCCAGCTTTTTTACAAATGCACCTTGACATGTTTGTGTTGACAAACTGACCTCCTTGTCCTGTAGGAGGGGTTGTCCCATGCTCGTGAGGCCCTGAAGGATTATCACTGGGCTGCTCGAGGAGCCCTGGCCTTCCTCTGGGATGCCAAGCTCAGTTTCCTGTCACCTCTCAGCGGAGCCTTGGACTGCCTGAAAGAACAACACCATATTCAAGACGTTCTCGCTTCCTTTGAAGAGGGACTGCAAGGCCATGTCCACCATCTTGGAGAGCTGGTGCCACAGCACACTTGCCTGTCCCCCAGGCAGACTGAGCATCTCCACATCCAGGTCCTGAGCCACCTGATGGTGGGCAGAGCCACACTGGAGGCCCAGGCTCAGCTCCGACTGGAGGCCCTGCAGAGGTAAGGCCTCGCTATGTCCACATACATTATTCACTTCAGTTACACTTTCTATTCACTTTGGACGTACTCAACCAGAATTATGGTTTTGACCTCAAACTCAAGCCACACAAATCTAAGAGAGGGAATTATTTCTTAATTTGTAAAAAATAAATAAATAAACTCACTTAATGTATGCATCAAACATTGCTGCTATCAAATATTGGAGACAAAATGTGTTAATATTGAATAGGCTAAACTCTTGCCTAAATCAAACAGTGGAGTACGTTTTTAATACTTTAATGGGGGCATCCCTTTTCCCTTTTTTTGTTTCTCTCAAACCAAAGATGTGTCAACCGACAGCAGAGGCAAAGGAACCATCATGAAGCCATAGGCCAACTCTTAAGTTGTTGTGAAGCCACGCTTGCTGAGTACGCTGGAGAGAAAGCCGACACAGAGGACAAGTGTCTTAACCAACAGGAAAGGGCTACGGTAGTTACAATGCTGTTTCTATTTATTTATATAGAATTCACAAGCAATCTCATCACAACTTATTGCAACACAATAAATTCTTTGTAATATGTTCATGTGAAGGCCCTGTTGAGTGAGTTACGCAGCGTAGCCTCAAAGATGGAGGAGGTAGGGGTGGAAGGTGCTACACAGGGTCGTGGTGTTGGCGCCCTCTGGAGGCGCTGGGCAGCACTGCGCTGTGACGTGGGTCTGATACAGGCCCGCGCCGAGCAGAGAGGAGAGGAATGGAGGGACATCACCATCAGTGTGAGTCACAATGTTCACTGCAGCTTTTCAAGATGTACCTACAGTTCACTTTTACTTCAAGTGAATGAACATGTAATTGAGTATTTGTCATAAACGTGAGAGGTTGAACCCCCAGTGGAATTGAGTCTCAGTTTGAGCTCAGTGTGGAAGTGTTACTGTTTGAGTAATTGATTTGCCTCTCTTTTCTTTCCTAGATGGAGCAATGCAGCGTTGCACTGGAAGCCCTTAAGGCTAAACTACCTGACCCCTCTGTACTGAGCTCCACTCCAAGGCACCTGCCTAATGTCTTTACCCAGGCAGAGACGCAGCAGGCTGGGCTAGAGAAGCAGCAACGAGAGGTTGCCTCTCTGGAGCTCCGCCTAGCCCCTCTCCTGGGTTTGTCCTGCCCACAGGTCACATCCAGCCCCTCAGCGCTGAGCCAAAGACTGAGGCAGATTAAGGAGAGCTACGAAAGGTACAACCACGATTAGACGTTCTCTCTATTTCTACTTCCTAAACACAACAATGTCTAGCAGATAGTGATACATTGTACGTCCGGCAGTCTGAGAGAGAGGAGCGTGGTTCATCACGCCCAGACGGAGGAGGAGGAGGAGGAGGAGGACATGCGGCGATGCCAGGTGGAGATCAGAGAGGTGGAGCTACAGGTGGCGTCCCTGCTTGTCGTTCTGGAGACTCAGCGCCATGCCAGCCAGCAGCAGGTCAGCCTACTCCCTATGCCCCGAGTCAGGACTACATTGTTGCTGCAGAAGACCATCAATATTAATGAGGCCATATCCTAATGTTGTTTTTAAGTTGGTATGGTAGACTTCATCCAGTTGTACCTCTCTGTACATCAGTAAATGAAAGCTGTCATCTAAAACTCTAAGCTGATACGCTCTTGAAACGTTGTTATTGTTGTTTACTTGTACAATTTCGGCAAATAAGAGATCTTCTAAATATCCTCACAAGGGCAGTTTTGCTGTCTTAATTGAAGGAGACACTCAACTAATCTGTTACTTTCTGTCTCCATCTCACATGCATGTACACTTACTGTACTGTACACACACACGCACACACACACACACACACACACACACACACACACACACGTAGAAACACAGCGTGTTCTGTTTGATTCTCGATTGTAACACATTTTTCAGAGTTGCACCATTTCTCCCACAGCAGGACGTGATGAAGGCCCTGTCCGTGCAGCGGGCCCAGCTAGAGTCCATAGTGGAAGGTGTCTGCACCAGGCACCCTGTGGTCCCCCCTGACATGGACAGGAGACTACAGGACGTCTCTCTCTCCCTTCTGGAAGCACAGGACAAGGTGACACACACACAGTGTAGTGGCATTTAGGGTAGAGCACACACACACGTCTTTGGTGGAACCATGACGTGATGACACGGCACATTTGAGTTTTTCTGCCAAATCCATGCGTGTTGTTTTTTCTTACTGTGTTTGTTTTATTCAAATCTGTGTGTTTGTGTGTGTGTGTGTGTGTGTGTGTGTGTGTGTGTGTGTGTGTGTGTGTGTGTGTGTGTGTGTGTGTGTGTGTATGTTTGTGTGTGTGTGTGTGTGTGTTGTCAGTATACGGCTCTGCAATCCCTGGAGAACAATGCTCTCCATAGGCTGACCAGTGGAGTAGCAGAGGTCCACTCTGGACTGGAGAAAGTACAGCTATTACTGAAGGAGAGGAGCCCCACTGTCACTGAAGCCCAACACACTCTGAAGGTGTGTGTGTGTGTGTGTGTGTGTGTGTGTTTTTTGCATGCATATCATATACTGTAGCAGACCATATTCCACCAAGAAAGATATATTTACGACGTCACGTTAGCCATCTCCTAAAAGAACCACCCTTTTATGGTCACAAGCCTGTTTGGTCACGAGCAGCTCATCCATGCCGTGTAGATTCTTTTGCTGATAGCACTGTCCCCAGCGACCCTGCCACAGCCCTTCCTACCCGTCCTAAAGTGCAGTCCACATGGTGTGTCTCCCGTCAGCGTGTGTGGGACGAGCTGGACAGGTGTCGCAGTGGCCTGAGTGTGCTGGAGTGTGAGGTGCAGGACCTGGGGGAGGAGCAGCCGGAGCAGGCCCACCTCCTCATGGATCAGCTCACCAGACCCCTACGCTCCTACCAGGACGCAGCCCAGCGGGCCGAGCAGCGCACCGCCTTCCTCAGCAAGGTGCCACTCACTAAACCTACACACACACAGCAAGGTGCCACTCATTAAATCTACATACACACAGCAAGGTGCCACTCATTAAACCTACACACACACAGCAAGGTACCACTCACTAAACCTACACACACACAGCAAGGTGCCACTCACTAAACCTACACACACACAAACACATACATACACACATATGTACACACACACATACATACACACATATGTTCACACACACATACACACAGCAAGCTACCACTCACTAAAGTTACATGCACACATACTGTATGTACCCAAATACATACATGCTGTTCATGCACACATACTGTATGTACCCATGTACATACATGCTGTTCATGCACACATACTGTATGTACCCAAATACATACATGCTGTTCATGCACACATACAACATGCAGGTGGGTGCTACACATTGGCGACTTAACTGTGAGTCTCGCCCTACAGTGTAAAGCGCTTTGGGTGTCTAGTAAAGCGCCGTAACAAAAGTGCAATCAATTATTATTATTATTATTATTATTATACAGTCTGCAGCTTGGTCATGATGATGTATTTTGTTACCACCCACCTGTCCAGCACTGTGCTGGTAGGATAAGTTGCCAGAGTATATCACAGCTCTGCAAGTTGCAGTCCTGTTGAGCGTGGTGTTCTGATCTCCTTGTGGTAGATCCCAGTCTATCTCCAGGAGTACGAGGACATGCTCTACAGTGCCACCTGCTGGCTCGACGATGCCCGGTCCTGGCTCAACGCTCCGTGCTCCTACACCACAGCCAGAAGCCTCCAGAGCCACGCCAGCACACTGCAGGTCAGCAACCCGTAGGACCAGGCCTGCATACACAGAGGGTCTGCTGTAACACACACAGCATGTGTGCTTGGCATAGAAGGCACATCCTGCTATATGGTGGTGGAATAGGTTTTTATAGATTATGCTGATGCTATTGCTAGTGAGCTGGCAACTGCGTTTGAAAAAAGAAAACATCCAATCTTTGCTTTCTTTTAAGAGCTGATTATTCTTTTCCTCACAGGCAGGCTATTTAGAACATTCCTTTACCCAGCAATGTTTTTCACATCAAATAATTCAATCAAAACATGTACACACTTTGTTATCTGTGGAGTGGCCATTTATTTGACACTAGTGGGCCTTTTGCATAAATACATTTAAAAACTATGACAGGGATCATTTTACCTATCTATCGGTATATAAAACAGATGGTCTACAGTCACTGTAAATACCAATAACACTTAATGCTTCCTACAACTACAAATTATCACCATTAGAAGATGTGGGGCCCGTAAAGTATCTAAAATGCTGGTAAGCAACTAGCTCACCTCAAAGATCACAGGTCCTAGTACACCATATCCCCTAGTATACCAGCACTGTCTATATCCCCTAGTATACCAGCACTGTCTATATCCCCTAGTATACCAGCACTGTCTATATCCCCTAGTATACCAGCACTGTCTATATTCCCTAGTATACCAGCACTGTCTATATCCCCTAGTATACCAGCACTGTCTATATCCCCTCCACTGTTTTTTTACACTAACACTAACTCCTCTTTAAAACGATCCATGGTGAGTGTAGATGGTCCTGGATGACTCGGCGCGGATCAGGGTGTCCTTGGATGGCTTCAGTGCGGTCCTTCTGGAGGTCTCTGCTGTGTGTGACACCACTGCCCTGGAGAACAGGCTAGCAGAGACTGACCAGCAGGTCCAGACCATGCAGCAAAACCTCGTAGGACCCCTGGAGCAGCTGATGAATGTCACTGCTGTAAGGCTCTAATGATTCAGGTTACATTTGGTGATTAGTTTCAGATTTGGTTGTTAAACAAAAGGTTAGAAAAGAGTTGCCACGGAGCAATCCCCTGTGACAAGTGGCTGAATATATTTGTTCACGCTGAAATTGATGGACAGATCTCTTGACACACAGATTCAGTTTGGCATGGTCAGTCATTAGCCTTTGTGGTCTTGTAGTTTATAGTTTTCAGTTGCATAATATTTGGGGGCTTTTAGTTGTATTGTTTCTGTTTGGAAAACAGCGTTATGTTTTGCAGGAGGTGGAAGCCATTGAAGCAGAGCTGAAGACGATGGAGAAGAACACAGCAAAGATCCAGACCATTCTGTCCTCCATGGACGCCTCCGCTGACGTCTCGCTGGACGAGCACCTTCACAACCGCCAGGTGACCTTCGAGCTTAGCCGACGACCACCTAGCCTTTAGGTTGTCCATCCGTGGCGCTGTGCTGAGTCTCCACCTAATCCTCCCCCAGGTCATCCTGGATAACATCCAGTCCATGCGGAGGACCCTGGAGGAGGTGGAGAGCTGCCGGTCGGAGCTGGGCCTGCCGCAGGGCCAGGAGGAGAGCCTCACTGCCTTCTCCAGAGCCAGAGGGTTGCTGCAGCCTCTACTGGAGCTGGAGCGGCTCACCAAACAGCAGAGCGCCGTGCTGGAGGTACTGTAAGGCCGTGGATAGATGGACTGTGAAACAGTGCAAGTGCAAACTGACCAGAACCTAAAATCTACTTCTTACTCTCTTTTTCTCTTTTTCTATCTCATCATATTTTCATAATCTGAAAATCATAATTCAAATTAAAGGAAGGGCTGTTAAGACGCTCCAGAAAGCCTGTTCGTGTCAGCTCTCCCAAACAAATGGTGCCTGCAGAAGAGATGGACCAAAGGACCCCAAGCCAGGTAGCACACTCTTCTGGGTTAGGTTCATAACAATCTCAAATCAACAGTCAAATCTAACTATGCAAATAACCCACCCTCTAACTCATGTCCAACCCATTACAAACCCAGTGCCACCCCATGTCTTTTAGCAGATTAACCCAGTGCCACCCCATGTCTTTAAGCAGACTCTAACCCAGTGTCACCCCATGTCTTTAAGCAGACTAACCCAGTGTCACCCCATGTCTTTAAGCAGACTAACCCAGTGCCACCCCATGTCTTTAAGCAGACTAACCCAGTGTCACCCCATGTCTTTAAGCAGACTAACCCAGTGCCACCCCATGTCTTTAAGCAGACTAACCCAGTGCCACCCCATGTCTTTAAGCAGACTAACCCAGTGCCACCCCATGTCTTTAAGCAGACTAACCCAGTGCCACCCCATGTCTTTAAGCAGACTAACCCAGTGCCACCCCATGTCTTTAAGCAGACTCTAACCCAGTGCCACCCCATGTCTTTAATCAGACTAACCCAGTGCCACCCCATGTCTTTAAGCAGACTAACCCAGTGTCACCCCATGTCTTTAAGCAGACTAACCCAGTGCCACCCCATGTGCCACCCCATGT
>JAPMUY010003460.1:0-32500 GCA_026901105.3 Galaxias olidus
AGACATAAAGAACATGGATATGATTTAGACATAAAGAACATGGAGAATAAATCTGGCTCTCTCCTTTGGTTGTATTAAGACAGGCGGACGCAGCTGCAGCAACTTGAACCACCGTGCAGAGTTCTGTCTCTGAAAACTGGCACAGAGAGCGTACGAGTCTGGTAGCTCCACAGCAGTGGCTGCAGGATTCAAAGATATGTAACCCCTTAGTGTAAGCTCATGTTTGATGGAATTCATTAACAATTTGTATTTCTTAATGCAGTGTATTCAGCTATTCACATAATAATCTTATTTAAACCTGAACTTTGAGGCCTGTAAATGTAATGATTGGTAGAAAAGTCCACTATTCTTTTAATTTACTATCAATCTATTTATTTTTTGCAGTGCCAAACACTCTTCTTATTTTATCTGAGGGCTATGGAAAGAAAACGGTTGTCATTTGATTTAATCTACAGATTAATAAAACCTTTCATATAAAATAAAACATTTTATACAATATTTACCCTTTATATAGTTATAGGCAATCATAGGCAATAGCTATCAGTCATAGAGTAGTTCATCATATTTTACCATCAAAATTGTTTAAAATGTAAAGTAATATCTCCTATAGATCTAATATGCATTTTAGGTTTTAGGATTTCAATTAGGAAAATGGAAAACAAACAGTAGTGTACTTCATATTTCGTTTGTTGAGAAGGAACAGTGTGCGCGATCGTTTTAAAAAATGCACCTGGTTTCTGAAATCGCCGTGCAATAATGCATCCCGCCAGGGCTCTGCCTGTCATCCTCCAACACCACTGCTCTGTGTGACCGCGCCATATGGAGTAAGATTACCATGGTGACACTGTAAAGACATTCACCATGGTGACACTGGGAAGACACACAGCTTTATACCTTAAGAAGAAGGTCAAGGAATGTCAGGTGGAGAGCCAGCAAAGGAGCCGGAAATAGAGAGAGAGAGGGGGGGGGGGGTGGAGGGGGAGAGAGAGAGAGAGAGGGAGAGAGAGGGGGGGCAGAGAGAGAGCGAGTGGGTGGGGGGGCAGAGAGAGAGCGGGAGAGAGAGAGAGAGAGAGAGAGAGAGAGAGAGAGAGTGTGAGGGGGGAAGGGACAGAGAGAGAGCGGGAGAGATTGGGGGGGGGGGCAGAGAGGGAGAGAGAGAGAGAGAAAGAGAGGGGGAGAGAGAGACAGAGAGGGAGAGAGAGAGAGAGAAAGAGAGGGGGGAAGGGACAGAGAGGGAGAGAGGTTTCTGGGGTAGAGGCAGAGGCATTGTTCCCTCTGTGTTCTCTTAGTCTCAGGACAGAGCATCTCCTCCAGGGGGGGCCTCTGAAGGGGCCTGAGACGTGATTCAGATTCTGCTATTAGGTAAAAGATGAAGGAAACCTTATTCAGCCCATGTACTCTCACATACCTGTGCACATCAGCCACTTCCCACCCGCCTCAACCAGCAAGTCAAATAGATTTATTTAATATGAATACGTCCCCACTGAGCTGTCAAGTGTTCTATTTGCATTGCATGGTACTGTATGTCTAAATATGCTGTGTATGCATTTCCTCTCCTGCTCAGCTCTCTCTCTCTCTCTCTGTATGTCTTCCCTTCCCCCATAACTTTCCGTTACGCTGTATCCTCCTTACCCACAGCAGCTTCCTTGCCCCCCCCCCCCCCCCCCGGGAGGATGAAGCATCCAGAGGAAAACATTAATTGAAATCTAAACCCCGATACAGGATCAGCTAAGTAGGTGAATTACAGTGGTCACATAATGGAGGTCAGTGTACTATTTGACTTGAATCAAATGGGGCTGAGTGGGACAGTGACTGGGGGAAAGGACCCAGCTGCCTCCCTGTAACTCTCATGTCCCTTCCCCCTCTCATCTTCATCTCTCCATCCATGCCAGCCACCTTCACAATGTTCATACAGCCCATTTGGGATCTACTCTTGGGCCAGCAACCCCAGTGTTGTGTACAGCAGGGTCATCCTGCAGAGGTAAGGTCATAGAATGTCCCTGTCAGCGACCGCTCCCATTCCAGATACAGAGAGAGTGAAGGACCAGCTAATCTGAAGAGAGATGTCTCCTTCCCTACGGTGCCTAGACTGCAATCTTTTTCATCCACTGTTGAAATACTAGCAATGACATGTAAATTCCTATCATTTGCAAGACTATGAATTTAACAACAAAAGATCTGAGTATATTCATCAGAATGCATTACATTACATTACATTACATTCATTTAGCAGACGCTTTTCTCCAAAGCCAATTACAAAAAATTGTGTCCATGCAATTTGTTTATCAAATTCCTCAATGTATGTACATTACTGTAGGCAAAAGAATGGCCTCAGAAATGCACATATTTTATATCTTACACATCCCTTATACCCCTATACTATACTATGTATCATCCCTTGTACCCCTATACTATACTATGTATCATCCCTTATACCCCTATACTATACTATGTATCATCCCCTATACCCCTATACTATACTATGTATCATCCCCTATACCCCTATACTATACTATGTATTTATGTTTTAGACGACCCTATACCCCTATACTATACTATGTATCATCCCTTATACCCCTATACTATACTATGCACTATCCCTTATACCCCTATACTATACTATGTACTATCCCTTATACCCCTACACTATACTATGTATCATCCCCATACCCCTATACTATACTATGTATCATCCCCTATACCCCTATACTATACTATGTATCATCCCCTATACCCCTATACTATACTATGTATCATCCCCTATACCCCTATACTATACTATGTATCATAGACCCCTAAACCCCTATACTATACTATGTATCATCCCCTATACCCCTATACTATACTATGTATACCCCATCTATACCTTATACCCCTATACTATACTATGTATCATCCCCTATACCCCTATACTATACTATGTATCATCCCCTATACCCCTATACTATACTATGTATCATCCCCTAAACCCCTATACTATACTATGTATCATCCCCTATACCCCTATACTATACTATGTATCATCCCCTATACCCCTATACTATACTATGTATCATCCCCTATACCCCTATACTATGCTATGTATCTATGTTTTAGACGGCTAAATGTGAGCTGGAACGTCGATGAAGCGCTGAGCGCTGAGGTGAAGCAGGACACGCACCAAGAAAATGTCTAAACGACGGAGGATTCTTTTCTCTCACCTTTAAAGTCTAGGGTTAAAAAACAAACGCTGTCATGCAATGTTAAAGACAAACTATTTGTAATGCATTTCCACATTGTCTTTCAAATTGAATATATTTTCCACATACACCAGTATCCATGCACACATATACTGTAAAGCAAAATAACAATTTTACTAGATGAATGTACTATGCTGAACACCAAAGGGCCTGAAAGATAATTTTTTGATATAGAATGATTGTTAAGTTAATACCCTTTAAACATACTGGATGTATTTGTGAAGAGGAACTATTACAGACATAACGTGGTCCTGTACAGCTTATCTTATTTTGTGGAGGTAGTTTAGTATTTCTATTCAACTATAACAATCTAACTGTGACTATTCGCTCATCAAATTAAAACTTTTCTTTTTAAATACAGTGATTGAATAACATAGCACTACATTAGACAATATTAGAAACAAACCCATTTAACTTCAAACAGGTTTATCTGAGTAGTGGCTGTGGGCAGTGGCAGCACAGCAGAACAGGCTGCCAGCTCCCCAGTGGATGATATAGTTTGGTTCTGTGCCCAGTGGGGTGACCTCTGCTGTCCTGGGGTGACCTCTGCTGTCCTGGGGTGACCTCTGCCTGTTGCCTCACAATGTCATCTACTCTCCCGCCTGCCACAGAGTCAAACTCCAACAGTGAGCCTGCCTTTCCCTCTTTCAATGGTTCTTCTCTTCCCTCCATCTCTTTGTCTCTCATAAACAAACGTACACTCACAGGTATGTCCCTTGACATTATTGTGGGCTGTGCATGCCAAGGCCAGAGGTAGCTCTGTGATGGACAGGTGGGAAATTGGGGCTCAATAGGTGTACGTATGTGCCAGCCCAGAGAGCAATGATAAGGAAGTTATGGAGGCTGGTTTAGTGGGCATCCGTGGCGACAGCTGCACCTATGCTCAGACATCACTGCAGGGATGTGGGGTGGAGAGGTGCAGAGCAGGGTACCCGCACAGATGGCAGGCAGTCATCCCATTGGACACTGCTTTCACCATGCGGCCGACTATGACAGAAAGCAGCTCTATCTACCTCACACACAGAGAGAGGAAAGGTTCTATCTGCCTCACACACAGAGAGAGGAAAGGTTCTATCTGCCTCACAGAGAGAGAGAGGAAAGGTTCTATCTACCTCACACACAGAGAGAGGAAAGGTTCTATCTGCCTCACACACAGAGAGAGGAAAGGTGGTTCTATCTACCTCACACACAGAGAGAGGAAAGGTTCTATCTACCTCACACACAGAGAGAGGAAAGGTTCTATCTGCCTCATAGAGAGAGGAAAGGTTCTATCTACCTCACACACAGAGAGAGGAAAGGTTCTATCTGCCTCATAGAGAGAGGAAAGGTTCTATCTGCCTCACACAGAGAGGAAAGGTTCTATCTGCTCACACACACAGAGAGGAAAGGTTCTATCTGCCTCATAGAGAGAGGAAAGGTTCTATCTGCCTCACACACAGAGAGAGGAAAGGTTCTATCTGCCTCATAGAGAGAGGAAAGGTTCTATCTGCCTCACACAGAGAGGAAAGGTTCTATCTGCTCATAGAGAGGAAAGGTTCTATCTACCTCATAGAGAGGAAAGGTTCTATCTACCTTATAGAGAGGAAAGGTTCTATCTACCTAATAGAGAGGAAAGGTTCTATCTGCCTCATAGAGAGGAGAGGTTCTATCTGCTCATAGAGAGGAAAGGTTCTATCTGCCTCATAGAGAGGAAAGGTTCTATCTGCTCATAGAGAGGAAAGGTTCTATCTGCCTCATAGAGAGGAAAGGTTCTATCTGCTCATAGAGAGGAAAGGTTCTATCTGCTCATAGAGAGGAAAGAGGAGGGTGGCCAGTCAGTTTCTTGTAGTTTATTAAATAAAAAGTTGAAACGATGTATAACAAATTTAGTTATGCATGTATGTTGGTGATTTTTTTTAGTCTTTCAGTATAAACCCAATGTACATGGTTACGTGTAAGTTCACATAAAACGTTATGATATTTTGGTATACCTTGTCTCACTTTCTAATCATCTTGTAAAAAGACATACCAAGTTGATTTTAGATTTAGTTATCATGGACTGAAAATTGACAATCAATTTAAATATCACATATGGTACACTATTTCTTATTAGTTACGGTTTTTACTGTTTGAAACAAAAACATCTTCATAGTATTTTAGAAGGTTGTGCAAGTGTCTTTTTCAATTGGATAAGCATTAGTTGAGACACAATGATTTATTTACTGTGTTCATTCAGATCTTTTACTGTCACCAGACAAAGGGCCATGGCTCTCAAGTGAAAGCTGCAGTATGTCGCTGTTAGAGGCTGCACTACCAAGAGGAGCAATGGACAGAGAGCTAACAGACTACTGGAAACCACTACTCCTATCTAAATCACATTGCAAAGCATAAAGAAGTCTATTACAGGAAATTAAAAAGGCCTAGCATCTCAAAAAACCCATACTTCACTTTTATTGAGTTTTCTCCATAGCCCTGGGTGCATTGTGTGTACTTGTCAATAGTAGCAATTCATCTGTGGTTTGTGTGTGTGTGTGTGTGTGTGTGTGTGTGTGTGTGTGTGTGTGTGTGTGTGTGTGTGTGTGTGTGTGTGTGTGTGTGTGTGTGTGTGTGTGTTGGTGTTGTGTGTGTGTGTGTGTGTGTGTGTGTGTGTGTGTGTGAGTTGACAAATTGCAATAAATTAAACTGCCTATTCTCTGCCAAACGTGTACAGCACACTCGTGCACAATAACACACATGCATGAATGCGCACACACATGTGCATCAGTGACACAGGCACTGTTGGATGGCTGGACATTTGTCCTTGATGCAGACATTATTCTGACCTTGGTCACATGAGAAATAATGCTTTACTATTGTACGTTGTATGTCCAAACACACTGCTCCTTTAGTGGTAATAATCTGAACAGAAATTAAGTGAATCTGAATCTAAATCCTGGTCAAATAACTGAGAGGTTATCACATCCAAGAAATATATGGTGTCCCTTTTTCAAAATAACATCCCTTGGAAATTGGTTGAAAAATGTGTATTATGATGACAATAGCGCTAAATCAATTTAAAATACAATCATTAGTTTCAAAGGGAGCTTCAAAACTAAATTGACTGAAGATTTTATGTTTTATTGTCTATCTACAACAACAAGGGAGTTGGATGTGTCTAGTCTTCTTTTTATTGGCTCCATAAACCTGCGGTCTTGTTGGAATAGATTTTTCCACGTGTCCATACATTACAACCCCATCAGCTGCAAACAGCAAACAAAGACATCCCTCATGCACAAGCCCACAATCTCCAGCTCACCTCTCTAAATGCATGAACGGAGGCAGCTACATTCTGGCAGCCATACCGCTCCTATACCCCTTCCCTCACAAATCCTCAGGCCTTAGTCGTACCTAGACCCCCCCCCCTCCCTTCCTCGCAAATCTATCCATCCCCCATCCAAACCTCCGTTGCCTCCCTAAGCCATCAGAGAGCCACTGCCTGCAATCCATGTGCATCGTGTCAGATCATTCTGCAGCGGCCAATCAATAATGCAACAGTACATTTCATTTCAATAAACATTAGCGGCCTACTTAATTAATGAAACCTCATCCGCAATTTGTCAGTGTCAGGGACACTAACCCCTTTGATGTTGTTATGAATATTCCTTTTTAGAAAATGAGGCTCTCTCTCGCTATTAGAGCTCATTGTAATGTTTTTTTCCTCTCACTCCACTGCTGTGTGAATCTGTGCTTATCAAGAGCACACAGCCCAACCAGATTCAAACCCTTTACGGTGCGGGTAGGACAATGTGGGGCCGCAAAATGAACGCAGAGAAACATCATGAAAAATAGCAGGGGGACTATCTAATGAATCTAATCTGCATACAAGCTACCTGATCAAATGCTTGAGTAATCTCAAAGGCCATTCATCAAATACCTCATGACATTAAGATCAAATCAATAGTGGGAAGTCTCCACCCATAACCAATAACGCTAAACATTAATGATCAAGAGGGATATGAGTTACACATAATCAGGAGGAAATCTTAACAACACACCATTATAATGTTAGACCAGGACTCAGCCTGTCCTTGTCAGTCTGCCGTGAGCACCGCGGGCCAATCTTCACATGGAGACTTTATTTATTATGGATAGGACTCGCTCTCCATTGTACCACGCATGCCAACATACTCCCCTGTTCTGTCTGCATCCATGGGGTGGAGACCCCGCTCTTCCTAGTCATGGTTATTTTAGTAGCTATTTCACAGAACGCTTTTATAGCAGTGTGGTTTCCCCGCATGGAAACACACAAAAGCGTAAAGACCGACTGAAGTGCTTGCATAGAACACTGACGCACTGCCACTATCTGTGGTATATACATTACCACTGTCTATGGTTTATACATTACCACTGTCTATGGTTTATACATTACCACTGTCTATGGGTCATACATTACCACTGTGTGTGGTTTACACATTACCAAATGTATGTGGTTTATACATTACCACTGTCTATGGATTATACATTACCACTGTCTATGGTTTATACATTACCACTGTATATGGTTTATACATTACCACTTTATGTTGTTTATACATTACCACTGTCTATAGTTTATACATTACCACTGTATAAGGTTTATACATTACCACTGTCTGTGGTTTATACATTACCGCTGTCTATGGTTTATGCATTACCACTATCTATGGTATATAAATTACCACTGTCTATGATATCTAAATTACCACTATCTAAGGTATAGAAATTACCACTATCTATGGTATATAATTTACTGGTTTACTGGTCACTATCTATGGTATATAAATTACCGCTGTCTATGATATATAAATTACCACTGTCTATGGTTTATAAATTACCACTATCTATGGTATATAAATTACTGGTTTACTCGTCAATATCTATGGTATATAAATTACTGGTTTACTGGTCTCTATCTATGGTATATAAATTACTGGGGTACTCGTCACTGGATGAACAATTTCAGATCACCTACATTGCTCGAAACCATTCCAAGTTGCCAACCCAGATAAGAGTAGATCGAGGAAACGGGAAGGCAGCCCCCTCCCACCCATCCCTTATTTGGGACACCTGAAATAGGCCAGGGGCTGTGTTACTGCTATCAAATTAGCGCTACGGAGCCCGCTGAGACTGTGGAGAGAAATGTAGAGGAGGGGGAAGGGGGTTCAGCAGGGCCTTAAGTGTGCTATCACAGGCGTCTCTTGTGCCTGCCTGCTTTATTTGCAGTAGTCAGGTTAATGAGTCCACCAGCCCACTTGATGTTGAGAGGCCTGCCACAAAGAGCTCCCTCATTAGAGCTAGCCTGGCACGCCGCTCTGAGACAAAGGCACATTCACACCACTGAATGCCTTTACGCTTCTCTAATGCTGCCAGGCGGCTGAGGACGAGGCTATGGCATACCCCCCAGCACATGCCCTGGCACCAGGCCAGCCATATCCCAAACCAAGCCCCAGCCTGCTCGGTTAGGTGTAATAGGCTGGCGTGGTGCTAGTGGTGGAGGTGGGCTATGACAAGCATCTCCAGCCTCAGTGTTCTGCTCTGGTGCTAGTGGTGGAGGTGGGCTATGACAAGCATCTCCAGCCCCAGTGTTCTGCGGTGGTGCTAGTGGTGGAGGTGGGCTATGACAAGCATCTCCAGCCTCAGTGTTCTGCTGTGGTGCTTGTGGTGGAGGTGGGCTATGACAAGCATCTCCAGCCTCAGTGTTCTGCGGTGGTGCTTGTGGTGGAGGTGGGCTATGACAAGCATCTCCAGCCTCAGTGTTCTGCGGTGGTGCTTGTGGTGGAGGTGGGCTATGACAAGCATCTCCAGCCCCAGTGTTCTGCGGTGGTGCTAGTGGTGGAGGTGGGCTATGACAAGCATCTCCAGCCTCAGTGTTCTGCTGTGGTGCTTGTGGTGGAGGTGGGCTATGACAAGCATCTCCAGCCTCAGTGTTCTGCTGTGGTGCTAGTGGTGGAGGTGGGCTATGACAAGCATCTCCAGCCCCAGTGTTCTGCTGTGGCTCAGGACGCTGGGTCTGTGTGTGTGAGTTGCAGAATGCGGCATGGTGCTCTGGAATCCAGTCAAAAGGCTCCAGTTGGTTTGGCTGGATTTGGAGCTTTGCCTTCCATTGATACACCCTGGCCCTCATGCAGATCCACAATCTATCCCCCTTCATCTCATTCACAACATATCAGCAATGCCAATTAATCCGTACTGATAAAAGAGGCTGAATGCTATGACTATACACTGACAAAAACAACAATTGATAAAAAGATGCCCTGAAAACATATTGTTAACCAATAAATTGTGAGCAGTAACGGCAGCATTGGCTGTAATTCCCTGATCTTTAACCATCGAACAGGGGCATCTCTATACTAACAGCTTTTTTCCATTTCTATTATAATAGTGGACAAAAAAACATTAAGCGTTAGGAGTGTGGATGAGCAGGAAAACACACACATGTTGGACACATTTGTTTTTTAATATAATGCTGTTTAATATTTTCATTGCATTTATTATAAACATTATGTTGAGCTATGAATTCACTGGCTTTGATAGAAAACCTCCAAATATTTAGCAATGAAAGGTACATTTTTATTTACATAGAATATATCATTCAACAATTATCTGTGTTTATTTAACATGATTTGTCACATCTTCAAACTGTAACAATTGGTGTACAGGACAAAACAGTTCGTCATCGTCTTGTGAACCTGAACAGGAATGATATACGTATGTAAATAGTATATCTATTTATATTTCAGCATTTGGAAGAGGGAAAATTATGGCCAATTCAAAAAGTAAAAAAAGAATCTCAAGATTTAGGGTCAGTAGTTTTCTGCCTAGGTAGAACGCTCTTTTCTCCACACTATTTATAGAGCAGGCAAAACAGCTGAGCTGACTGCAGTGATGTCACTCTGCTGATGGAATGCTTTGTCCTACAGCTTGTGCGCATGCCACCTGGGTCTGAGGGAGCTGCAAGGGGGATAGTTGCTGCAGGAGCCAAGATGGCCGACATTTTCCACATTATCAAACTAATGAAAAACAAGTACTGTATATGACATGACGATTTCCAACCCTGAAAACACAACCTCAATGAAGGTACTGAATCTTCTGTCATAGCAGTACGTTTGTCATGAAATGTGCTGAAATTCTCCCACATGAGTAATGATATAAGGGATCATAAAGAAGATCCTGGATGATAACAGCTGCTAAAAAGGATGGCTGTAAAGAGTTCCATTGTTTGCTGCTGAGTGTCTAATGTACAGTATGTGTAGTGGAGGAGTTGAAGGAGTAACATACCCTTATATATTTTTAGTAAGCCTTTGGGCTTGTTCGGTGTCCCTAAAAGAACAGGGTTGCCTAGTAACCATTATTGTTGCCATGGAGATTCACGTGTTGGCAGCTGTGCAATCAGCATTAACTCCAGGCACATATTCTCATTCCGATAGTCAGGCGATGGGAAGGCAACTAGGGCACACAGACAGAGAGGGATGGTAATCAGTGTGAAACATATGCTCATCCATTACTCGCTGCATTAATACTATTATATCAAGAGAAATGTATGGCAGTGCTTTGGTGAAATGATCACATTGCAGGCAAAACATAACATTTTACCTCAAAACAAACCCCTGTTTTAATCTAGTAAATAATACACAGAGAGATGTGATGGCACAATAAAAAGCATGTTTACAAAGGAAATGAGAATATCTATAAAACAAACATAAATATACAAAATATTTATTCCGGATTCTTATTGCATCTTCCAAGTAAATAGCAAAGAGTTTAAGGTCAGCCAGTCAAAAAGACTGTTGATATACATTTTTTCTATCTGAATATATAAACCTTAAACAAACCTGTATGTGCACATAAGAATTTAACAAGAATGTTAACAAACTGAAATATTTTATAATCCAATAAACACCTATTTTGCATGTACTACCACATTTTTTATTTATTGTTAAGATCAATTTGATTTGATTCTACATTTTCACTCTAGCTCTATGTCAGTTGAGGATTCTTTGTTTCATAAGTTGTGGGGGGATAAGTGATATTTACCTCTTTTCTTTTGTCAGATGAGTATGTGCCCATATGCACTGGAACAATTGTAGCTCTGTTGTACTGCCGGCTCTATTGAGAAGCAAACGTTCACAGAGAACGTAATAACAGTTATTTTCTTTCTGGGGTTTTCAGGGTTTGGCTCTCTCTGTCACTTACAGCTGACATCACAGTGATACGCCGGGATAAAGAGGCATAGCAAAACAATAACAGACCCATTGACCCCCATTCCACAAGCCTTGGGGCTATGAGAGAAATCCACTTACAAGCATGTAACAGCCCTATTGATTGGGCTTCAATGGGTTTTCTTTTAAAAGTACTGGAATGGCCAGGTCTTGCCTTGCTGACATTTACAGATGCTGCTGCTTCTCTGCTGTTTCACATCCTGCAAAAAACAAACAAACAGTGACCTCCTCATACAGTATCAACCCTACAAGTAATTAGAGCAAACCCAGTACCCAGGCCCAGACTGATTTAAGGAATTGAATCATTGTGAAAATGGCATGGAGTATGCAAACCCGTGCATGGAAGGAAGGATATTATTGATATTTACAATATTTAAGCAAATAAAGCCTTTCTTTGAAAAGTTGGACATGCACTGTCCAGCATGTACACAGGCTTTGTGTTTAATCTAATAAAGCAAACTATTTGCTGTGGAGAAAATGTGCAAAAGCCTGAAAATATAAGACCTGGCTTGAAAGAGTGTACAACGACACAACTAGTTTATGATTCTATTTCTTACATTTCCTTCTCATGATCTTAATTATGCTACAATGAGAACATAGCGCGAAAAGTCAACATCCTAAAAGAAGCGTTAGAATAGAGCTTGCTGGCTCTGGCTGCTAAGTGACATTTAACATCACAGAGCGAGGGGAGGTGGAGGTCCAGGTGCCCTACATGCACATTTGACCTGTGCTACTGTCAAAGGGGCAAGGTCGCGGACACTCAACCCCGCTGCCCTTTTTACATTTCTGGCTTGCACATACTACTTCATTTTAGTAGAAGGGGTTGCATGGTTTCTGCACCACCAGCTGATCAATTACTGAGGAGAAAAAGGTGCATCTTTATATTGTGCGTGGCTGGTTTGGTTTCTTTGTGTAGACAATCACTCAGTAGTGATACCAGGCACCGCTCAGACTGCCAGTACAGTATTTTATATCCAAAACCAATTTGTCTTTTTAACAGACAATTACTTTTATGTCCAACCGCCATTTTCCTATGAGACAATGAGAGCATGTCCGCTGGAATTCTACACCAAATGACCCACAGCTTTCCCACTGTATTTTTCATTGAGACGTGAAGAAAGCAGACGTGTATTATTATTGATTTTCACAGATCACCAATAAGGCATCAAAAAGTTTTTCAATTTGATCTAGTTATGCAAGTAGAATGTCTTTCATCATAAAATATGTAAAATGTAAGCCCGGTTAAGTTTGCATTTGACCTTGAACTACTATTGTGCCTGATGTTCTACTTGCTTTTTGAGGCATCTGGATTAGACAAAGTTTGTTTGTTCATGACTGGGTTGCCAAAGTCACATTTTTGATATCCAACGTTGAGTAATTGAGGGGGAATTTATTACAAAGTTATTGCATGAGAAAATAAATGTCAACTGAGGTGGGCCATTTTAACAATATCTGTTCTGACTGTGGGGGGAGGAAAGGCAAGAAAGGAATTTTAAGTTTAATGGTCAATTAGGCTCTAAACCAACATGCACAACCTCACAAAACATGCACAGCCTCACAAAACATGCACAACCTCACAAAGCCAGCACAGCCTCACAAAACATGCACAGCCTCACAAAACCAGCACAACCTCACAAAAAAGATTAGCAAAAAAAAAAAAATGTTTTGCTGTTAACCCTTATATTTTAATACTTTGATATACATGTATGTACATACATAATCAATTCACCCTGTGTTTTTTGTCTACAGTCTTTAAAATGTACATGTTTATGACATTATTATGGGGTCCAAACTATTTTAGAAACATTGGTGACATTTGAATGAAACTAAATATTATTAGAGAATATGTTTTGATAAATTGTGCATCAAAGTGTTTTATTTGTGCAACAAAGAGTTTCACAATGATACATCGCTCTGTAAAATATTAATATTTATAAGATGAACATTGTAATCTTAGAAATTGAATGTGCAATCTTGGTCACACCAGCTGTGACGCAAACTAATGCGAATAATCATAGATCCTCAAATATGCCTTCTTTACATAGGCTGCTGACAAATGTACAACGCATTACACGCCTAATTCTACGAGATATATGACGATACCCTATATCTAGCCCGGAACTAACACCTTTATGTTACTTTTTTTAGCGACGCAATTTTCGTTTGGATATCGCAATTGAACTTTGATTTTGGATTAGGTTTAACTCAATAATTACAACTTTATT
Organism: Galaxias olidus; assembly: GCA_026901105.3. NCBI lineage: Eukaryota > Metazoa > Chordata > Actinopteri > Galaxiiformes > Galaxiidae > Galaxias > Galaxias olidus. The sequence continues at coordinate 13,681 of JAPMUY010003460.1, forward strand.
TAATCAGGAAATACATTTCGTACATAAACTTTAAAATTCCATTTTACAGTAAAAACATTATTGGTTTTGAACATTGAGCCAATTAGTTTGAGACACAGAAGGGCAGATTGTACCTCATAGGCTGGTCCTTAGCTGTTCTTGCTATCTGTCTTTTACGTCCTACTGCAACCCTTTCTAGGAAAATATATTCGATAGCTTGCTTTACGTTACAGGTTGCTTTTTGCCAGGGGTTCAAATTCTATTTACAAACAGGTTTCATATCTATTTTTGAGGAAAAGATAAACGATACAAATATAATTTAGCGTCTAGATCAATGTAGTTTACATGAATAAAGAAAAGTAGGCCTGAGTATAAACGGTAACATGCTTATTGACGAATCAATATGCTACAAATAATATTTTATTTTTCAGATATGCTTGACAAATTTTTTTAAATTTTGCTTCTGTTGATCAAATAGCTTTTTCCATGTAATGTTGAGAAATTATCCACACATATCATTAACTTACAGAACAATTCAATTGTTCAATTGAGATAATCAATCAAAACGTAAAAGAGAAAACAAATTAACCAAGTTCAAATGAAGTCTTACTTGACGCCGTGTACTTACAGAACTTCATCCTCGTAGCCCACGAATGTGTTTTAGGTGTCAGTATTAAGCAACATTTCAAACTCCTCCACCTCTGTCCTAATGATGGAATCTGCTTCTGCAGGGAGTAGTCATCGCTCTTTCCCCTTAACGCACTCATGTCGTCCACATTTAGTTTTTGTTTTCACCATGAAACAGGGGCCCTCTGGTCGGCTCTTAAATAATAAATGTTTATCTGTTTTGAAGTGCAGGACAAAAGGAGATGGCCTGTGACCCCAAAGAGCTAAGACCTCGCGCAGGTTCATTGTAAACGCGCTGGGAAAAGGGCTTTAGGACAGAGACCCCGGGCAATGACCCGCGCACATCCCAGAGCCTTGCCATTCATGCGCGCACCACTGCACGTCGCCAGTAGCTTCCATTGTTTCAGTGAGAACAATGGCTTTACCCCATTCTCGAAGGGAAAAGAAGCATTTTCAGTTATGTCTTGTAGGCTAGCCAACCTTGCCACATGAAAACGGACTGATATTTTGTCCGTTGACATACTTAAATCAATTGTGTCTTGTACAGGATAGGCCAATATAGATAGTTCATAATCTAAACTCAAAAATGGAATATAATTATAATAACCTCTGTAAGTATCTATCTCAATGTTTACTCTGTATAGCCCTATGGAATTATGCTGTGCAGAGTAAATGGACGGGGTTATGGAGCTGCAAAAGGGAAAGCATTAAACAGTGCGCCGTGAACGTGTTTAGAAATGTAAGATACAGGCTACCACGACATACTTCTGATTTAAACACAAAAAATTTAGTAATCCTATTTCTTATCATGGAATTCTACATTCTACATTTGGTCTGCATATCGAATTAATAAATGATCGAAAGAAGTTGAGGTTTACCAAAAAATATGTGGTCAATAAATCAGTGGGCCTTGCCTTTATTCTGTCTCACGGTTACTGATAACGCGACCAAAACCCAACTTGTGCATTTCAGGAAACACCTTGGTAAACAATAAAAGATGACAGGCTGCAGGCTAACGCGCACAGCCATTTAAAGAGTCCAGTTTAAGATTTTTAAGTTATTATAAGAAAAAGCTATATGTGCAAATTATTAACAGGCTCCATGTTCAGTGACATAAATAAATAGGTTACAGTGAAATTAAGGTGCGGCGAAATGCATACAACAGTAACTCAGTAATGACTTTTGCATGTAGGCCATCTTATGCCTTAGAGACGATTTCATTGCACAAATGTAGACGTGCAGATATTTAGTATAATAAAATAGAAACTGTACGATTCAGGGGATGTGATAGACCGAAAATCTGCAAACGGATTGTAAACATCAGAAAATAGGTGCATAATCCATTGGACTATGCAACATTTTTGACTACGCGTGTCACTACTCAATGATTTTGTATATTGTATGCGTGTGTAATTGTGTATGGATGTGTGTGTGTTAGTGTGTGTGTGTGTGTGTGTGTGTGTGTGTGTGTTTGTGTGAGTGTGTGATCGAGAGAGAGAGAGAGAGAGAGAGAGAGAGAGAGAGAGAGAGAGAGAGAGAGAGAGAGAGAGAAAGAGAGAGCGATGGGGGGGGGGGGGGGGGGGGGGATTACTCATTGTAATGCACAGAACGGCCTGCCCTCTTTTGGGAAAAAAGGGAGAAAAAATGCAGCCATGCTTTGCAGAGGTTGGAGCATCGGTCTCATTGGTGGTATCACCAACTTGCTTAACGGAGTAATTTGATTGTATACAGCTAAGGAACAGGAATACAAGTCGTCGCTATAATTAAATCAAATAAAATAACATGGATCTACCATGCGACCAGACCACAATGTCATAGTCCCGACCTTACGGCTGAGCCAATACGATGGTGAGTATGAGGGATTCATGTTTTGATTAGGACACTATATATGTTTCATATTGTAGATAAACAAAATTGAACGTTTTGTGTTAATCTTGGTAAAAGGTCTTAACCTGACATGGGAATGTTGGGTGGGTACAGACGTGAAGTCGTCTTATTCTAAGCATGAAAGATAACGGACCTGCCTTCCCACGCTGCACTTGCCATTGTTACTGCGGGCGCAGCAGAATGTTCGATAGGCCTACTTTGGGATGCTCGGGCTCACAAACATTTATCCCAATTCTTTCAATTTTTTTAAGATCAGAGAATCTCGTGTATTTCGAACTAATATAAAAGTATAAATATTTGAGAAGAGCTTTTACAAGCCTTTTCGTAAACTACATGTTTCTTAATGGCGCAATTGGTAACCGGACAATGAGTCCGTGCGTGTTGGGTCAGCAAGATGGTAATCATAAGTGATCAGATATTCTGTTATGTTTGGTCATAAACGACAGATGATGTCTGATAGAGAGTATAGGGTGATTTTGAACCGAGTGGGTGTTTCCACCTAAAATGGCGTTTCCCTTTGTTTCTACATCTCTCTACAAAGTGCTGAGTGGGCAATGAAATGTAATTAAAAGTAGTAGTCGGCAGTGCAGTTTGGCAAACACTTATATGATTGATGATTGCATGGACTTATACAAAAAGCTACTGTAGGCATATTGAAAGAAGAACAGTTCGTCTGTAGCCTCGACAGAGCAGCCCTTTACATGGCCAGAATAATATATTTGGCGTTGAATATGATTGAATGAAGCTTGTGCTTTTCTAATAAAAAACATCGATATGCTAACTTATAATACTAGCAACCTATTCTGCAGAATTAATCAAATAATTCATATTTCAAATCGGCACATCATTTTCCAGCTTCTACATGCCCAGTAAAATGTTTGAATTATGAATATAACATGCAGGCTACATGGAAAGCAGTTGGGTATGGTCAAAGTTATGGGACCAGTCCTGTGGCCTTCAGAAGGCTACACCCTATGCATATGCATGCGTACCATAGACTGTATTTCATTATGCTGTAACACAGCTATTATACCGTGTGGCCAAGGCAGTTATACATATTTTAAACCACAATCAGCGAATAAAGTGCAGCTTAAGACAAATAGCACATTTGAAAGGGTAAACCCATTTGATTTGTGCACGTGAGTGTGTTTGTATGAGTGTGTGCGTGTGTGTGGCCGTGTGCGTCTGTGTGTGTATGTGTGTGTTTCATAATTTTATAACGTTTAGTCCTATTAATTGACAAATGTTTTTTTTAAAGCTAATATCTAGCATACATTTTGTTGATTGCCATATGCATCCTTATTCCACAGAGGCCAGTGGGCATGTAACCTCCAAGCATGCAGCCAACCGGCCTTTAGCCCACACGCCGACAAAACCATTAAATAAATATGCTTTTATGGAATTTGGAGAGGACGTTTATACAGGGATTAAAGTGAATCTGACTTGTTTCAAGGACACATGATGGCGATCAGGACGTTGGAGGGAACATCTGTTTGCTCAGTGACGTCACCATCCCCCATGCAATCCTCTTGTACTGAAGGCTGGTGCCTTATTTGTTTGGCTAGAGCTACCTGTAATCCTTAAATCAGCCGGCGAGGGGGAAAGACCGGACGGAGGCAGATCAGTCCCATTTAGCGGTTTCGGAAATAGAAACATAGACTACTCCTTGTCTTTTGTCCCAGATGGAGTTGTTGGAATAAACCTGTTTCCTACGGTGTTTCGTGGATGGAATATACTTTGTGTGCAGGATCGTTTTTGTGCGCTTCTTTAACCATTGGTTCTTTGCGGCATTTCATTTTCCTTTGACCTGCATCTATCCTAGTAGAAAGGCTTTAGCTTTAATGTTTATTCATCCATCCTAGTAGAAAGGCTATAACTTTAATGTTTTTTGGCAAGCCACTAGATGTTGGACAGAGATAGCGACATTTTCCGGATTTCCAGAAATTCTTTAGACATCAATGTGTATAGTGTTTTGGCGACGATGCTGTGCAAATCAACAATAGCAATGATTACTGACTTTCTATTTTTGTTAATATTTGACACTGAATGTTTTTTTATTTATTTACAGGTTTTATGGATGTTGGAGAAATGTAGCCTTTTCTTCAAGATTTTTGGAGAAGCAACCATCATCATTTGATGATCAATTGGACCACCTTTCTTTCTTGCCTTCCAAGCTGGATTGTGACAATTGAAATACTAGGCCAAACAGGGGCAGTGACAGCGAATAGCGTCACTTATTCTGCAGCATTTTTATTCTAATGGTACACATTTTCCCAGTTATTTCTTTTCTATTTCAGGTACGATGTCTTAAGACCATACCCAGAACATAGCCTATAGCAACATTGTGAACGTTAGTGTCAACGTCAGTTCATGCAGGAATTGTGATTTCTTGACACCGTGACACTTATGAACTTCAATTGAATGGTAGGTCAACACGCAGCTCTTTGGGAAAATGGGTCAAAATATCTACGCTGCCATGCACCCACACAAGAGCACGTGCACACACACACACACACACACACCACACACACACACACACACACACACACACACACACACACACACACACACACACACACACACACACAGCCTATATATAGCGGTGATTCGAGGTTCTTTCTCTTCGTGTTCACAGCGGACCTTGATTTAATGTCTTACAATTAAGGCACGCGGTGAATGCCAAGAGCTGAGCCATCTATCTTCAACTAAGTATAAACACCTTTTAAAATTATCCACATACGAAATGGACAAATGCACTGTTTTTAGAATGTGTCTTGTTGGTATCCTTTCAGAATAAACATACCTCCAATACAATAAAGTCTCGTATTTTATTGGTTAGCTAATCTTTACATTAGAAAAAACAAAAAATATTATGAAATGAATGAACACAGTTCGTTCGTCGGCCTGGGCCGCTGTGCATTGTGAGCGCTGTCAGTCTCTTGTGGTGCTGAACTCTGCCCACGATCAGCCGGAGGTTTCACTAGACTATGTCTATGTCCTTTGTAAAGCTGTATCTGTCTGTAGAAGCGTCTTACATTTTACATCTTACATCCCCGTATACCCCTATTTGTTGCGTCTTTCTCTCCAAATTGTCTCTGTTTCTCCATCTCATGCACTCTCGCACACACTGTCTCAAACACAGGCATGCAAATAAAACCTCTTAACAACAGTTTCCAATCTGGACTAGCCGACGTATTCCTACAAAGGGCAATCCACCCAAAACATATTGCAAGGTCTTAGCAATGGTCTGGATTGCTATTCAATATAGTGCATTCAAATGATAATTTGATGAAAAAGGTGTCGGTTAACGGTGTCTGTTAAAAACAGCAATATTGTCCATTTCATTAGACCCCATAGCATGTTGGGTTAGTTTGTCATCTAGTGGTCATTTAGACTGCCACACTGGATGCATTGTGTGACAGAAACATAAATCACCACGACAAATATTTTTCAGACTAATAATCCGCCATTTGACATGCATAGACTGCTTTTTAAAGTTGACTATTATTACCTTTTTGTTAGCTGTGTTATACAGTATATCACTTGTTTGGACTTGTTTTTTAGATTGACAAAGCTCCGCTGTACAAGAGACCTGTTCTTTGAAAACTTTCCGTGTGTAAAGAATAAATTAAATAGCAATAAAATGGCATTATCAATTTAGCCTGCTGGAAATTTTCTGAAATTCTTTAGAAATCAATGTGTACAGTGCATTGAAGAAGACACTGTCAAATCAGCAATGAATTTACCAAAATAAGATGGTGACAATTTACAGTAGGCCTGTACCGACTATTCACTATCCGTGGTTCGTTCGCCCACTTTGTCAAACCCCAATTCGCAACCTTCACTAATGAGACTGATGAGACTGATGAGACTGATGCAAGCACGGACTGACCCAGAAGTTGGAGTGGAGTAATGACACGCTAAATGACTAAGGTGACTGAGAAGAGAGAGGGAAAGAGAGAAACAGAGAGCGTGTGTGTGTGTGTGTGTGTGTGTGTGTGTGTGTGTGTGTGTGTGTGTGTGTGTGTGTGTGTGTGTGTGTGTGTGCGTGTGTGCGCGAGCGTGCGCGGGGGTTTCGGCGTTTTTTGTGTGTATGATAAACAGAGGCAGAACATTTTACAAAAAATGATTTATATATTCCCCATGTTCCGCAAGTTAAAGCTTTCAACCTAATCTCAGTTATGAGCTTCGATGTGTGATATGATAGCTGTTGGGAAATTAACGAAGGTAAAACCAGAAAACCAGCCTTCATCTATAAAATTGCAGTTAGAAAATCAAGGCCATAATGTAAAAGCCTTTAGATTCATATTCCAGTCTAAACTCATGGCTAAACAAATATTCATATTTCCTACTTGATTTGAAGGAAATTTGTGTAAGTCACCCAATAAACGTCCTGTAACTCAAATTTGCTATGTCATTACCGTAATTCATTTCCCCATAGTTTTCAAGAGGTAATAAATGGCGCGTACACTTTTCGGCAGCCACAAATGAGCACATCCAAACCTTTGAGATGCTCAGCAGAAGTACAGTATGTTAGTCACGCAAAGATTCGTGCTGGGCGTTGTACGCCCCCTTGTGGTGGAAATCCGTCACAGCAAAGTGTTAGTTAAAACTGATATACACATAACTGCATTTAAATACATGCTTCCTAACATGCACATTTGTAATTGGGTGATATCACCAACTAAATTAAATATTTGATGTTAACGTTTACATGAAAAATATTTTTACAAATACCCTTGGGAAAAGATTCACGTAAAACGTATAAGGTAAGCAAATAACAAGAGACGATCAAACCCTTGACACACTTTCTTGAAAGAATTCCCCAATTAAAGAGGTTACAAACATCGGATGGGACATCTTCTGTTTCCCAACCTATAGATAGGCTTCTTCCTGAAGCTCTATGCTGACCGTGGATGTCGGTTGAAGGTTTGTTCAAAATGGAAGTTTCACTGTCCAGGCCCATCTTGTCTCATTAGCCCCGACTGATTAACCATGAAGGTGTCCCTAACTATCATGATAAAGTCTCAGAGAGTCTCAGCCTTCCCTCAGATCATAACTCTTTCAACCTGCAACTCTCAGTGCAAGACAACAGCCTTCTATTTTTGGCGTCAATCGAATGTGGCTTGTGTGTAGCCTACATGATAATAAAGTGATTAAACAAATTCAGTGAGCTTTGATTATGATGAGTAATTTTTCGCTTATACATTGTATGAAGGCAAACCCGACTATAGGATTTTGAGTTGTGTATATAGAGGCTTGAGTCTCCAAACTACGATCGTATAGAGTGGGAATGTGTTCTCAAATAAACAAACTGCAGGCTAATTCTAATTATGATGATAACATTTGGGCGAAATGTCAGGAGCTGAGCAATATGTGGACTCTATACAGCGAACAAAATTCAGCACCATGGACAGCAATATAGTGTCACGCAACAGCAATCGGTGCAAAACCGTTCCAGATGATTCTCTCAATGTAGCATGCCGTTTTCATGATCATGAGTTTATCATGGATTTTACATGGAATTGCATTTGTGCATCGCATTTCGCTTTTTCCGAATTTATAAAATGGACCAAATATGTAGGATACACTGTTAGCCAGTAGATGGCAATATATGCACATGTAATTTCTGATGGTCAACCTCATATTTTGTTATGGTGTCGTGTAAAATGTAATACAACCGATAAGGAAACATTTTGGTAAACAGGAAACAACACATAAATAAAGTAATGCGTAAAGACGGGGCTTTCTAAGTTTAAAAAGATATATACCTTGTAAAGAGCATACTGGCTAAGATTCATACATTTTTGGGAATGTTCTGCTATAGAATTTCGTGGCATTTAATGAAAAGACAAACTGCCCAAAAACACATACCGTAATTTAAAAAAACAATGGGTATTTGTTTGGTTTCATGACTATGAAAACGTATCAAGCATGTCAAACAAATTTGTAAGGATACTATAACTGGGCACACTTTACAAGCAGAAAGATTCAGACGGAGAACGAGAGCGGGAGGACATGCGGTATTGTTTGTCATCGTTTAAATCCCATTAATTAAAACGTTAACCTGATTGGGTAAAGCAAGCAAGGGAGAGGGTGCTCTGTCCCAATAGGCGAATCCTGTTTAATAACCCGCCTCGAGATAATGATGTAAAAGACTCTGGCGTCTAGAGCGTGACGATGATCGTTGTAGCCTATAGATCTGGTGAAGGTGAATCAGAGCGAGATAAGCAGCACGAGCGCAGAGATCAGCACTTATTACTTGGGAGAGTCACGGCGTCTCCACCTTATTTGACAAGCCAAGCAAGCCCTCAATAGCAGCTCTCAACACTCAAATTGCACACACCACTTATCGAGAACTTGTACGAAGCGTCATCAGATAAGAGTCTCCAGAGCTTGCAATATAGCATAGCGGGAAGGCTATGGACAGGAGAATGAACTTGAACGGAGCCGGAGACATTTTCCACAAAACTCTGAGCGCCGTGTCCAACAAAAAGATGGACCCTTTTAGATCGTCTGTCGGCATTGAACTGCCTGCAAGAGAACATCAGTCTCCAATTAGCTGTTTTGACCAGACCGACTCGGACCCCATTCAGCCTGGAGGATTGGCAGGGGGTAGAGGGGGGACTCTGGGTCTCCCAACCGGATCGTTGTGTGTGAAGTACGGGGAAAGTGGTAACAGGATGTCTGCAGCGGAGAGCAGTGGTGGGGAGCAGAGCCCTGATGATGACAGTGATGAAAGGTGTGAGATGGTCCTCCTGGCAGACGGCAGGACAGTGGCCGCTGGTAAGCCCGAAGGAGGTAAGAAAAAAGAGCAGAAAACACTCCGGCTAAACATCAACGCACGAGAGAGACGACGGATGCACGATCTGAACGATGCCCTGGATGAGCTGCGCGGGGTTATCCCTTATGCACACAGCCCTTCTGTGCGTAAATTGTCCAAAATTGCCACTTTGTTGCTCGCCAAAAACTACATCCTCATGCAGGCGCAGGCACTGGAGGAGATGAGAAGGCTGGTGGCTTATCTTAATCAGGGCCAGGCCATCTCTGCGGCTTCAATACCTGCCACCACTGCTCTTGCGGCTCCCGGTTTAGGTGCGTACGAGCAACCGCCTGGGTATCCCTTCCCTACAGGAGTGGCAGCGTCATCCTGCCCAGATAAATGTTCCCTTTTCAACAATATCACCTCCAGTCTGTGTAAACATTGTACTGATAAGCCTTAACCGCATCACAGCAACGGCTGATAGACTCAGAAGGACACGCGCAAACCACCACCACTTTTTAGACACTGCAAAATTGGAAAGAAGATATGGCTGCTTTTGCAGTCTGTAGGTTAACCCAATTGCAAACGAATACTTTTTTAACATTTTAAAAAAGCATTCAAAATGTTTTTTTTTTTTTTTTTTTTTTTTTTTTTTGTTCAGACAATACTTGATTGTGTATATAAAGCGTCCTTTAAGTGCTGGTATGAATGACAGTGGAAAACCAAACAGAAGTTGCTGCAAGTGTTGCAGGAGTGAGCTGTTGATCACTTGCTCAGATATATGGACCCTATGGAGACTTGTGTGACCTGACGAATTGCGATCATTTAACTTAAAAATAGATGGGGACCTTCCTGGAGTTTAGCTTGTCTGACTCACCAGTCTTGCTGCTTTGTTTACTTTTATTAACTTCTGAGACGGTTGTTTTTTTTGCTGGTCGCAATCTTTTTTATTGATAAGAATGTCATGAGCAAAGACAACGCAAATTAATGATTGAATGATTTACTGGGATTTGGTGATGTTAGCACTTGTTTAGTTGCGAAGTATAAACACGCGATATTATGGACTTTTTTGTAATAGGCAATGGAAATATTTCGTCCAAATTTCTAAAGCTTGTATGGATATTATTCAGGTTATTTATTTATGATTTGAAGGTTTTGCTTGCATGCCACATTGTATTCTAGGCCTATATCTTAATGACTGTATTATTTAAAGTTACTCATACAATGAGGCCAAGTTCTTGCGATCCATCGCGCTGTCAGGTCAAGCTGTGGATCATTGTAGATATATTAGTTTCTAGCCTATATGAGTAAAGAGGGCCATGTGTGTAAGTGTTGAAAAGCTTTATTAAAATATTTTGAAACAACATAACTACTTCTCTCTGGTCATTTTGTAGTTCAAAAATGGAACTACAATTTCGAACTGAGACTAAATTATGCAGTTTGTCAGACATGGGTTAAACAGCCAATGTCCGTAGTTAATAGTCATGTGATTTGGGAAACCAAATGCATAGATTTTACAAAAAATTCCGCAACTGGAATGGAACCAGTAGAAAATAATTTGAAAATAAAGATAAAAACATTTTTGTTTCTTGTTTGTTCGTGCGACAAAGATCTAAAGACCAATGCTTTTTAATTATGAGTTGTTTTGTATGTTTAAAACAAGTGCTTATATATTCCAGGAAACTGGCTACATATTCTGAGGAAGATTAACAATTTCTAAAATGTATTTTCAATCAGAAGCGCTAACTTTTAGAGTGTGAGCTGTATGGTCATAAAAGCCTTGGGAGCAAAGGCCAGACGTGGTGGGCTCATCGCCCCAGGGTTGCAAGACATTGTCTGTTAGTATTACATGACAGAGCTCAGGCGACCTAAATTATCATTATTAAAACAATTTCCATGACGATGTCTAATAATATGTTAATTTGAAAACAACTGTGTATGAAAACTGTCTCTGTAATACCTAGGTTCACTTAATGAAACACATCGTTAAGGCAATTAGGCCTCCTGAATGTAATTAAGGAATGTAATTACAACACTGCTCATTGCCGTAATTAGGTGTCTTTTATCACCAGGTAGTGATCAGCTGCACTATCATCCGTAAGTCTATGATTCTATTTCCGTTCTTCATCAAAGAGTCAACTTTGGACAATTTCAAAAGCAAGGCACCTCAGTTATCGATTTTTAAAAAGCACGATAGTCAACCCATGATAAATTGGGAATTTTATGACATCAGAAGAATGCAATTCTGTTTTTGCGTCAATATTTATGTATTTATTATTGTGACCATATCAGTATATATATATATAATATGTAAATGCACATAAAAAATGTCCGAACAACGACGGGAATGCTCGTTTTATAATAAAATTTAAAAATACATATATACTGTGAAATCATTTGCGTGTATTATTTAAAAATGCGTTACAGGCTTTAGGCTGAACAAATTTAACTATTTTATTTCATATTGCCAAAGCAATTCCAAAGAAAGTTTTCAAGTCAAAGGCCAAGTGGGGAATTTCAGCACCACGGACAGCGACACAATTTACTGAGACTTTCCGAGGCAGTCAGAGAAGTGCCCAGTGTAGGTACAAGTTAAATTGTTTCCGTATTGCACAGAATAACCAAAAGTGTGCTTTAAATCAACATAGAAAAGCCTCCCTGTTGTTTAAGTGAAACTAAGACAGTAATCCAAATTTACCTATATAGGCAATGAGATGATTTAAATCCAAAAGACGATGCAAGCAAATCCAAAAAGAGTACAAAAAAAATATTATTTACAGTACTGATTGATATTATCAATTCCAATTAAACAGGTTTAAATAGTATGTACCCTTTAATGCAAACATATAGCTAAAACTCAAATAATAAAAAAGATGACGATACATTTCTAACATGCGTAATTTACAAACAAAAAGCTAAGTCCTTATGAGGGACCCACATAGTGGTTGTCTTTCCCAAAAGACAGGCAATTCATTGATTTTGAATTGAAAATGTTTGCTCTCAAATTAAGCAAGTCAATAGTCCAAAATATCTCAAAAGTCTTGAAAGACAATAGCACCGATATTATTGTGAGATCAAATTCAAATAGTGTCCAATCGTAACCTAGTGTGTATATGAGCCATGCAGAGCATTTGTCCTATTTAATGCCATCCCTTTCCTAAATGTCTTGAATCATTTCAAAATGTGCTTTAATCTGGAGTGGAAATAATCATGCACAAAAACATTTATTTGGCATATAAATAGTGTGGATATTTATTGTTTGAAATTGTCTACTTGTGGGACCTAATTTTCGGAAGTAAAAAGGTTCAGTAGATTTTTTTTACACTTATTTTTTAGTTTTAACACAGCATAAAAAAAAAAAAATTCACTGGAAACTTGGACTTTTCAAATCATTAATTATGCAATGTACATTAATGCACAAATGATTAGAGCATTTAACCCATACTAATACTCAAATGAGCCCATGCAGAGGTAATTCCCAGGGGTGAGACTGAACCATATGTGTGGAAGGCAGAAAACAGCGTTTCAAGCAAGACAGACTGAAAAATAAAAAAGTACTTCAAAAGCAAGATCTGCCAGTTCTAAACTGGCATAGGTAGATGCTCAGGGTAAATGTGTTCAACACTGAATCTTTCTGTTATTAACACATAAATAAGACTTTAGCAGAGAGATGAATGGATACTGAATTTCCTCTTGAACTGTAGAGACAATTGAAGAGCAGCGGAAAACTACCGTCAGAGTTCCACAGCAAGAGCTCTCTGAGTCTTATTGAATAATGACTACATTAGCTACAATCTCTAACAATTGGATACCGGTTAATAGTAGCGAAATCGACAACATTTATGTGATTTATTCATGAATTTCAAAAAGCTGGACCTATCTTAAAGACATGTATGTATGGAATATGAGGTTTTGAAGAAAAGTGAATGATAAAAGACACTTCTTATAGACCATAAAAAATAATATTCACCATATCAAGGGTTGCCATGGCACAGATACTCATAACGCTGACATGATATGCTAAGGATGATCAACATGGACATTCAAAAAAGACACAAGCTGTGTGAATGGAACTGTCCCCTTCAGATCAGTATCAGGAAAACTCAACGGAATCATCTATACGGTGTCGTAAACTGGAACTAAAGATGTATGTCATAAACTGAATGAGCCACCAAACAGAGCTCTGAAACTCACTCTACCATACTCTCTCTCTCTCTCTCTCTCTCTCTCTCTCTCTCTCTCTCTCTCTCTCTCTCTCTCTCTCTCTATATATATATATATATATATATATATATATATATATATATATATATATATATATATATAGTGTGTGTGTGTATATAGTTACATTTACATTGCACACTTGCAAATATTTATACATGGCAAAAGGGAAATTAATATGTATGTTTCTTTCAGAATGGATGTAACTTTTTAACATTGCACATTTCCTTATTGATTACAATATCCTTTATACATAATTCATAATTTAGTATGATGATTATAAGTGAGGCTCCTATTCATATAGATGTGTCATGTTTGCCAGTGCACTCTAGAGTCAGTGCAGAGAGGAAGTTGTTGAGCCTGTAGGTCAGGTAAACATATGGGGCCATGTTTACCTCTGAACGCTCTAATAGGGCATAACAAATGATCTGGTGATCGAGATTATCCTCTTATCTGAAATATAATTATTGAGTTACATCTCTAACATGCTTTTATTCCCCTGTTTGAATCAGATTAAACCTTGGCATAATCTCCCAATCCCTATTTACGGTTGGTGTTCTCTTTGTGCCACCAGCGCAACAACACCATGTTATTTTATTCTCCTGTGATTACGAATCCCAGCCTAACAGCACAGTAGTTTGTGATGTAGTTAGAGAGGGACTCACCACTGTTCTCATGAGCTGTGTATTTATGTATTCCATAAATCAAATTCTCTCTGACTAAAAAGACTTAGGTTATATACTAAATTCTCTCTGACTAAAGAGATTCAGGTTATATACTAAATCAAATTCTCTCTGACTAAAGAGACTCAGGTTATATACTAAATGAAATTGTCTCTGACTAAAGAGACTTAGGTTATATCCTGTATCGGGAATGGCAGACAGCTTTGCTATGTACAATCTGTAAATCCTTTCACAAAAGACTCAGTGGTGATGCTACGATGGAAAGAGTAAAGATAGGCAGATAGAAGTGTATGACGTCTAGCTGTCCCTCACAGTCAAACAGAGAGAGAGTCAGGGTGGTTAGCTGGTCCTAGACCATGTCCCTCACAGTCAAACAGAGAGAGAGTCAGGGTGGTTAGCTGGTCCTAGACTATGTCCCCACAGTCAAACAGAGAGAGAGTCAGGGTGGTTAGCTGGTCCTAGACCATGTCCCTCACAGTCAAACAGAGAGAGAGTCAGGGTGGTTAGCTGGTCCTAGACTATGTCCCTCACATTCAAACAGAGAGAGAGTTAGGGTGGTTATCTGCTAACCCAGGACTGGTCCTGGACTATGTCCCTCACATTCAAACAGAGAGAGAGTCAGGGTGGTTAGCTGGTCCTAGACTATGTCCCTCACAGTCAAACAGAGAGAGAGTCAGGGTGGTTAGCTGGTCCTAGACTATGTCCCTCACAGTCAAACAGAGAGAGAGTCAGGGTGGTTAGCTGGTCCTAGACTATGTCCCTCACAGTCAAACAGAGAGAGAGTCAGGGTGGTTAGCTGGTCCTAGACTATGTCCCTCACAGTCAAACAGAGAGAGAGTCAGGGTGGTTAGCTGGTCCTAGACTATGTCCCTCACAGTCAAACAGAGAGAGAGTCAGGGTGGTTAGCTGGTCCTAGACTATGTCCCTCACAGTCAAACAGAGAGAGAGTCAGGGTGGTTAGCTGGTCCTAGACTATGTCCCTCACAGTCAAACAGAGAGAGAGTCAGGGTGGTTAGCTGGTCCTAGACTATGTCCCTCACAGTCAAACAGAGAGAGAGTCAGGGTGGTTAGCTGGTCCTAGACTATGTCCCTCACAGTCAAACAGAGAGAAAGTCAGGGTGGTTAGCTGGTCCTAGACTATGTCCCTCACAGTCAGTCAAACAGAGAGAGAGTCAGGGTGGTTAGCTGGTCCTGACTATGTCCCTCACAGTCAAACTAGACCATGTCCCTCACAGTCAAACAGAGAGAGAGTCAGGGTGGTTAGCTGGTCCTAGACTATGTCCCTCACAGTCAAACAGAGGGAGAGTCAGGGTGGTTATCTGCTAACCCAGGACTGGTCCTAGACCATGTCCCTCACAGTCAAACAGAGGGAGAGTCAGGGTGGTTATCTGGTCCTAGACTATGTCCCTCACAGTCAAACAGAGGGAGAGTCAGGGTGGTTATCTGGTCCTAGACTATGTCCCTCACAGTCAAACAGAGAGAGAGTCAGGGTGGTTAGCTGGTCCTAGACCATGTCCCTCACAGTCAAACAGAGAGAGAGTCAGGGTGGTTAGCTGGTCCTAGACTATGTCCCTCACAGTCAAACAGAGGGAGAGTCAGGGTGGTTATCTGCTAACCCAGGACTGGTCCTAGACCATGTCCCTCACAGTCAAACAGAGGGAGAGTCAGGGTGGTTATCTGGTCCTAGACTATGTCTCACAGTCAAACAGAGGGAGAGTCAGGGTGGTTATCTGGTCCTAGACTATGTCCCTCACAGTCAAACAGAGAGAGAGTCAGGGTGGTTAGCTGTCCTAGACCATGTCCCTCACAGTCAAACAGAGAGAGAGTCAGGGTGGTTAGCTGGTCCTAGACTATGTCCCTCACAGTCAAACAGAGAGAGAGTCAGGGTGGTTAGCTGGTCCTAGACTATGTCCCTCACAGTCAAACAGAGGGAGAGTCAGGGTGGTTAGCTGGTCCTAGACTATGTCCCTCACAGTCAAACAGAGAGAGAGTCAGGGTGGTTATCTGGTCCTAGACCATGTCCCTCACAGTCAAACAGAGAGAGAGTCAGGGTGGTTATCTGGTCCTAGACCATGTCCCTCACAGTCAAACAGAGAGAGAGTCAGGGTGGTTAGCTGGTCCTAGACTATGTCCCTCACAGTCAAACAGAGAGAGAGTCAGGGTGGTTATCTGGTCCTAGACTATGTCCCTCACAGTCAAACAGAGAGAGAGTCAGGGTGGTTAGCTGGTCCTAGACTATGTCCCTCACAGTCAAACAGAGAGAGAGTCAGGGTGGTTAGCTGGTCCTAGACTATGTCCCTCACAGTCAAACAGAGAGAGAGTCAGGGTGGTTAGCTGGTCCTAGACTATGTCCCTCACAGTCAAACAGAGAGAGAGTCAGGGTGGTTAGCTGGTCCTAGACTATGTCCCTCACAGTCAAACAGAGAGAGAGTCAGGGTGGTTAGCTGGTCCTAGACCATGTCCCTCACAGTCAAACAGAGAGAGAGTCAGGGTGGTTAGCTGGTCCTAGACCATGTCCCTCACAGTCAAACAGAGAGAGAGTCAGGGTGGTTAGCTGGTCCTAGACCATGTCCCTCACAGTCAAACAGAGGGAGAGTCAGGGTGGTTATCTGCTAACCCAGGACTGGTCCTAGACCATGTCCCTCACAGTCAAACAGAGGGAGAGTCAGGGTGGTTAGCTGGTCCTAGACCATGTCCCTCACAGTCAAACAGAGAGAGAGTCAGGGTGGTTATCTGGTCCTAGACTATGTCCCTCACAGTCAAACAGAGAGAGAGTCAGGGTGGTTAGCTGGTGACTATGTCCCTCACAGTGTGTGTGTGTGTGACTATGTCCCTCTCAGTCAAACAGAGAGAGAGTCAGGGTGGTTAGCTGGTCCTAGACTATGTCCCTCACAGTCAAACAGAGAGAGAGAGGGTGGTTAGCTGGTCCTAGACTATGTCCCTCACAGTCAAACAGAGGGAGAGTCAGGGTGGTTACCCCTAGACTATGTCCCTCACAGTCAAACAGAGAGAGAGTCAGGGTGGTTATCTGGTCCTAGACTATGTCCCTCACAGTCAAACAGAGAGAGAGTCAGGGTGGTTAGCTGGTCCTAGACTATGTCCCTCACAGTCAAACAGAGAGAGAGTCAGGGTGGTTATCTGGTCACAGTCAAACAGAGAGAGAGTCAGGGTGGTTATCTGGTCCTAGACTATGTCCCTCTCAGGCAGCACAGAAAACAGGTCTAGCAACATTTTCCCAGAACTTTTAATGAGAGGGATTTTAAAATTGAATACAACATTGAGATCAGAAATACAATAGAGGAGGTACCTGGTCTCTAATGGTGGAGTGTGTCCTGCCCAAAAACCTTTTTTAATCCCTTTCACATCTATTTGAAATTGAGTCGAATTAAACTATGTGGGTTTTGAAACAATATTACACAGAACATTAATGTTCAAAATCTTGTCATATATTCATTAAATTAAAATATATTTTTTACATATTGGCAGTGGGTGTGTGTGTGTGAGTGTGTGTGCGTGTGTGTTTGAGTTTCTGTCTGTGTGTGTGGGCAGGTGTGTGTGTGTGTGTGTGTGTGTGTGTGCAAGTTGGCAAGCTAGAGATGATCTCCCTTATCACACACCCTCTCACACACACACACACACACACACACATTCATTAACTCAAGCTTCCACATTGAAATAAAGACATGAGGATGACACGATTACCACGCAAGTCACTCACCACACACACACACACACACACACACACACATACACACACACACACACACACATACACACACTCACACACACACGCATGCAGTTGCACACACATAAACACTTATACATGTGCGCACACATTATAGATCGGTCATGTGACCATCCAGAGACAGACACATAGAGACACAGCACAGACACATAGAGACACAGCACAGACACATAGAGACAGAGCACAGACACATAGAGACAGAGTACAGACACATAGAGACACAGCACAGACACATAGAGACAGAGTACAGACACATAGAGACAGAGCACAGACACATAGAGACACAGCACAGACACATAGAGACACAGCACAGACACATAGAGACACAGCATAGACACATAGAGACAGAGCACAGACACATAGAGACAGAGCACAGACACATAGAGACAGAGTACAGACACATACAGACACAGCACAGACACATAGAGACAGAGTACAGACACATAGAGACACAGCACAGACACATAGAGACACAGCACAGACACATAGAGACACAGCACAGACACATAGAGACACAGCATAGACACATAGAGACAGAACACAGACACATAGAGACACAGCACAGACACATAGAGACAGAGCACAGACACATAGAGACAGAACACAGACACATAGAGACACAGTACGCAGACACATAGAGACAGAGCACAGACACATAGAGACAGAGTACAGACACATAGAGAAAGAGACACAGACACATAGAGACAGAGTACAGACACATAGAGACACAGCACAGACACATAGAGACAGAGTACAGACACATAGAGACAGAGTACAGACACATAGAGACACAGCACAGACACATAGAGACAGAGTACAGACACATAGAGACACAGCACAGACACATAGAGACATAGCACAGACACATAGAGACACAGCACAGACACATAGAGACACAGCACAGACACATAGAGA
>JAPMUY010003460.1:37500-45000 GCA_026901105.3 Galaxias olidus
TGAAATTGCATCTTTGAAAGGGTGAGGAACTGATACATTTTATGGGGCACTAAATTTCCGGCATTTAAATGTGTGTGTTACCGTGTGTGTGTGCCTATTAGAAGGTGTGTTGTTTTCAGAATATGAAAATGCAACTAATTGTGTTGTGTGTGTTTCCTAAAGAGGCAGTAGACCGTTTTCTTTATGTGCTATAGTTCGCTGTGTGCATGGCACAAGTTCCAGCCTGTTTGTCATACGAGCTCCCCCACAAACACACACACACAAAAGCACACACAACATGTGTGTGTGTGTGTGTGTGTGTGTGTGTGTGTGTGTGTGTGTGCACGCATATGTATGTCAAATGAGCGTGTGTGGCATGGTAGGTCCTCCGTAAGTACCTAGAGACCCAGGGAATTACCCAGAGCAGAGAGGACAGCATCTGTTTGCGTGCTTGTGCCGAGCAAACAAGGCAATTTAGAGAACACCAAGGGAGCAGCTAATAAATACAACCTTATTCCACCTTCCTCCAGTGCCTGGCTCTGAATATTCAAGCACTACAATTCGGTGTGTTGACTTTGTACATGTGCTCATGTTGGTGTAGTGTGTGTCGGTGTGTTGACTTTGTACATGTACTCATGTTGGTGTGTAGTGTGTGTCGGTGTGTTGACTTTGTACATGTGCTCATGTTGGTGTGTAGTGTGTGTGTGGGGTTGTACACGTGTACTTCAAATATCAAACTGGAAAATCATATCAGTATCAGGAAAACTCAATTGAATCATATGGTGTCGTAAACTGGACACAAAGATGTATTTCATATACTGAATGAACCACCAACTCACAATACAATGTACTCAATGAACTCACCGTTCATCACTAGGCATATGAGTAAAGGTTATTGACAGGCGTTTTCCCCTCGTAAAAATACCTTTTGGTGGAGCCCATGAAGCCAAAGGCTTGCTTCACTTACGGCCACAACTTTTTCCATTCACAGTTATTGGCATTTGCTAAATTGTTGCATGAATTACAGAGCGATTGAGACCCACTCCCAGCAGGCACTACAGCCTTCAAGGACTGGGACTTCAAGAACCACTCATCTCTGTCACATCACCTTGCTGCTGCTGCTGCCCCAAAGGCTGCGAACACAGACCACGTTGTGTTAGCCTCTGAGCCCCGGGCCAAGAACACGCTGGAATGAAAGAGTGAGACAAAATATGAGCAAAAGAGAAGATTAATCCGAGTTATTACATTGATTAGATTTCCAGAGTGCTAATTAAAAGATGTTAGGACATGGGCCCAGGCAAGGATCAGTGGACGCTAATGAGGACCAATCGGCTTCAGCGCTGTAATCCCACATGTAATGAGAGTGGTTTCCATGTGAAGTTTGCAGGGAGCAGAGAAGGGGATAGAGGCAGAAACCCCATCACTACACTCTCTCTCATTAAGACCATTAACAGGCCTGTTTTACAACCTCAGCAAAAACGAGAAAGGGGGAAAGGTAGCAGTGTGAGATCAAATTATCCCGAAGGGTTTCTTGCACAATAAAAACATTTTATTATTAGTCAATTAAAAGAACTGTTTAATGTCTGAAGGTCAGGTCGCCTCTCATATTGTGTTAGCTTGGGTTTGGCTCCTAATAGTGTTCAAATCTATCTCCTATCCCCACCAGTCAGCTATAGGCGTTTGGTCAAACTTATAGCCAAGCCGATGCTATACATACCAACAATTAGTTTAACTCTTCATCTGATCATTTTTTATTTATTTAAATTTCCCACAAGGACCAAATTGAAGCAAATAAGCTATGCAGCATTCAGTATCTGGTCGTGCCAGCAAAAAGTTTGTACCTATTATTAATAATGACTAAAAACTTAAACAGTTTGAAAGTTTGAAAAGATTAAATCCATCTTGGAAAAATACAATGAGAGAACAATTCAAGACAGAAGGTTTAGGGTGTCATTGAAAATGAGACCGGTCTTTATTTATTCATTGGAAGATAGTTATGAACAGATGAGCCTTGCTGACAGGTGCATCCCAGTTATTTACAAATGGTTGTTTATCACTATAATCACCATTTAATTTATCATAAATAATTAGTTCAGAACAGAATGGTAAATACTCAAGGACAATGCCTCCTTGAAGAGTTCAAATCATTTGCAGTTTAATACCTGTGCAAAACGTTATAAAATAGATTAATGACAGCCATGATTAGTACAGGAACTACAGTAGTTTCTTAAACATTGTCATTGGCTTATTGAAATGGTATTAGAAATTAAAGGTCATTGTAGTTATAATGTTTAAAAATTGTAAGCAGTTAAAATAGGACAGATTCGCTCCCTTTTGTAATGCTTTAACATCAAACGAGGCATTCATTCACAGCTTTGCTGGTCAGAGCTTTAGTAAGAGTGTCAGCTGGTCACCATGCGGTGATACATGCGCTGGGGATCAGCGGGTTGTTTACTTAACCCATCGTAAGAACCACGCCAATCGAGGGGTAAAATTACAGTGCATGTAGCATATAACACCGTTAATAAGCTATAAAACCATGTCTGCCATTTAAGCCCTTTCCCCTCCCCCTCAGGATAGCTCTCATCTTTACTCCCCATTAAGGTAATTCATCACTCCCTCACATAAGGACAGCAGGCAGATTCAGTCTACCTGTCCACTTCTCTTCACATTTATTTTAGAGCTGAGATACTCTTTTTTGTGAGTGAATTGTTAGTAATATTTGAAGAAATATACACTGCACTTAAAAAAAATGGAAGAAATAAGCATAAATACCAAAACAGAAGCGTACTTTTTTTTTTCTCAAATTGAATGTGAGAATAACAACATTGATGTAGTGTATTTTGTCTCCTATTTGGAGCAGTTTTTTATGTCACATTTGTAATGACCTCTTGAGGGACAACACCGGATTTGCATTTTTGGTCCCTTCTCTTGTAATGAAAAAGCCGAGCCGAGCATATTTCACCGAGCCTGTCAAACCCACTCACGCCCCCCGCAGAGCGCTCAGAGCTTCATCCCTCCCTCCTCTTTCTCACGGCCCCGCTCTAACATGGACAGCCACAGAATTAGCAAACCTAGACTATTCTCTCTCTGACCAGCACTAGGGTTAGGCTGACAGTGACCAGCACTAGGGTTAGGCTGACAGTGATGTGTGGGATGGACCGTTCTGCTGCACCACCACTCTAAAGCAATCAGAGATCTATATCCCCCGACAGGTGGAGGCTTTGGTCTACAGGGATGTGTGCAGTTTAAAGTCTTTATTAGGAGGACATGCATGTCCCACACACGAGTTTACAATGACAATCATATGGGAGGTTCTGAAGAGGGCAGCAATCACTGAGATCATATTTCGGGTACACGTTTAGGTTGAAAATGTGGGCCATCAGACTATACAATTTCTAAGTGAACTGGTTTGGAAGAGATTGAGTTAGTTGAACACAAATACAGTCTAGACTGACAGGGTTAGCGTCATGCTCTTCTAGAGATCTTTGTTTCTAGCAGACATTCCACTGTGCTGCATGAGGAGGACATGTTTAACAGACATTCCACTGTGCTGGTGCCACTTGAACAGCACCTCGTGGTGGCTGTGGAGACAATGGGTGTCTAATTAGACATGATTCTGTTGCACTTGGACAAGCTCTAGTCAAACACACCACTTACTTACTGAGAGCAAACGGATCTACGGTGGCTACAGTAATTAGTTTGGTCTATTAATTACTGTAATCACCCATTATCATGTCAGGTTTAATTTGAACATGCTTCATGCATGTCACGGTACCAAAGTTGTTTACAGGGGATAGCCTCTTTCTGCCACACTGAACAGATGCATTTTAAGCAAAAAGGGACAACACAACACAGACATTCTTCAACAAACTTTAAAAGGTGATGTCATGTCAATTTACCACAAAATTCAATGATGCTTTATTTACCCTTGCAGGGTGAGCACAAATAAATAACACAATATATCCCCAAACCAAAACACCCATTTTGAAACATTCCAAACCTGTCAGAAAGCACAGCATTGATCTCTGGGGCTTTCTGTTGTTATGCCTGTGCACTGAAATGAAATAAGACGAGGGTTTGTGGTGGCACAGTGTGGTAAACAAGGCGGCCCTGCCTCCCAGCTGTGAAGGTGACTCCAGCAGGCAACACACAGAACAAGCCCTTTTGATTAATCACAGGATATTTACTGGCTCAGATCTAATCAAGGATCGCGGGATCACAAGCTACATCATACGCGGCCCAAGAATTTACACAGCAGAGTTAACCAGTCACAGACCACTGTCTTTTCCCCTAGGACCATAAACACACAACACAGACTGGCTCCCAGATACACAGGCTGGCAATGCACAATGACAGGAAAAATATCCGCAATGGAAATTATGTTTTATTTCCAGGGAAACAATATAGCCCATAGTCAGCTACTCAACACATGTCGTTTGTTATAAAACCTTATGGCAAAGAGAAGAAAGAAGCATTTATCTCAAGGTGGTAGCCCTGATGGGAAACAAGGACGTGAGTTGGTTTTTCAGAACGTGAGCTGGCGAGCTGCTGGGGTGATGTGCTGCCATGTAGCACTGCCATAGCTCATTCTTCAAAGTAAAGAAATAAACCCCGGACTAAACCAAGAGTAAGAAATAAACCACGGACTAATCCAACAAGAGTAAGAAATAAACCCCGGACTAATCCAAGAGTAAGAAATAAACCACGGACTAATCCAACAAGAGTAAGAAATAAACCCCGGACTAATCCAAGAGTAAGAAATAAACCCCGGACTAATCCAAGAGGAAGAAATAAACCACGGACTAATCCAAGAGTAAGAAATAAACCACGGACTAATCCAAGAGTAAGAAATAAACCACGGACTAATCCAAGAGTAAGAAATAAACCCGAGACTAATCCAAGAGTAAGAAATAAACCACGGACTAATCCAAGAGTAAGAAATAAACCACGGACTAATCCAAGAGTAAGAAATAAACCACGGACTAATCCAAGAGTAAGAAATAAACCACGGACTAATCCAAGAGTAAGAAATAAACCACGGACTAATCCAAGAGTACAAGGGAGAGGGGCATTAATAAACCCTAACCTCTGGTTTACAGTACAACCACCCTAATCTAGTCTCCACCCACCCTGATGTTGGCCTTTTACACAACTGACCCGTCACTGGGTAAAACTACCCTAACTGCCCTCCAACATTCTTTAATTTTAGTATTGTCATTAGGAAAGATTAATAAACACACTGTAGGGAAAGAATTTGTGCACCTAGACAGCAATGCATGGAGAGTTTACGTGCTTCATTCTGCTGTCACATAAAATTCTTTGTAAACATAATGACAATAGCAGAACTGTAAGTGTGTGTGTCTGTGTGTGTGTGTCTGTGTGGTTCTGTGTGTGCATTTGTCTGTGTGAGTGCGCATGTAAGGGGGGGGGGGGGGGGGGATGGGGGGCTAAAGGGTGACATTCACCATTCTTTCAAAAGGCCACTCCCTAGGGTGTCTTACAGGTTTGAGCACATTTAGCTCAAAACGACACGTATACCCAGCAACACCCAGACATAACAAAGAACAAATTATTCAAACACCAAGGTAAATAATCGTAGTGAAAAGGGCTACACATTTGGAAGATAATAGGTACTGATACATTTAATCAATATAATCTTTCCATTGGACACAATGAATGAAGAATTGGGCTTCAACTTTGTGCATTCTGTTTGCATCTCTCAATAACTACATTTGTTTGTGATTAATGTGAAGTGATGTGTGGTCTTTTGCAATCGGTCGTTCAGCATCTTTGAACTGAATGTGGGGCGCACGGATCGGCCATAATAAATAGTCAGTCTATTAGATGGGAATGTTTTTGTCACTCTCCGGAGCCCATGTTATTCCCTCCGAGAGACGAGTCCCATTAGGACTCAGGAGGAAGAGCCATGTGGTGTCACAGACTCAGGAGGAAGAGCCATGTGGAGTCACAGACTCAGGAGGAAGAGCCATGTGGTGTCACAGACTCAGGAGGAAGAGCCATGTGGTGTCACAGACTCAGGAGGAAGAGCCATGTGGTGTCACAGACTCAGGAGGAAGAGCCATGTGGTGTCACAGACTCAGGAGGAAGAGCCATGTGGTGTCACATCTCTTTAGGCCATGTGGTGTCACATCTCTGTCAGGAGGAAGAGCCATGTGGTGACAATCAGGAGGAAGAGCCATGTGGTGTCACGCCTCTGAAGGAGGAAGAGCCATGTGGTGTCACAGACTCAGGAGGAAGAGCCATGTGGTGTCACAGACTCAGGAGAAAGAGCCATGTGGTGTCACAGACTCAGGAGGAAGAGCCATGTGGTGTCACATCTCTTTAGGCCCTCTGTGACAATCGCCAGGGCTCTAAAGAAAGAGAAACAACCTCTCTCATTTGCCTTTTTAATGGCATCTCTACACTCCCTGCCAACAATTCACAATCTTCCTCCTCCTATTGTGTTGTCCCAGAAGCCCTGGCAGTGGCTGTGTGATTTCAGAGGGTGTGTCAATACTTACATCACCCCTCTGGCCCTCGCTCCTTACACTGTTGACACAGCAGCACTCCATTTGAGACGGGCCCGACGTCCTCTCTGGCAGAGGGCCACCCAGCAGAGATACAGCAGCTCTATGCACGCTGTGCCGTCACACACACACACACACGCACGCACGCACGCACACGCACACAAAGTGACTGAAGGGCCTCACAGTGCACATGGGAGAGGGAGCTCAAAAAGCTGGTGTGAGTTTGAGATGCATACTCTGTACAGGTGATAATAGTAATAACATAATTATTAAGGTAAATAACAAAATGGCACTGTGATGTTGGCAATAGATCTATTGCTATTGCTATGGCCCTCGTATTTAAATTGGACATGAACATATCAACAAGATGCTATTCCATTGAAATATATAATCATGCAAACATGCTTCTTCCAGATAAGTTAACACAAGTGTAAAATATTCAGACAGACTGAGCAGCAGTGGACAAACGAGTCGGACACAGAACACTTCTGAATCCATGTTCTCTGGACATTCTGTCAGATTCTGCTTTCTTATACAGATTTCATCACAGAGCCCGGAGGATGGGTAAATGCTTTGAAACATTCTGACAGAACATGTGGTGTCCCAGGACCCTGTGCTTTTAAATAATGAATCTGCAGTATGTTGAGAACAGCTGTCTAAACTGGCCAGAGGTTTTCTTTCAAGGGGTAAGAACGAGTCTCAACGTGGCCTTCTTAACAGAAACCTAAGACTAAGATTGTCCACCTCACTTTTCACTCCAAAACGCTCAGCAAGTCGTCGCTCCTGTAACTCTCGGTGAAGTGCATTGTGCTCCGAGGGAAAGGAGAGGGAAGAGTGGCTTTGAGCCTGCACCGTTCAAGATTACACCTCTGCATATTTTATTCAGCGATTGTGTATTTCTTTATGATTGCAACATCTGTTTACTCCCACAGCAAGCTCCCCCTGTCACCTGCCCTATGTTCAATCATTTCTGTCCTGACCCTTCAGAGCC
>JAPMUY010003460.1:50000-247500 GCA_026901105.3 Galaxias olidus
TCAGGAGAAAAAACAGGAGCGATATAAAATTCATGCTCCTGAAGTATATCAAAGTGACTCCTGTCAGCATTGCGTCAAATGGAGGAACCAGGAACTGTTCATTTTTACAGCTCAAAATGTCTGGGATTTCAAAGAGCAGTACCATAAATAATGTTGGTGACATACTGTACAAAAACAACCCTGTCCAACCCATTAAGATATATTCTTGACCGTAAGTGGAGTGGGGAGGAGAAAAAAAACTGTTTAGAGAGCTTATTCTTAGAAGCATGATATAACATGAAATGATGATCATTTTACAGATCTGAGTGGCATGACATGCAACAGCTTTGTGGCAGTAGTTGCTACATGATGCAAAACCTTAGCAACACCTCTGACCTCATTTGATCTTCTCTTTATTCTGATCCACCATGGCAAAGTTTTTACGAAGACATCTGTCAAATCACACATACCTTACTGACCCCTCGCCACAGGACACTCCTTATGACGAGATACTCGAGATTTATAGCAAGCAATATTCTGACTCATTGCAATAAAGAGATGAATTTGTTAATTAAAACTTAAATCAGTTAGGGTAGACTTGATGTTTGACGTTAGCAGGTTCAAATGTTAAGTCTTGCTGATAAAAACGTCATTAATCCTCTTGAAATGAACGCATAAGCGCCAGTCCGCATTGGTTTTATAAAATTCGAAAGTATTATTTGTTTTGCAATATCTTAAATAAATATGATTTGCTTTGCAATATCTTGTAAATATTGCCCTCTATTCAACTATTTATATCTCCTCGAAGAATTGGGTAAAAATAAAATCTAATGTCAAATAACATGGACAATTTCCATGGTTTTGGCCTTACTGGATAAAAAAGGGGAGGCTCCCACCCCCCACCCCCGAGCACACTGACACACACACGTATGCACATACACAAACACGCTACAAGATACAGAGACACGACTTGTGAGGTTATGACAAAAATTAGCGGCTGAGGGCTATGAGAATTCCAGGCAACCAAAATCTGTTTTTGTCCCAGGGCCAGAGCCTGGCTTGCACTGTGGGCCACTTGTGATTTCAGCGCTAGCTGGTGCACCAGAACCAGCCATGCATTAGCATTGGCCCTGCAGTGAGGAACGGGCTCTTAGGATCCTGTCAGCTGAACTTATCATACATGCCACGCACACACACACACACACACGCACACACACACACACACACACACACACACACACACACACACACACACACACACACACACACACACACACACACACACACACACACACACACACACACACACACACACACACAGACATTCAGCAGTACACACTATGCACAGAGTATGGTCAGATACACGTTCTCTGTTCTTACTCTCCCTTTCATTCTCTCTCTGCAAATGCACGCACACATATTTTTTTCATGTTATTCCTTTAACATTAAATTTGATTTTAAAATGATTGGGCAGCAAAATCTCTCTCCCTTTCCTGTAGCTTTACAGTAAGTCCATCTCCAGTGGCTCGTCGTGGGGACAGAGTCAGACAGAAACCGCTGCAGCCAGCCCATCCACTTTGCCACTTAGAGGGGGGGGCAAGCATGCAAAGTTCAACAACTGTGAAGAAGGAACCATTAAAGAGGACACACAAAGCAGTGACCTTGACTGACAAGTGCTCTTCATTCTGCTCATAAACAGCGGTGGGGTCTGATAAGTGTTCATCGGCGTGGGGAGTAATGATGTATCCGTCAGCCCGGGCTGGGCTGTGTAAAGTAGTATAAATGGAACATACATAATGTACAGCAATAATACCAGCGCTCTCACAGTCTAATGTATTATCATTATTCTGGGGGCCTTGGGTTTGCCCCCCCCCCCCCTCCCCCTCAGCCGGTCTCGTCGGTTGCATGGTGGGTAAATGCCTCCGAGACACCATCATTTCAGTCTAATCTTTGTTCCATATTATAATTTTCATAGCCAGAAATACGCCGGGAAGCAGCACCACGTTTCTATCCAGGGCTAAACAGAACACAGGCCGTAACCGGGGCTTTTATGTGGCTATATTACTACCCACCCTTCCAGCTTCAGTCAATTTATGATAAGGATGAAATAAGCTGTCGATTTATGAGTGACAGTCCTAACAATGTCATCATGAGGAAAAACCCTCCCCTGATAGAATAAATGGTAAGGGCCTGTGCTCCACTGAGAATCCTTGGTTATGGATGAGTGACAGTAGAATGAGTAAATTCAATTAAGCACGGCCCATGTTCTGTACTTACATTTAAAACCAAACCATCCAATAATGTAAAAGTACACAAAGCGTAACATCCGCATTGAAATGATCCCACTTGAGGATAATACCCATGAATTTCAGCTTCACACTTACAGCAGCAGCCTGTATGAATCAGTGGGTCGCAGGCTTACAAGTGTGCTTGAAGTCATTATCCACATAGGCAAGCTTAAGGCACTCAGGGCAGCCAGTCTCTCTATGACTCACGTCTGTCTCTGAGTCAAAGGCCTAACACAGCCATCATTTCTGTGTGATGTATTTCCTCTTAGTGACACCAGAAATGTATCAAGAACAAGAGGATTTCTCCTCAAGAGAGGAATAGCAGACTCAGCCATGACAAGTATCCTAAGGCTAGGCAAAAACCATAAAGTGACAAAAAAATATATACATCTATTTTGAAAAGTGTTGAATCTTTGCTAGCAAAAAACATGTCTTTCTTTGAGACTATGGGGCAGATAGAATGTATTTCCTTGAGATCCAGACCTGAGCCACATCAACCTACTTGGTGTCAGTCAGTTCAAGGATTTGTTATTTAATCTTCCATGCCAAGACCATAACCCATTGCAAGTTCAATATCTTTGGTGGTATCCTTTCCGTAAGGGAAAAAGAACAATAGCTCCTTAGTAAAATAATATAATGAAATATAATAATACATGCAATGTGATATCCATCTTCCAGCCAAGCCGGTCTATGAAAGAAAACAAAAACACAGGATATGATTGCACTACTTGGACTTTCTAGATGCTTCTGGCTGAAAGATTGTGGTGAGAGTAATCCTGTAACACCATTAATTAACAGGCACTTGTGAGGCCTCCCACACACAAACTGCATCAAACTCCAAGCCAGTGACACCATCCAAAACCTTCCTATCACTCCACACACATTAGCAGCAAGGCACAGTACTACTGCTTCATCTTTCATACAGGGCTCACTTATTTCATTTAGTCATTCACATAGTATTAAAGATACACGGTTGGCACGTGCCACTATGGATCAGCACTTGCTCACCAAATCAAGTCAAATCAAACAACGATACCAACGAGATTCATTCAGAAACATTTCATCCATATTGTCTGTGTGTGTGTGAGTGTGTGTGTGTGCTGTGCGTTTGCGTTTGTGAGTGCGTTCGTCCATGCATATGCGCAAGACAATCTGGGCAAGGACGTGCGCGTGCGCATGCACGAGTGTGCGTGTGTGTGTCTTCTCTCCCAGGTATCCCCTCAGAGTTGAGGAGATGAAGTATGCCTCCCCAGCACAGAGACAGAAATCTCCCCGGTGGAGGTCAAATCTAACATGGCAGGTTAGTGTCCGCAAAGATTGACAGCCCGGAGAAATACTGCTGCCAGGCACACACAACACACAGTGACAGTAAACACCTCCCAGGGAAAAGGCTGGTTACCAAGCCTTATAGACTGTCAGAGGGTGCCCATCCCCCGAGCTGCAGACCTCTATCAAACCTATCTCTGTCATAGCACAGCCATGTGTTCATACCCCAGCAATAACTTCATCCATCCATATGTTTTAACCGCTGTTTATTCTGCATATGATCTTACTCATACAGTTTATTGTTTGTTCTTCATATGATCTCATACAGTTTACTGTTTATTCTTCATATGATCTTACTCATACATCATCATCATCATCATCATCACTTACTCATACAGTTTATTGTTTATTCTTCATATGATCTTACTCAGGTTGGACTATGTGGCTCGGTTTCACCAAAGGTTTGCTTTTCAAAATAACCGGTCTGTTGGTCGCAATAATTCAAATGCAAATGTTTTGGGGGTTTGAATATGTCCTCTCTCTGGATAAACATGAAATGTGGAGCATTTTTAGCTGACTTCTAATTGCATGAAATATGCTATCTTACAGCCCTGTGCTGTCTGCCTTTCATAAACAGAGGCTGACAGATCATGCCCCCAACTACTGACCCTGCTGTGAGCATTTGCACTAATGCAAGGTCACACTAGACACTGGCCACACATGAAAACACAGCCATCCAGTTTGCCTGGTGCACCTAACGCTGGCACACATTGTTAATGTAGATACTAAAGGCTCAAAACAAAACATGGATTTTTCAGCTACGTGCATAAATCACGCAAGCTCACAAATGCAACGCATTCAAAAATGTCTTCTTTCATCAAGATGTCGAACAAATTGTAATTCCGTCAAGCGGGTTATTCCATATGTGTCTAGGAAAGGAGACAGAGATAAAAAGGGAATCGTTGCCAAAAATCTGTTGAAGGCACAATGTCATGCAGGCGTTTCTGGCTCCTGCAGAGCTCAGCTGTCTCCCATGCAACATAAGCCCCATAAAAGCAAAGACGGGCAGGTGGCCCCTTTTGAATAGGAGTTCCCTATGACAGCTTCCACACGCCCCAGCTGATGAACTACAGCAGCACAAAGTGGAGATAATAGAGAATTTTCAAACTATAAGACCCAGTCTCTAGTCGTGACTTATTACCTTTTGATCCATGGAATAATATTACAGAGAAACCTCGTTGAAAAGTGAAATCACACACACTCACACACACACACATCCTAACGCATTCTCACACACCCAAACAGCTTTTAACCTTTGATGACCCGGTCCACATTAAGCCAAGCACCTCTACTACATATCCTGCTCTGCCTGATTAGAGTCCTCTTTAGTGGGCTGGAGGAGGGTGTGATGGGGCAGTGTGTGTGGGGGGGGGGTTATGTGGGGGGTGAGGGCAGGACGGACAGACAGGCAGACAGACAGGCAGGCAGACAGACAGGCAGGCAGGCAGGCAGACAGGCAGGCAGGCAGACAGGCAGGCAGGCAGACAGGCAGGCAGGCAGACAGACAGGCAGGCAGGCAGGCAGGCAGGCAGACAGGGAGGCAGGCAGGCAGGCAGGCAGGCAGGCAGGTATAGACAGACAGGCAGGCAGGCAGGCAGGCAGGCAGGCAGGTATAGACAGACAGGGAGGCAGGCAGGCAGGCAGGCAGGCAGGCAGGCAGGCAGGTATAGACAGACAGGGAGGCAGGCAGGCAGGCAGGCAGGCAGACAGGCAGGCAGGCAGGCAGGCAGACAGGCAGGCAGGCAAACAGACAGACAGACAGACAGGCAGACAGACAGACGTGGACCCTGATGCAGTTCCCTCCTATTCTGCTTGCCCTTTGTCATGTGTCCTCCTCACCTCCTGAGCTGTCAGTGGCCTGTCAGACCCAATCAGAGGATGCCAGGCTGTCTGCCAGCCATGTACGAGTTTGGACAGGATGACATCAAATTTCTGGTGCTACGTGTCAAGGACCATAAGAAAACAGATGTCCTCATTACTGGCTTGTCCGTGCTTTAAAGAGCACTTTCTATCTTTTCAGACCAAACCATTAAGAGACAGGAAATCAGGAAGAAGAAAGGGTCTTAATTAAATGAATACACAAAATCATGTCATGTAAATGTAAATGTACCACACATTTTGTTGTTAACTTTATTATTGCATTGTAGTGTAGACAATTTAAAACTCTAAAGAGACTGAAAAAAATCATTGTATTGATAATAATATTTCACTTTAAAAAAATACTTGAGTGTATTGCCTCTTGGTGGGAGGAAACAGGGATATGTCCAGTGCTATGCATGTATGAGGCCCTCTGAGATCCAGCATGACAAAAGTAACTTCATTGAATGGGACAGATCGTTGCTTGTCTGACTGACTTAATCTGTTTGATTGAACAACGACACGCCTTCGGCTTCACAAGTCCTTCAAAGGCCGCCCATTCTGCAAGTGTGAAAAAAAGGAGGGAGGAAGTGACGGGAAAAGAGAAAAGCTCCCCTCTCCGCCACAATGGTCACACAAACACACATTCTCTCTCTTAATATCACACGCACACACACTCAAACACACACACACACACACACACACACACACACACACATGAAAGCAGCTTTTAAAGGATTCAGTTACTGGCTTTAAACATCTTTATTCATTGGGCTACCACCCAAACCCGTTCACTTCATCAACCTTTAACAAAGGCTTCGAGTTCGGACAATCTGTCAATTGCCACATTTATTGATCTGGAGCAGAGCTGGGTAGGCAACAGGGCCTTATTGAAGCCAACTGTTGAAGAGTGAAGAGTGATAAAAGAGAGAGAGTTTGGAGAGTTTCCCTTGACGATGCCACTCCTGCCCCCCCCCCCCCCCCCCCACGCCGTGAAAGGACTACTGCATTACAGACCATACATTCATTTGCCCACGCTTCATGATCTCATTATAGGCACCTAAATCTCCGCTCCTCCCCGTCTTTAACCGGCCCATCCAGCCACAAAGCAGGCCTCAGTCCCTCATTGTGCTTGATCTGAATTTTATTTAGCCCTCCATATGCTTCTGCTTTCTCCTCTCAAAGCCTGGTGTTGCTGCTTGGTCTCTCTCGACCCGTTAACCACCCAAAGAGGGCCCACTCTATAACCACACAGGCTTTTGTTGGCCCTAAAAGGTTAAGAGACAAAAGTGTGAGCTCATGAATGACTGCTTGGCAGTCTATTGATGACAGCCACACAACTGAAAGAATGTGCACCTGATGCCATTGAAGTCTCTGGGTGGAGTAGTCGGGGGGGGGTTGCTCTCTTGGTTAGAATGGCCTCATTGACTAACGGCCCGGCATCTATTTCTGTCCTCGCTTTACTCATTCTCTCGTCGAGGGAGGAGACCTCCCGATGTGTCACGAACAGGTTGCCCTTGCATATGGTCTCCTTCCTAGTCCGTGGGAGACACCCAGCGTAGCAGGACCCTCTGTCCTGTCTCAAACCAGGCTGGGAGCTGGTGTTTCCATCCTGAGAGCTGGATGAGCCCTGCAGAGCCTCCTGAGTTCCTATGGAAGCCTCCTGAGGGGTATGGAACTGGCCCTTACCATCTCCCTGGTCTTTCCAGCCCCCCCCCCCCCCCCCCCGTAGCCAGGATGGTGGCTCTGAGTCTCTGGGTTCCCCCTTAGTGACAATTTGTCCACATCAGAGAGCCGTCATCCCTAACGAGGTCTGACTCGTGACACACAGATGGGGAGGGGCTGGGCATGGGGTGTGCTAGGCTTTATGCCCCCGGCCACGGGAAAACGCTATGCACAGACCCCCGTGTGAGAGAACACAACTGCTTTCTGCTAAGCCCTGCTCCACCAGCCCTAAGGTCTACCAGCCCTCACAATGTTAGGGCCCTCGTGAAGTGGGAACATGAGCTAGAGAGGTTTATCATTTGGCAAAGTGCACATTTTAAAGCACCAAGGTGCAATATGTCCATCAAGGTGGCAATTTTGTGTTTTAACCCTAATTTTTCTCAATGAACCAAAAAAGAACAGTACGTATCAGTTTATTCAACTTTTGACAATAATTCAAAACATTTCTACTTGCCAATTAGCCCCAGTGAGCAGCTGACCCCAGTGAGCAGGAACAACACATTATATCCAGCGGACCAAAAGAAGGAAGGAAAGGCAGAGGGCCTATCAGCTCCTCCTCCATATCCCTGCATTACTGACCCCGTAACAGAGACAGAGGGCCTATCAGCTCCTCCTCCATTTCATTACTGAACCCGTGACAGAGACAGACAGACATCTCTATGCAATCCTGGGAAGGTCGCTGGCTATTGTTCCAACCATGGACTGAAACTGTAAATGGGAAACATTTAGATATTTGCTTTTTATTTTAGCAGTGATTTTTAAAAATCCAGGAGAGTTCAGAGGTGCAGGAATTATAGCACAATTTAAAATACAATTTAAATAAATGCTGACATAAAATATGATAGAAAGAATACTTTTTTTTTTTTTTTTTAAACCTATCCATATACATATAGAAGGCACCATTGTGCTCAGAATGAGGCTGGCTGGTTTGCACAGTGAGACCACAACTGTGAATTGTGACACATGGCCTTACACACTGCCATCAAGGTCAATTCTGATTCCTCAAACCACAGATTGGCTTTTTTGTTCCGGTAAAGTGCATTAGCAAGGCAAATGTATGCAATTAGGTCATCATGATATCTAGTATCATAAACAATGGAAAAGCTTAACTGACACGGATACCGGAAAAAAATACACATCGCAATATTAATACGGTTTAAAACCTCTCCTTTAGCAACATGCACAATACAAATGCAACGATCATCATCATTATAATTTAAAGTGTAATGTATGCTTTACTAACCCTGCCCCTACCCCTAACCCTAACTCTACCCCTAACCCTAACCCTAACCTTACCCCTAACCCTAACCCTAACCCTACCACAACCTCAGCACTAAGCCCCCCCCAAAGCCTATCCCCCCTAACCCTAATCCTACCCCTACCACAAACTCACCTCTAACCCTAACCCTAACCCTACCCTTACCCCTAGCCCTAACCCTACCCCTACCACAACCTCAGCACTAAGCCCCCCCCCAAAGCCTATCCCCCCTAACCCTAACCCTACCCCTACCACAAACTCACCTCTAACCCTAACCCTAACCCTACCCTTACCCCTACCCCTACCCCTAACCCTACCACAACCTCAGCACTAAGCCCCCCCCAAAGCCTATCCCCCCTAACCCTTAACCCTAACCCTACCACAACCTCACCTCTAACCCCCTCTCAAAGCCTTCACCCCCTAACCCCAACCCTAACCCTACCCCTACCACAACCTCAGCACTAAGCCCCCCCAAAGCCTTCACCCCCAAACCCTAACCCTAACACAACCTCACCTCTAACCCCCTCTCAAAGCCTTTACCCCCTCCAGCTCCGGCCTGTCTGCAGTTCCAATGATAAACGCTTGTGGTCAACTCTTAACCCACTTTTCCTTCTCTCTAAACCCACTCTACCTGTGCCCTGCTATCTGAACCCCCCCCCCCCCCCCCCCATCCTCTCTTCTTCTCCCCTGCCTCAGCCATGCCTGCTGGCTGCTCTCACCTCTCCCCTGGCCCTCTGGCATTCACCCCCAGCTCTGGCTCCTGACAGCATCACCCACTGAGCTACAGATTGGCCGGTATACAATGCCCCAGATCCCCATTCACAATCACAATACACTCACCGGCCAGACACCTTCCCTTTTAAAGCAGGTCCCCTTTCTCTCTCTCTCTCTCTCTCTCTCTGTCTCTCTCTCTCTCTCTCTCTCTCTCTCTCTCTCTCTCTCTCTCTCTCTCTCTCTCTCTCTGTCTCTCTCTCTCTCTCTCTCTCTGTCTGTCTCTCTCTCTCCCTTCTTCTTTCTTTTCCACTACTGTGACTCGTCCTCTTCCACTCTCTTTTCGTTTACCCCCATTTCTTCTCTTCCTCCTAAATGACCACCTTGTGCCCCTTGCTCTCCTCAGTGCGTCTCCAGTGATCCGTCTCTCCGTCTCTCCGTCTTTTCCAGTGAGAGCAGTGGGCCAACACAGGCAGCCGCCTGTCCTCAGCCCAGTGCAGGATGATGAGAGCAGGCCGCCTGTCCTCAGCCCAGTGCAGGATGATGAGAGCAGGCCGCCTGTCCTCAGCCCAGTGCAGGATGATGAGAGCAGGCCGCCTGTCCTCAGCCCAGTGCAGGATGATGAGAGCAGGCCGTCTGTCCTCAGCCCAGTGCAGGATGATGAGAGCAGGCCGATTCGGGGCTCACAAAGCCACTGGCGAGCTAAACAAAGGTTGTGTGCTCCATCATTCAGACCGGGGCCACTCCGACAGCTGCCTCCGCCACACTCGCACTGACAAACGGCCAGAAAAACAGATGGTTTGTGCATTCATGACCAGTTTAGTGGAAGCCCAGGAGTCACCGCTATTCAGGGGGAGGGTTTTTTTCTGTCAGCCATTCCATAATGCCGTTTTTCGGTCTGGTAGAAAATTAGAAATGCATTCTAAAATTGTCCCTTAATTATTGAGGTCATCCCGGCTCTATGGTGAAGTGGGGAAAGCGCTTGGGCTCTGTCTTTGTGACACATGAGTGATCTGAAAGGATGGGCCGCCTCATTTCACTTTTTGAATCCTGCCAACTCATTTGCATACATTTGTCAGTGGCCCCTGAAACCCAGATGCATTGAATTTTGAGCGCCCATCATTTCTTTGAGGGGAAAAGTTGATAATCTTGGTTACCTCATCAAAGCGCCACTCTGCTAGTCTGCCATAAGCAAAGGCTTGTCCATTAGCAAAGATTCAGGACTAGGTATTCCATAATAACCTTGAGTTATCAGTGATTTACAAATGAAAAATATACGTACAATTAAAATATAGCTTTCTTAAATATACATTGATATTATTTAAATACTGGAAGAAGTCATCTACAATACGTTTTACTGTTGTGAGCAGCAAATAACATGTTTTCTAAGCTGAACTATTAAACCCATTATATACAAAGTATATACTCAGTATGTTTAATGTGTTGAATACTGTGTTGACTTACATGTTATATGTTTGTGACAAGTTCTAGCCTAATGGAGAACGTATGCATTTGTGCATGTTGTTGGTGAGAGTTCATTCATTCTGCTCTTTTGTCACGACAGTATCTTGTCCTGTCAATCAAAGCGCCACACACACAAACGCACATCTGCAACATAATCGATAGCAGATGAATGATCCCAGCCCTCTGAATGTTTCATCACCTCCACTCTCACTGTGCCAGATGGCAAACCCAGAGCTCCAGCCGTATGGAGGGGAGATAGAGGCCCAGTATCCTCCACCCTACTCGGGTCTGTTTAACAAATTCCCTGCACTTTGGACTCTGTGTTTTTGGTTCTAGTTTGGAAGATAAGAAGTTAGACTTTCCTCAACACATTTTGCTCTTCTTGGCAGTAGCACTATATCTAACAGTAAATACTAGAACCGTAGTTTAACATCACATCATGAGGTGTTTAAAGGACAAAAAATATCAACTCTATTGTTAATAGGGCATTAGTGAGAAAACGAATAGAGTGCACTTGACAGTCAAACACTATATCAGTCACGTCAGAGAGACAGTGGGGGCTGTAGGACTAAGTGAAGCGTAAACCATACAAGGTTTCTGAGCATCATCCTCAAGCTCTTGGCAGCACACCCCTAAAAAGTCATCTTCAATTCTGAAAGGAAGACCAAGCTGCACTATATCATACACAATACTGTTCATAACGAATTAGCCTGACTGACACTGACTAAACTTAGTTTGTTTGTTCCCCATATTAAAGTAGTTGCATATCTGCCAGTCCCTGAAGGTACGTCTAACAATGCGGGGAGCGCCTGAGCAGATCTGAATTAAAGATAAAGCCCAGCCACTGCATGTCTGTCTCTGCTCCGAAACCATCTGGACGTTCAATATTACATCCTGTCTCAACTTTTAATGCTCATTACCGTCAGGGTTTTTTGACAGTTCCTTCGTGACGAATCACACCAAGCTGTAGTTACAGACCGGAACCCATTTGTTTGGAGTCTATGTCTCTCACTCCATGGCTCTAAATGGAGCGTCCACAGACTCAAAGTGAGCACTCTACCTCGTATGTGAAAACAGGGGCACTAGCATGACACTGACATCCAAAGCATGTTCAGCATGGAAGAGAGGTA
Organism: Galaxias olidus; assembly: GCA_026901105.3. NCBI lineage: Eukaryota > Metazoa > Chordata > Actinopteri > Galaxiiformes > Galaxiidae > Galaxias > Galaxias olidus. Next base: position 61,739 of record JAPMUY010003460.1, read on the forward strand.
TAAGATAACAAACTCTGAACTTCTCTTTTTCTGAGTTTGATGACACAATTCAGTGAAATTTATTTTTATAATTTAAGAATTTACAGTAAAAAGAATAATTTATTTTTATTTAATTGTTTTGCATTGTTCACTTTAAAACAAAGAAACATAGAAAGTCAATGATATGGCATGTGCTGACACTAAAGTGTGAGGAATATTTATAAATACAAAATAAAATGACACAAATCCAAAACTTATTTAATTCCAAAATATATTTAAAAAAGAATCCTTCTCAGTGTATATGTGAAACACATGAAGTTTAAATTGAGTTTGAGAGAATTACATTCATAAGAACAGCACTTTTAAAACATATTTCTAAAGCATGTCCTAATTATGTGTGATGTAACCTGTTGTGATTGTATTAATAATCATGTAAAAACATTATCATTGCACTCGACTGGTGAACACAAATTTGCATAATCATTTGATAATTAGCATAATCCCTGTTCTAGTTTGTCTGTGTTACTTACTGTAATGTATACTACAACAGCATGTAACACACATCAAAAACCCCACCGAAAACTACATCAAACAATCATGGTGACCTTTTCGAAAGTCAGGACAGTACATTTGGTAGAAACTGAAAGAGCATAAAGAAAAGAAAAGCCTGTGAAGACACAGGGACACGGGCGAAGGTTCAGCACTGAAATAAAGAATTATACATCAACGAACGGAATTGATGTGCTGCGTTCATAACGATGTGTGCGCGCACACACACACACACACACACGCACACACACGAGCAGTGTAGAACAGTGTATACTCTGACAGTAAAGTGTTTTTCTACTAAACCACTGCCCTCCTCTGACTAAACAAGGAAGTACATACTGTACATAATAAACCATTGACTATCCTCTCTACTTTGAAGGGCAGATTACAATCATTTACACAAAATAAATACAAATTAAAACATATATTATTATTATTATTATTATTATTATTATTGTTAGTATTAATAATAATATATATCATGATCCTGCATTTGCATTCTGTGCATTGCGAATGTGACTTAATGCTGGATGGACACCCTGGCATTGAATGGTCTCACTTCATCTTCAGAACATCGTGTAGGAGGTGTTTAAAGATAGACAGGCACTGACAGAATTTGAATATTTTTGCCAAATTCTTCAGCATTTCCATGGCGATATAAATCACAGCAAAATGTAATAACGAGGATATTTGATCAAATCAAATGTGACTAAAATGTAATGTTTATGAATAGCAATTCAATCAAAAGAGTTTAAAGATAGACACCAACAACCATAAAATACCAGTGATTTAATGCACACCATCTGGTCCTAAACTGTGTGTGACTCCACAGCGCTGAAGGTTTGGACAGTACTGAGTATGACACAAGAGCCATCAGATAACTGCAGTAAAAATAGCCTGCACATTAGGTAGGGTACGGTCAACAAACACAACTTAAAGGCAGACACTGAGGGCTCCCACATCATCTAATATATGCATTTGCTGGGTATTATTATGTGTTTCTTCCTATTTACTAATACATAATTAAATCTATTCAAATATAGGTATTTTAATAAACATTTGAGCAGAATTCTTACTTTACTTCCTACCATTTTACAGTGTCATAGACAACAGGACATTGGTTTCAAATGTATCCTGAAGGATTTCAACTTGCATGTCTTTTTTGTTTTGTTGTGTGACTCTGCACCGTAAAGGACAGTTAAGGGTTAGGGTTAGGGTTAAGGGTTAGGGTTAGGGTTAAGGGTTAGGGTTAGGGTTAGGGTTAGACTGTATCCTGAAGGATTTAAACTTGCATGTCTTTTTTGTTTTGTTGTGTGACTCTGCACCGTAAAGGACAGTTAAGCCACACAGTGTCATGGCAGAAGTCCCCCACTGTCTCCACTGGTGTTTGAGTAGCTCATTATGGGATGTAGAGTTCACTTCCTGTTAGGGCGGTTTATCAGCGTGACCTCCACCCATAACCACACGGAAGCATGCACACACACACACCTTACCCACACACACTCACACACCTTATCCACACACACTCACACACCTTATCCACACACATTCACACACCTTATCAACACACATTCACTCTCCCACACACACACCTTAGCCACACACACACTTACTCCCCCACTTGCTGCATGCCCACCCACCCCCAATTAAACATGTAACCTGGTGAAACCATGACCTGCAGCAATCATCCCCAGCCTGTCGGCCCAGAGATTGACTGTGGAGCCCCCCCCCCCCCCGGGTGTGCGTCTCTGCAATAGGCTCTTTGCTCTCTCCTCATGGCCTCCACAAAGACAAGATACATTGCCTTACTCAATCTTAGTGCACCAAAACGTAGAAATATTATCTGCAAGCAGAGTTATATACTATATGACATCAAATATTGCACAGTATTGTGATATTAACAGCCACAACAACAAAAAAACATCATAATGCTTCATTTACGCAGATCCCACAAGGTTACATGCAGTGGTCAACAAAAGAATCTTTAAATAGGCGCTGACAGAAACACACCATCACAGTTTATACCCCAGTTTGTCTGCTTAGATCCTGTCCAACAGCTGTGCGGACCTCAAGTGTTTCTCACAGCAGTATTCTGCTGATTAAGGAGAAGTGGTCGTAGCCCGGAGGCGGCTGGGTTAAGCCAAACTAGCCAGGCAGAAACAGACATGCCAAAGGCCAGGGAGACAATAATAGGCCTTGTCTGTCCAGTCACCAGATGACTGCTGCTTGGTTAGCTGTGAGAGCCATGCTGGGACATTTGACTCCCACATTTCGTTCAAACTCCATTATCACCTCTCACCATAGTGAGCAGCCCCAAGTCACACAGAATACAATCAGATTTCTAGATTTGTCTTGAATGGGTAAACTGTATTTAGAGCATTTAGTCTCTCCTAGCAAACTGATATGAAAAAGTTTAGGAACTATAGTATGACAACTATAGTTCAGATTCCTGGCAGAAAAAGATCCAGCATGGTATAATACTCGTAGATTGGTGTGTAAGCCTGTTACAACTGTTACAACTGTAAATCTATTGTCAATTGAATAGGGGAAAATTATTTTAAAAAAATAGACAAAACCATGACTTGGCTTTATTAATATATAATCAACTGAAATGTATCAAATATGCCTGGACAATTTAATTGAAATGGCTTGCTTGACAGAGTGCATACAAACACAAAGACAGACAGTGCATAGCTTGATCAGACCTTGTGGCAGACCTTGCAGACAAACTGTTGTTAAGGCTCCACATTAATATTCAGAAGGTGATACTGCCAAAGCACCTTGAGCAGATGCACACTGGCACACATATTTGATGGCCGGAATGAGCAACCACACCAGCAATCATAGCATACAAGGAGGAGAAGGAAATGCAAAAGAGAGAGTCCAAAAAAGAGAGAGAGAGAGAGAGAGACAGAGAGAGAGAGAGAGAGAGAGAGAGAGAGAGAGAGAGAGAGAGAGAGAGAGAGAGACAGAGAGAAAGAGAGAGAGGGGGGGTGGGGGGGAAAGAAAGAAAGAAAGAAAGAAAGAAAGAAAAATAGAAAGAAAAAGAAAAACATAGAGAGAGGGAGAGAGGGGGAGAGGGAGAGATGAGCTTTCCCCTTCACATCCCAGCACCCCTCTTCTTCATTGTTACCTCAGTGAGTGTGGGCAGGGCCTGGCTCCCCTGGCAGAAACTAAGTGGCTTGCTGGCATATGGTGTAACCTCCATTTGAGTGCTAAAAGCTGGATATTGTTTTTGTGGAGCAGATGTTGGCGGGCATGAAAAAAGCACAGCTGACTGGGGGGAACAGCTGGGAACGGTGTGTGTGACCCACATACAGGGGAGCAGTGCCCGACTGAGACCAACTGCCAAATGGAGAGACATAATCTGAAGTTTGTCCCCTTTTACCTCCCCGTATTTTGGGTCGTAATGATAGAGCCTACCCTTAACATGTAAAGTCTAGATAAAAAAAGATAAGGCTTCACCAAAAGACATTCGATTCAATTACAATAGGAGGGGAAGATGCTCAGATTTCTCTCTGATTCACAAAGTACGGCATTGGTATGTTATAAAGTGGAATTAAATTTGCTTTCACGCCTAGATTCCAGATAATGGAATAGAAACCAGGACACTTAAAGATCCTGACCGATTTCCCAAACCCAGAAGTGTCCCATTGCCAAAAATGGAGAAATGAAGATTACGATGAGATTATAATAAGGATGCCAAAGCCATTATCCAGTCTACTTTGACAAATGTTGTGCCTTTCTGGGAGCAGATGGGACCTGGAGTTTGGGTGTGGAAACAGGGAGAATATCCTTCACCCAGTTGGCTAGTGAACACGAGGATAAACGGATAGTGGAGCTCTGTCAAGATAACAGGGATTATTTTTGATTTAATTCTGGGTGTTTAATTGTACTAAAAATAAATGTGAAACTATAGGTGGTCTCTACATGCAGTGTACGTCATTTAATATTTGAATTACTTGAGTAATATGTGCTACAGTATGATTATGTTATATTATTATCAAAACACTTACCCATACTGTGAAAGTAGTGTGCTGGCAAATTCCCTGAAGCGTCCTACGGTAGGTTTTATAAATGCAACACCTGCTCTGCAAATAATCATGGGATCACATTAGCACCTTGACTAACCCTCTTCATCTCTGTCAGTCAATGCTAGCACGCACGTTCAGACAGCAAGGAGCACTTTGGCTGTAGCTACTTCATCATGAGAGTGCTAAATGCTACGCTGTCGGCTATGGCAGAACAAAGTGACCACAGGCTGCCGTTTAGAGCGTTCCCCTGTGAATAAGATGAGAAAGGACTGTTGCTCAGCAGGGTCACGCTGAGCTGAAGCACTACTTAAAAAGTAATTTAGAGAATTAAGATGGCCCCCATCAGGCCTCAGAGGGAAGGGAAAAAAACAACAGGCTAAATAAAACACCAAACGACGATTCAGATGGCCTGAAGGCGACCTCAGGCTAACCGGTCTCCATGTTTGTTTTGAAGGAGCTCAAAGGTTTTTAAGGTTGATCTCTCTTAGAGGTCTCATTAAGTAGTGTTTGATGACTTCTGATGAAGAAGTACATCTCCTCGGGGAGATGGGTAAAACGCATGCCTTCAGACTCATCTCCACCGCAGGAGGCTTGGCGCCCACAAGGACAGTGGCCATAAAATGTTTGTTTTCAAACACAACAATGGACTCATAACTTTTTCCAAGTTTGAAGTTTGTCCTGGGAGAGAGTGGAGTTTGTCCTGGGAGAGAGTGGAGTTTGTCCTGGGAGAGAGTGCAGTATTAAACCAGCAGCAGTGTGATGGATAGGAAGACTGTGAGGGTTAAAACACGGCCCCTGCAAAGTGATCAGGGACTCTATCAGGGCTATCAAACAACTCCCTATCACTGTTGCTGCTGCACTTTGAATTTACTAGGAAAATGCATTCTCTCTTTTTGCTATTTGAGGAGGCCTCTTGCAAAGCCTGCTAAGTCATGAATTCATAAAAGAGTTATTCGTCTTAGCTAACATGATGGCGCTTCAAGGTGACATTCGACTTAAAACTATGACGATCAAAACATGCTAAGTCAGTATAAATTACATTGAAATCATTTTAACTTGAGACACAAAATCACCTTTCTGAAGAGAGAACTTCTCTCAAATGCAGAAATGGTTTATTGCAAATTTATAGAATTTGAATGATTCTAACAATGATTCCCATTGTGTTTATTCATTTCGTCATACAGTACTCATAGGCTGTCCATACACAATGTAACACAAACAGAACCACCAGCATCTCTCCAGCTCTCCAGTGAGTCCTAATTCCTGAGTTGTAGTAGAAGCTAGGTGGGTAGCTCCTCCGGAAGTAGCATGACCCAAGAACCCAAGGGGGTTTCTGTGACAAGGAGAGGGTAAGACCACATCACTCAGAGCACCATACCTGACCACACAGTCAGGCCAGAGCAGCTCCCCTCACAGCAGCCCGACATCGACAGCACACACACACGGCTCTCGCTGCTTCTCAGACAGTCTAAGTCTAAGCAGTGGGGTTGGTGTTGTGCAGCTCTGACAGAAGCGGGGTTGGTATTGTGCAGCTCTGACAGAAGCTGTGAATAAATATCACAGCACATCACTGCCAGGACATTCTGACGAACCCTCGGGGGGCTCAGGTTGTGTGCTAGGCTGAGCCGTGTGTTTACAAAGTCAAACTCACACAGACCTGCTGCTACTGTACAGGTGAGCTGGGGACAGGTACACACTGGGAATGTGTGTGTGTGTGTGAGAGAGAGAGAGAGAGAGAGAGAGAGAGAGACAGAGAGAGGGAATAAAAGAACGATAGAGGGATAGGAGAAGGTATGAGTAGTGCTTAAGTAGGTAAATGAGAGGGAAACAGATGTACAGATGGACCTGGTAAAAAAAAAATGTTACATCAAAAAACAAAGCCCAGTCTTGTTCTATGAAAGACAGTGGGTTGCTGCTAGGACAGTAGCTACCTTACGGCCATGTTCAAGTTGTCTGGAGTCTCTCCTCGAAGCCCGTATGTGTTCATGTACCCTGGCAGTGAGAGAGGCACACTGCTTTCTGAGGAATGAGTCACTTCCACCCTTCCATCTACCCCAGCAGGCCTCAGCGCTTGCCCCTCATATTGGCCTGACTTTGATAGACACATGGTCCCTCCATGCTTGGCAGGACGTTATTTTGAGGAAAGGGAAGACAAAACAGCATCGGGGATTGGGGCCCCCTCACAGCCCTCTGCCTCACTCCTTGATGTTCTTCATGTTGCTATGACAAGTCTCCTCCCTTTCGACAGCCCTAGTGACTGTGAGAGAGTTGGAGCTGACAGTCAGCTCTGTGGACGTTGTCTAGGAAATCAGACACCAATGAGCAGAGGCAGGGATGTGACAGTGAGGAAATCATTCCGGTGTCTCTTTGCGTCGATGCATGGATGATTGCGACGTTCATGTTTTTGCCACAGACTATAATGGGCCAAGTAAATTAAGTGTTGAAAGTCATGAACATTTAACATGCACAACAACACAGTCTAATGTTGCAATAGTCAATGCAAAAGACGTCAAAATATTGATAAATAAAATTTCACACGATACAAACTGTCGTTGTTTAGTAGAAACAGTGTTGAGCTAAATTATGTACTTTTGATCTCTAAGCAGAAAGACACAATCAGACCTTAAATGTCCATCCAATCCAAATACAATTAGGTCTGATTACCATGTATGGCATTCCCGATAAATGTTACATGTTTAGTTGTTATTAAACAACAGATAACAGGATCCAATAAAAACAGAACACTATAGCACCCATATTTCTACAGAGGTTGGTCCCCGCTGGGCAGTAAAGAGACTTCAGTACAGTCTGCTCCCACTCCAGGACAAAGGGGGTCCTAGGCCTCTGTCTGTTTGCTCCACCCATTATATCCACTCTGCTGCCCCTGGTCTTCAGCTTTGACAAGCCTTCACCTGAGTTGACAGGTGACTGTCCTGAGGCCGCGCAGACCCCACAGGAGAGCCTTAACCTGCCAGCTATCTGTCAGTCCCCCAAAGCCAGCTCTGTCATGGCATCTCCTCCACGCCAATCACCATGACACATCAAGTTTGTGTCCGAAAACAGTGTAGGAGATCACAATCTAATACAACATCGCTGAGAGCCACAGGCACCAGGCAATTACTACGGACAGGAATTTGAATGTAGCCAGGGCACATGAAAATAACAATCCATTTCATGTTCCTTCATTTCCTTTACTTAAGCTGTTGTTCTAAGTACCTGCAAAATTATAGTGTGGACACGCAAGAGGGTACATTTAGAAAAGACATGCTTCAATACAATGCCAGAGTAGATCTCATTACTGGAGTGTCATGTACAGATGTCCATCCTTATCCTTCCCAGATGAGGAACAGTGCTCAATCAGCTGAGTGCATAGACCTACACTACAGCATACAGCATACAGTGTACAGCATACAGCTTACATAGACCTACACTACAGCACACAGCATACATAGACCTACACTACAGCACACAGCATACATAGACCTACACTACAGCACACAGCATACAGTGTACATAGACCTACACTACAGCATACAGCATACATAGACCTACACTACAGCATACAGTGTACATAGACCTACACTACAGCACACAGTGTACATAGACCTACACTACAGCATACAGCACACATAGACCTACACTACAGCATACAGCATACAGTGTACATAGACCTACACTACAGCATACAGCATACATAGACCTACACTACAGCATACAGCATACATAGACCTACACTACAGCATACAGCATACAGTGTACATAGACCTACACTACAGCACACAGCTTACATAGACCTACACTACAGCATACAGCATACAGTGTACATAGACCTACACTACAGCATACAGTGTACATAGACCTACACTACAGCATACAGCTTACATAGACCTACACTACAGCATACAGCATACATAGACCTACACTACAGCATACAGTGTACATAGACCTACACTACAGCATACAGCATACATAGACCTACACTACAGCATACAGCATACATAGACCTACACTACAGCACACAGTGTACATAGACCTACACTACAGCACACAGTGTACATAGACCTACACTACAGCACACAGTGTACATAGACCTACACTACAGCACACAGCATACAGCTTACATAGACCTACACTACAGCATACAGCATACATAGACCTACACTACAGCATACAGCATACATAGACCTACACTACAGCATACAGCATACATAGACCTACACAACAGCACACAGCATACATAGACCTACACAACAGCATACAGCATACATAGACCTACACAACAGCACACAGCATACAGCTTACATAGACCTACACTACAGCACACAGCATACATAGACCTACACTACAGCATACAGCATACAGCATACATAGACCTACACTACAGCATACAGCATACATAGACCTACACTACAGCATACAGCATACATAGACCTACACTACAGCACACAGTGTACATAGACCTACACTACAGCATACAGCATACAGCATACATAGACCTACACTACAGCATACAGCATACAGCATACATAGACCTACACTACAGCATACAGCATACAGCATACATAGACCTACACTACAGCACACAGCATACATAGACCTACACTACAGCACACAGCATACATAGCATACAGTGTACAGTGTACATAGACAGTGTACTACACTACACTACAGCATACAGCTTACATAGACCTACACTACAGCATACAGCATACATAGACCTACACTACAGCATACAGCTTACATAGACCTACACAACAGCACACAGCATACATAGACCTACACTACAGCATACAGCACACAGTGTACATAGACCTACACTACAGCATACAGCATACATAGACCTACACTACAGCACACAGCATACAGTGTACAGCATACAGCGTACATAGACCTACACTACAGCATACAGCGTACATAGACCTACACTACAGCATACAGCATACATAGACCTACACTACAGCCTACAGCATACAGTGTACATAGACCTACACTACAGCACACATCTTACATAGACCTACACTACAGCATACAGCTTACATAGACCTACACTACAGCACACAGCATACATAGACCTACACTACAGCATACAGCATACAGCATACATAGACCTACACTACAGCATACAGCATACAGCATACATAGACCTACACTACAGCATACAGTGTACATAGACCTACACTACAGCACACAGCTTACATAGACCTACACTACAGCATACAGCGTACATAGACCTACACTACAGAATACAGCATACATAGACCTACACTACAGCACACAGCATACATAGACCTACACTACAGCATACAGCATACAGTGTACATAGACCTACACTACAGCATACAGCATACAGCATACATAGACCTACACTACAGCACACAGCATACATAGACCTACACTACAGCATACAGCATACAGTGTACATAGACCTACACTACAGCACACAGCATACATAGACCTACACTACAGCATACAGCATACATAGACCTACACTACAGCATACAGCATACATAGACCTACACTACAGCATACAGCATACAGTGTACATAGACCTACACTACAGCACACAGCATACATAGACCTACACTACAGCATACAGCATACATAGACCTACACTACAGCCTACAGCATACAGTGTACATAGACCTACACTACAGCACACAGCATACATAGACCTACACTACAGCACACAGCATACATAGACCTACACTACAGCATACAGCATACATAGACCTACACTACAGCACACAGCATACATAGACCTACACACACAGCACAGCACTACAGCATACAGCATACATAGACCTACACTACAGACCTACACTACAGCACACAGCATACATAGACCTACACTACAGCATACATACATAGACCTACACTACAGCACACAGCTTACATAGATACACTACAGCACACAGCATACATAGACCTACACTACAGCACACAGCATACACCTACATACATAGACCTACACTACAGCACACAGCTTACATAGACCTACACTACAGCATACAGCGTACATATAGACCTACACTACAGCACACAGCATACATAGACCTACACTACAGCATACAGCATACATAGACCTACACTACAGCATACAGCTTACATAGACCTACACTACAGCACACAGCATACATAGACCTACACTACAGCATACAGCATACAGTGTACATAGACCTACACTACAGCATACAGCATACAGTGTACATAGACCTACACTACAGCACACAGCATACATAGACCTACACTACAGCACACAGCATACATAGACCTACACTACAGCATACAGCATACATAGACCTACACTACAGCACACAGCATACATAGACCTACACTACAGCATACAGCATACATAGACCTACACTACAGCATACAGCATACAGCATACAGCATACATCACTCCTGTTGTGCTATTGTTATGCTAAGCTTCCCGTACACAGTATCAGGTTCCATACAATATTTGCAACAAAAAAAGGTTTCTGTCTCTACATTCAGACATGTGTTTGGTGTAACTCCCTTTTTCCTGTTTTCATTGGTTTCTCTGATGCCCTTTTCCTCTCACCTGAGAGTCCACTGCAGGAAGGTAAAGGTTGGGCTGACCCTGGCCACTCATCTACGCTCTCTGAACGCAAGGAGAGGAAAGTTGTTGGTACCATATGGCTAACGGCTACAATAATAAATCAAGCTCAGATATCCCATTATCATTTATCTGGGAAATAATGTATGATCCATTCCAATAACAGTTGTTGTGACGTTCCAGGACCCTATTTTACAAAGGCACATGGCGACCTGACATGTAGAGTTTTATCGGACTACTGGGATTTTACACACAGCTCATCATCAAGTGCTGATTGATTGAAGCTCTGTTATTGGTAGAGGATTTTTTCCATATGCAAATGAGTAACCTTTAGGAGGGCTGCGAGTGGCAGCAGTGGCAGATGGGCAGTAACCATAATGGGGTGGAGATTGGCTAGAATAAATATTCTGTGGTCTGGACCCTGGCTTGCTCTCCAGCTTACAACCTCCCATGATGGACTCTTCTGCAAAGAGAAGTAAAAGGTTAAAAATCCCGGACCAGTGTTCCTCGTATTCAGATTTGAGAGGAGAAACTAAGAACTGAACAGCAATGCAATATGGTAAAAATTCGATATGATAAAGTACAACTTTAATTTGAACATATCAATACATATAGGATAAAAATTATGATTATTATTATAATTATTAATGATAAGTACTGCCAGTTTAACGATCAAAGGGATCGTTAAGAGTCTTGAAGACATTCCCCAACGTTCTGCACTGAGACTCTTCATTATGTATTTATTAATTTACTCCAAAATGTAAACAAAGGATTATGATATTTATTTCGAAACACTCTATGGATTTGAGGACGCCATTCATTCAATTCAATTCCAGATACTTAAAGGAGAGAGAGGATGCCATTCATTCATTCCAGATACTTAAAGGAGAGAGAGGACGCCATTCATTCATTCCAGATACTTAAAGGAGAGAGAGGACGCCATTCGTTCATTCCAGATACTCAAAGGAGAGAGAGGACGCCATTCATTCATTCCAGATACTCAAAGGAGAGAGAGGACGCCATTCATTCATTCCAGATACTTAAAGGAGAGAGAGGACGCCATTCATTCATTCCAGATACTTAAAGGAGAGAGAGGATGCCATTCATTCACTCCAGATACTTAAAGGAGAGAGAGGACGCCCTTCATTCACTCCAGATACTTAAAGGAGAGAGAGGACGCCATTCATTCATTCCAGATACTTAAAGGAGAGAGAGGATGTCGTGATGAGGCCCTCTTGTCTCTTCAGTCTAACTGTGGGGAATACACAGAGACAAAGGCAGCAGTGCTGTCTAATTGAAATCCTTGAGAGAGAGGACGCCAGACAGACAAAATAAATAGCAGGCAACACAGACACCAACCCTGCTGTGAGGCAGAGGAAGAGGAAGAGGACCAGGCAATACAGACTCTAACCCTGCTGTGAGGCAGAGGAGGAAGAGGACCAGTAAATACAGACACTAACCCTGCTGTGAGGCAGAGGAGGAAGAGGACCAGGCAATACAGACACTGACCCTGCTGTGAGGCAGAGGAGGAAGAGGACCAGGCAATACAGACACTAACCCTGCTGTGAGGCAGAGGAGGAAGAGGACCAGGCAATACAGACACTAACCCTGCTGTGAGGCAGAGGAGGAAGAGGACCAGGCAATATAGACTCTAACCCTGCTGTGAGGCAGAGGATGAAGCAGACATTTACCTCACAGCCCTAAATTAGCATGACAGCCAGTATCTACTTGCTATGGCAAAGTGACTGATTAGTACTATCATTTAAATTATAATTTGGCAGTTAATTAAAGTGACCTTGGTAGGTACTGGTGCGTCGGTGAACAGGCAACGGGAGGGCCGTTCTCTCTCACGTCTGTGAATGTGTTGTCAGTGGGGCCTGTTACAGGATTAAGTCGCCCCAGCCACAAAACCAAATTAAGCAGCTGTCGCCTCCTACCTGGGGCTCAGAGGGAGAGACGGTGAATTCATAATCGGTCAGGGACAAGTACTTTTTTCTATCGCTCCTATAATTATTATTGTGCGATTTATGATGAGTTTGAATACTTTTTAGAGAGGGCCTATAAAGGTGAGCTGTAAAACAAACTGCCAGCGTGACATCTTTGAAACCCCACATTAATGTTTGACCAAAAGACTGGGACAACATCCTTAAAAGTCAATAGTGTGTTTAACAGTCAGTCGTGTAGATTCATGTATGGAAATTGTTGGCTGCATCCCTAACTAACCCAGAGGAAAGCGTACACAATGAATAATTTAACAGCAGCAAAGTCAATGTTAGACATTCCCTGAGTCTAATGTTCTCTAAACATTTTAATTCAGAATAGATATTACATGTGACATTCAGAATAGATATTCCATGTGACATTCAGAAGAGATATTCCATGTGACGTTGAGAGATGTACCACATATACAGTACAGTCCACAGTTCTGGTAAGCAACAATGTTTGGATGCTTATTTCATGTTATGGTGCATGAGAAGTTTGTAATAGAGTAATGCACCAGGACAAAAATGCGAAGATAATTAGAGAATCTCACAAAGAAATTCGATTCTTTACAATAAAACATTTCCATAATTAGCTGATGAGCTGGCTCATACCTTTTCAAATCAACATTTCACACACTGATCTCAATTACGTTCACAATCATTTTATTTCATTTACATGTAATAGGCAAATTGTCTTACTGTAACAGAGCAATTTGTGATCCTAATAAGATAAAAGGTATTTAAGCCTTTCAAACAGATAATGCTTCTGTGATTATATAGTCTACCACATAATTAGTATTTCGTTGCATCATATAGATTATACTGAAGAATACATTTGCAAATATGTAGCCAAACTAACAATTCAATCATGTTGATTGAATGATGCTATGCTTGTATGCAGTATTATTTAATTCTTCAGTCCCTTGATTGAAATTGAGCGCTCTGTTTTTCTCTCTAATAGGATTTAATCAATCAGTTATTCCTAACCCCAACATTACTAAACAGGCACCCCAATGCACGTTCTCTAGGTAGGGGTCAACGTCAAACCAAAATGGTGGCCGTGCGTTACCTACTAGTGTACCACTAATGTCTTACTATCTTCAAAGCTATTCTTTCTTTCTTTCTTTCTTTCCAGTGTTGGGCAGTAACTGAGTACTGAGTAATGCATTACTGTAATAAGATTACTTTCACCAGTAACGAGTAGTGCAAGGGATTACAATTTCCAAAATGGTAATTATATTACAGTTACTAATCCAAGTAACGCTAAGTTACTGAGTTACAAAAAAACATATTTTTATAAGCTATTTTATGATGACGTTTTTACTCGCAGCAGGTCAGGGTAGGTCAAGTTGGCTACTAGCAAAGATGCACTTCTTGCAGCTGCCGGTTGTCCGAAGTTCAAACTCCGATGGCTGAATGATGAAGCTAGGAGAGAGCTTGTGACGGAGCTTCTGACAGCAGTGTCACACAAACTGCTAAACTGAATGATGGAGTTAGCACCACTCTGAGGTGAGTGTCACTGCTTCCAAAGTGAGAGCAGCCACTATGACACGTAACGTTGCATCTTCTAATTTTATTGAATCAACATATAATTGATATTTAACGTTACCTGGCAAACACTGCAGGTTTTTAGCTAGACCTGGAGTTTACACAAGGCTACGTTAGCTCGTTCAAATTACACTGAAATGGCTTGACAGGGTTAAATAATCACCAATGAGAAAGATGCATGAAGGCAGTGAGAATTTGTTATGCAATTAAATTAATGGTTGAAACAGAAAACAACCAAAGCCTTAAAACGGTAACTTTGATCTAAGTTGTCTGTCCGAACAGAGCCAGCTATCTCGTCTTAATTCATCAGGGCATAATGAACAGAGATATCGTTGTAATTTACCTCATCAATATTTTGAAGTAATGGACTATGTGAGGTCATGGATGGGTTTCCGCCGGGTGCTCCTGTTTCCTCCCACCAACATAGAAAAAAAATGTTTTAGTTTAGGGATAATCCTCCCGTCAATGCCCTGACCAGGCACTGGCATAGAACTGGAGTTGGTCGATTTTCCCGTAAGGGGCCAGGTCTCTCAGTGCTCATTTGGACTTTCCTAGTTAAACGGTTAAAATAAAATTGAGGTATGGGGTTGAGACTCTGAATCAGTTCTATCTCTCAAATGTTTTCTATTAAATATATAGCCTACATCCTACATCAGATTTGAGAGGCTGCAGTGTTTGCAGTTAAGCAGTTTAGCTGATTGTTTAGCCTACTAACTCTGTCAGGTTAGATATTGTTCCAATATAGTGGATTCAGTTTTAAAAGGAGCTGGCTAAACAGGTATAACGTCACTTGGGGGGGGGGGGGGGCGTTGTGGACTAGGGTAAGTAATACAAGTAAAGTAATTGTATTATTTTTTAAAGGAGTAATATGTAACTGGTAACTTATTACAAATCCTGAGTAACTTACCCAACACTGTTTCTTTCTCATTTTCAGTATCCTCTATGACAGACAGTGGAGTCAGGAGGTCTTAGCCAGCCGGGAGAAACGGGGGCGGGGCACGGCATTACTACAGGTACCCATAATAAAGCACTCCTGAGTGACAGCAGGTAAATTATGTGTCAGCGAGGTCTGCATTTCAATTCTTGCATATTTTGATTAAGCTTTGCAGAGAATCCTCCCCTCTCTCCCACCCACATGCAGACTGATTCAGTGCTAACTGTTTTTGATTAAAACGTCAATAAGGCTGTTGGCTTCTTTCATTTCTGGGCCCCTGGATGTCTACCACTCCCTTCTCTCCCCATTGTGGGGGTCCGGCACACGACATGGACGCCGTTTATCTACTCTGAGGAGCATGTCCTGTAATAAGCCCCGTCTCTGGAGAGCATTTAGGCTGATAGGGACAAAAGGCCCCGAATCTCATTCCGGCATCTGTAGTGGCAGGTGACTGGTGAAGTAAACACACTCCTCTCTAGGGATGAAAGAGGAGAAGAAAGAGAGAGAGAGAGAGAGAGAGAGAGAGAGAGAGAGAGAGAGAGAGAGAGAGAGAGAGAGAGAGAGAGAGAGAGAGAGAGAGAGAGAGAAAGCACCAGAGAGAAAGAGAGAGTGACAGAAAGAAAGACAGAAGGGAGAGAGAGAGAGAGAGAGAGATTTTTTATACATCAGCCTGACAGCTGCTATTTCAGTTCTTTTCCACTGCGGAAGGAAAGATGAATACCCAGAGGTGCTATTTGTTGCCATCATTACCAAGAGACAAGCAAACTTTTATCTGCCAGGCGAGTAGAGGTGATTCGGGTTCAATGTCTCAGTGTTCTTCTTCCGCCTTTCTGGGGTGCTTTGAACTGCCACACGTAACAAGGGCTTCTTACAAGGCCTGGAATACAAGGTTGATGGATAGAAACATGTCCCGCACACTAAAAACACATGGACTGGCAAGTCCGTAAACAAAACCAGAGCCGGGACATGAGATTGCTGTCTGAATTGTCTTGTTTAGCTCTGTTTGTTTGAGCTGGGGAGAACCAAGGAGGCAGAGGCAGGATGGTCAGATCGAGCGGCAGCTGTATCCACAGATGCTCATGTAAAAGCATCCTTATTCACATGTTCCTCTCCACTTGTTTGTTTCCTGCTAATTTAGCCCTTCAGCAGAGAAAAAAAATGCCGCTTTGTTTTCATACTAACAAGGCAATTAGCAATCATTACACATTTGATTCCCGTTGCCTACATGCAGAGATCGCTGTTTACTTAACCCTTTGATGGCTCATCTGGGTACGCATCCCGTGCTTCTGTGGATGTCTACTCTCTACCTACAAACAACATTTTGCGTTTCAGTTGCGCAGTTAACTTTGATTTACATGGTTTACCTATATTTAACATGAGTGTATTAAGATATGCCTCTCCTGAGGGGGAGGTATTCCAGGGTGGGTAGGGCAGGCTGTGCAGTGGGGAGGAAATGGGAGCAGACAGGAGACATTAACACCAGAAGAGCTTTAAATGGTGCTCAGGGCTCCCAGGGGAGGGCCTGTCACGCAGTGATCACCGGTAACACCGCCAGGAGAGAAGCACTGGAGGGGGGAGGGGAAATAATACTGCACCCAAAATAGTAGGGGGGACCCAGACCAGAGGAACAACTAAACAGAGTGAATGATGGGTACGCTGTCCTTTTAGTTATTTTACTGGTAAGGTATATGTATGCAAGATCAAATAAAATAAAGCCATTGCGATGTTAAGGTCTGTTCAATTAGACTCATGAACCTGACATTAAATCTCTTGACGTAGAGAGCACATATAGCCATGTAGAATCTATCAGCCAGACAAAAGGAGCTGCTCTGTCTCCAACATGGTGCCTGGCTATGTGGGCTCCCTGCCCTCATTTGCTATGCGGGTTCATATGGCCAGGAACAGCGAGGCCCTCAGAGCAGAGAGACCCATAAGAGTCCCCGGGGCCAGGCCCTCTGTTCGGAGCCCCGGGGGGGCCACCCCTTTGCCCCTGTTACCTGCTTCAGCTCGTCTGAGCAGCCATGTCCGCCATATGTGAAGCTGCGGGAAGGCAGATGCTGTTTTTCCATTTGTGAAATCAAGTTGTTGGAAAACATTCAGGTCTTTATGGCGAGCATCAGAGGAGAGTTTGCTCACGGTGGAGGGAAGGTGCATGTTGAAGACATGGTTTGGATAACTCGTGTGGGAGTGACACAGCTGAAACATTGGCTTCTTTCTTCCATCCTTAAAAGGAAATAGCTTTAGGTGAGGTTGCCTGTGTTCCAAGCAAACACACACACATTCAAACGAACACATGCACACGCGCACACGTGCACGCACAGGTCTGGTCCTGTCGGGGGCTGAGCAGTTCCTTTGACAGACAATACGGGAGAGATGATGCGTGTCAGCAAGGAAAAGCCCAAACGTGATGACAGACTCTCACGCACCTGCATCTCCCTCCCCCCTTGTCCCACTGCAGGCAGGGCAGCTCTGACACCTGTCAGTCACACACACAGCCAGGGAGGATAGGACAGCTCTATGCCCAGAACTGCTCTCACACCAAATGTGAGTCAAAGCACACACGCACGCCTGCATGTCTTTCTGTTTCTCACGTACACAGACACACACATACACACCCACACACGTAGGTCAATATGATCAACAACATGCAACGTAGGCTAACGCTGTTACTCCTTCTGAGTTTTGTGTAAATGTCATTATAATAATAATAATAATAATAATTCATAGTATTTAGTTTTTAGCGCTTTTCTCAAGACTCAAAGCGTTTTACACAATTTGGTCGCCAATTAATTACACAGAATGAACAACGAATGGACCGACAGCTATCAAACACAACACTCAGTCTGAGTGATACCACGGCAGCCAATTTGCACCAGACTTGCTCACCCAACATACTACGACAGACTTGCTCACACACATAAATGTACTTAGTTTAACTCCAGAATAAGGATATCTAATTCTTTCATGACTTTAATTACCTACCACGATTCTCTACGAACATGCAAGGAGGTTGATTTGGTAGGAACAACATCCAAACAATGTTAAGCTAACGATTGAAGGATTAGACAGCAGCATCTCCAAATGATGTGTCACAGCATTGAGCAAACAGAGTCAGCCCGTCCTGGCAACCAGTTTACTCTCACAAGCCTGATGTATGCACCTTACATAGCCACAGTTCAAATGGCAAACCCACATTTTAGCCTGTGGGGGCCTGTGGTCCTATTACAACTAATCAACTACTCTCCATGTACCCTCCTGGAGAAATCTTCCTCTCTACGGATGGGGGGATTTAAAGGAAAATCTGATGCTTTATTTCTAATCAGCATAAATTACCAGCATCCATCAGGGGAGACTCAAATTCAAATTCTCATCTGACAAAGCAATGCGAACAGTGTGAGTTCACTCGTGAATCAATATGATTTAACCCAATCAAGCAGGGCCCAAAGCTAGTATAAACAGTCCAGACTGTCTCAATCATGTCTGCTCTTCTAAATAGTACAGTTAAATATTCTAATATTCATGTTCAATATAATCATATTTAGATATTTGTTTTTAACTAATAACTAAATATAACTAAATTAACAAACAAACAAACCTACACATGCTACAATTACAGTAAAATCCCTTCATGACCTCTCATTGTCACATTACATTGCATTGTTAGAACTGTATTATACAATGGGTGCTATTTTGCATACTTCTGCACTTAGTGTATGTACTGTACAAACTGCAATGAACTCAAAGCTGGTTTTATTTGCCTGATACAATACGCCTGTGTTTAGACTACCGGTGTTTGTATGACTGGAAAACGTAGTTACAGAAAAGGGGCCTACTTGCTACTATTTTAGTAAGCTACAGAAAACCACAATTTATGTTTCTGTCTGTGACCTTTAATAACAACATTGCTTTAATTAATGAACGTCTAGCCTGTGATAATCTAATAGGAAGAAGATCTATTTCTATGTTACAACCAGCTTGCACAAACCTGTGTTACAGTAGTCTATTCTCAGAGGCTCCTTGCCATGTAATCTCTATTTAGATATTCGATACAACAATGAGATTTAAGTATATTTGTAATACATTTTAGACTGAATTAAAACAATACTAGGCTACCCACAGTGTCTAGAATGTTAATCCTAAAAGCCACTACTCACTTTCTAACTTAACTGGCTATTTTAATTAGTGGAATTGATGTAATTATTAGATGAAGTGCATAATTTAACATTTGTAAAAATATTTAAAAGTGGATGATTAAGAGTACTCTAGGTCTAGGACACCTCAATAAAACATAGCGGCACAGAGAGACTACAATGAAATTTGTTCAATTAATCAAATAAGTGTAGCAATTAACTGAGTGCTATGGGGGTGGAGTGCAGCGTAAAGAGAGAACAAAGGATTTCCACTGTAAGGACATGTGACCACTCATTTGATTTGAGCATGACTTTGCCACTATGGGCAAAAGGCTTCAGGAATGTTGAAGAGTGTGTTTTTTTGTTGTTTTTTTAAAGCCAGAGCTTTCAAAACTTGATGTGCAACACACATAAAGTGATTTCCATACTTAACAATGAAGGCAAAACTTTTCGGTGTGAACTGACACAATATGGGTAAGAGCAACATCTTCAGTTTGTACTGCAGCAAGCATAATAATACACTTAGATAATTATTTAGCTCTCTAGGGACCATAGCGTTCCAAACCCTTGATTACATTTGGTTTTCTTTGAAACCACACAATAACAATAATAGTGGGCATGCGCTCGGTGTCTTTAACGTTCTGATTTGAAGTCCAACCTTGTAGCCGCCCTGCGTAGAGCGCTCCGTGCCTAGATTCATTTGGTTTAACAGATGGTGTTTCAATTTTGAACTTTTGCACTGGTGCAAAAAAGATTTGAGATCAGGCTGTTTTTCTCACATCACTGACAGGAGCAGCACATCAGATGAAGGGGATGTGTGAAATAGTGTTTCCCAGCATTTCTCAGCACAGCAAAGAGACGTGCACTCAAACACACACACATACACACACACGCACTCAAACACACACACACACACACACACACACACACACACACACACACACACTCAAACACACATACACAATGCTTAAGCAGAGCATCATTCTGTTTAATGCATCCGATTTAAAGGGGTTAACTTTTTACTTAAATGTAAAATTATTGTGACTCTTGAGGGTCTGCTTGTGTATCTATGTGTAAGGGGGGGGGGTATAATGTAAGAATGTGTAATAATATATGAATAGAGGAAGGAAAATATAATGTAATAACGTGTAATAATATATGAATAGAGGAATATAATGTAATAATGTAGGAATAGAAAAATATAATGTAATAATGTGTAATAATGTAGGAATAGAAAAATATAATGTAATGTGTAATAATATATGAATAGAGGAAGAGCTAATGAAATGTGAAATGTCACTCATATTTCTGCAAGGGTCCTTGTCCCCTGTCTCCTGTCTGGGCCCCCCCCCCCCCCCTGGTCCCCTTGCCCCATATTAGTGCCATGATGTGACTAATCTCCTCCCCTAATAACACTGGTAGACCTGGCAGCCAGAGGGAGGCGAGAGGACGACTGGAGGAAGATCACAGTTCAGGCCCAGTCAGACGGGAAAGATGGAAATCAGGCGACGGACGGACAGACCGCTGTGTGTTCCCGTTATAGCAAGCTGCCACAGTTTGACTGACAAACTGACTTTTTGAGGGGCCCGTGCCCATTCCAGTCAGAGTTTATTGAAGGTGATTTTGATCTCCTCCATGAGGCCACAGCAGTGGCGCTGCCATCTGTCACCTTGATTGCATGGCGGCCTCTCTAGGGGGAGCGCTATGGCTCCTGATCGTTTACAGATTGCGCTGCTTTCGCCTCCATAAGGACCACATGCACAGGGCCAGATGGTGAGCATACACGCTTATTATGAGTCTTTATCTCTGTGCAGGAAGGAGGGGAACCATTAGGCCTCCCTCAGGATCTCCACTCCTCTCTACAGCCATGCTGTTCCTCCACAAATACAGTCCTCTTCCTCAGCTGTCACTGGCCTCCGTCGGCACACAGCACACAGGACCACTCCTCAAAGAAACAAACACGCAGAGCCATTCAGGGCTCCCGATGGTTGTGCAAACACGTTTGTACGCACAACCCACACCTGTTTATGGTCCTGAATAATGGAGAAATATGGCGTGTGGCAAAATGTTTGGTGGGGATGAGTGTTGATGATGTGAGTTGTCATGGTAACGCTCGGTGGCACAGAAGGTTGGCACGGCATGTCAGTGAGTTGTCTCTGGGTGTGCGCCTTTTCGTTATTTCCAGTGTGTCATTAGACGTGTGATGTAGTCAAATGTCTTTCATACTGATGAGGTGAATGGTGTAAAGACATCTCAGGTCATCCAACAGATCACACATGTTTATCAGGGAGACTATCGACTTATTTATCTAACTGTTAAAAAAAGAGAAAGATTATTAAAACAGTTGACTGTCAGATGCACAAATATCCCGTCACGCGTGAAGCTGAGTAAAAAAGATTCAGACTTGTATGAGCCATTGGCAGGAAGCTGCTGTCCCTAGCCTTGACATATGCACTACATGACCAGGAGGGTGAAGAGTATGCCCAAGATTACAAACAGACACGTGTAACGTCACTGCACATTTGTTATGCCTTTTTAGAACTCACAGGTTCATCTCCAACACCACACGGAGGGGGAAAGGGAGTGGGGGATGATACAGGGAATACGCCACTTTGAGGGGAAAAAGGAAAAGGGTAAGCTGTTTATTCAAGCATTTACGGTGTGATGCCTTAATGAGCGTTTAGTGAGCTCTTCATAGGAGGTAATATCCGAGTTTATCACAGATTAACAAAGTGCATTTCGGAGCACGCTTTAATGCAAAAGGCTTAACTGCCTCAAGCATGGCTTCATTTCTCTCAATTACATCTAATCTAATGTTTGGATTCCCTCGGCAAAGATGCACTATTCAAGCGCATAGCTGAACCAATGAATGAACCAACACTGCCACGCATAAATAATGAATCTTCAATGTACTAAATATACTGTGAAAATAGAAACACTAGGCCTAGTCCTTTGTGTGAAGCCTACTAAACAAGTGAGTAATTCTTCCTAAGCTGTAAGATAAGAACCTTTCTAGTTCTATATCCGCTTGGCAAAGAGAGGCTGAAGTGTGCTGGTCTCTCTGTGTATGTCATGGTCATTTGCTGTCCCTTATTTCCTGGCCTGAGGCAATGTGGCAATGTGCTGTATTTCCAGGACAACAGACGGCTATCTGTGAGCATGAGCCCCCTCGTCAGGCTCCAGCACAATGCACAAAGTGACATACTGTAGGCCAGCCTGTGGTCACAATCCGGCTTAGGGCACAGCACACCATGGCCGCACTGTGACCGGGTTATGGGCGTCCTCGGCCAAGACAATCAGATCAGTTAAAAGCACATTTACCAAAAAATGACCAACCGTTTAGATTATCAATTAGGGAAAACGTTCATCTCCAGCCACAACCAATAGATTATACACTAGATTGAGAGTTTAAAATGTATGACGGACTCAAATAAAGCTAATAAGGTAAAAATAGAGATTTCAAAGGAATTTCAGATAAACTGTTTCTCGGCCGATTTCCAAAACTTAAGTCAGAAGTGGTAAATCAAGTATGCCATACAGTATATTCACCTCATTACATTACATTACATTGATACATTACATTACATTACATTATATTATATTACATTACATTGATACATTACCTCACAATGATAATTTGTTGTTCTGCTTTTTATTTTCCAATCTTAGTTAGTCTGCACCAACATCAACAGAAACCCAACACAGCCTAACAGACACAAAGTGACCAACCAGCAATATTGACCACTAAACTCAGTAATGTTTAACATGAAATAACATGAACAAAATTGTGGATGAAAGAAGGTCAATGGAGCCTTGAGGGGTTGTCTTGTACTGAGCAGCAGCGGAACCAGGACCCAGAGCAGATCAGTGGGGTATCGTGGAAAGTGCCTCGCATGCCTGTCACAGACTGAAGGTGTCACCCAGAAAACAGCAGTTAAATTAACCTCGGTGGGCTCCAACCAAAAACAGCCTCCAGCATGCCAGTCCAGCCCATTTCAGCCCAGCCAGGCTATCGTTGGCAAGCACACCCAAGCTTAACTGCTTGGAATGGAGGCTATGTAAGGATATGCAGAGTTTGTGTCTGTATGCTTTGGTGTGTACAAGGAAATTATAATGATAGACAAGCTATATGATCTTACTACATCTTAGAAATAGACAATGTACCTTAAGATTTGTTTCATAAAAAAGGCAAATGTTTACAAATGCTTTATCCTAAAGACAACGATGTGATCTAAATAAAGTACGTGGGCTCATAGCTAACACAATGAAAAGGACCCCAAAAAGTCTCCAATAACTTGAGAACAAAGACAATGTTTCTGAGATGACGTATACTCCCCACACCTCATTGGTTGATATCGGGGATACCTAATTGAACAGGTCCTGCTATAGCTGACGAAGGAGCCTGACGGAGAAGCACCATCAGGGCCGGAGAGCACACCAGAGCCGAGTTACTTAGTGGAAGCTTTCTCCTGTTTGCTGTGGAATTAGCTGGTGGAGTGCATACGCACATGCACACTCACATCGACACACGTACAGTCACTCGCAGCCTTTTTCACCCTGCTGCATCAATCTGTTCCCAAGCTGTTCCCACATTTTGGTGAATTTCCCAGGCTAATTCCCTGGCACGAGGTGGGCACTGGGGCTGATTATTTTAGTGTGAACCCAACAAGTCTGTCCAAGGCCCACAAGTGCGCATGTTAAGAAATCAGCCACCTCTTTTTGTCCTGACTATCTGACAAATAAACACATTGTTTATTGTGCATATATTCTATAAGCCCGTTAAGAAAGGACATTTATCTACTGCACTAATGAAAGTATTAGTATTAGTATTATTAAAGTACTAAGGAATAACCATTCTTGGTAGTCAGACTCTGTCCTATAATACTATAATTATTTCACACGCACACACACACATTTCAGTCAGACAGTAGAGGAACATAAAATACACTGATCTTCTACAAGGAGAATCCACTAGTTATGAATTCCAAACTCATTAAACAATATACATTTAAAATCTATTCTGGCAGTCAATCAACTGCAGATTTTTACCTTTTTTTCCTCATAAATTACAGTTCTGGTGCGCTGTGCAAATATTACCAAGCTGTAAGACAGCTGTGCCCCATTAAAATGTGTTATGGTTGCTGATTTCCTACAGCACATGGTCATTGGGCCAAATCTACAGCCAGTAATTAGCAGAGATGAAATGTTTAATTGTGCCTTAATTTTGATCGAATTTATCTGTCATCCATCCTATAATCAGGCATTATGCTCACAGATCAACGTCAGCAGATTGAGGCAGGGAGACATCCACCATGGGGACACACATGCTTAGATGTCACAGCCTTCTCTCACTGGCTGCTGCATACTAGGGGAAAGGAAGAGAAGAGGCCTAGGCTGCAGAGGAGAAGGTCATTGTTTAGATCACACTTTGAGAGCTGTGTGTGATGTAGTCTATGTAAGGGAAAGCCATTTTAACATGTGCCGTTTATAAATAAATGAAATAGGTTTTTGGGTCAGTGACAGCCAATTCAAGGAGAAGTCTTAAAATAAAGAAGTATTGAGAAAAATCCAATTTGCACAAAAGAACATGTAATGGCAGATCATCACTACCTATGGCTTACAGCTGGCTGGAAGTGAGATGTGGGTAAAAATGGACAGGAAGAAGGCATCCTCTGACAGATGGACTGTAGGAGCTAAGGAGTGGGAGAAGGTCAAGAGGAGAGATACAAAGCCTTCCATGCTGTCTGACAGAGTGTGTGTGATATCTCAGAGCGCTAAATCACACAGCCCTGCCAAAGCACGGCCCAGACTGGCTGAGAGGAGCCGCTTGTGGGTCTTAGCAATGACTCCACCCTCCAGGGGGCACCCCCAGAGCAATGCAGCACTCCTCCTTAAAGCCACTCTGTCCGTGACAGCCAGACAACTGTCTCAGTCAAGGATAGGAATAACAAACAACATTTCCACTGGCTGCCTGAAGACAGGAGGAAGCAACCACAGGATAAACGATCAGTTATTCAACCAAGTGAACATGCTGCTTCTCTGGAAGCCTGCTTTGCTCTCCAGCATGCTTGAACCCCCGTCCAATTTAATGAGGGCAATGTACCGATGTATGATCCGAAGAAGAGGATATCCAATTTCTATACATTATAAACCCATACAACAAAAAGCAGGCCTGGGTAAAAGGGCAACCTTGTACTGAACCAAAACACTCTTAACTGCCTTTTCAGAATAACAGGCTCTCAGGACATCAGCAGTTTTGCATATTTATGACTAATATCGCCTCGAAGAGAGGCCATCCCCTCCCCAGGGGCATTATGTGTGATTATTGTCATCTCAGTGCTGCCAGTTATTCACCAACATGCACCGCATAAAACACATCATTACAAAAGGCTGCGACAGGAAATCAGATGTGGGCCAGGCCTTTTTCTAATCTCAATGGCCAACTGTCACGCTCTGGATCCGCTCGTCTGCTGCGGCATCAACCATCCACATGGAAGGATTTCTCTGCAAACTTTAAAGTGGATCTGCAGTGGTAGGACATCCTGCCTAACATGTGGCCCCCATGATAATTAAGGCAGAATGAACACAGGCGGGTTTTACGGCCCTTCTGCCGCCAGGCGAGGGCTGCCAGAGAGACACAGCCTCGTGTTTGAGCAGCAGACTCAAGTCCAGACGCCCACCCGTCTCTAACACTTCTCACTACAACAACTGTGATGGAGGAGAAGACCACTTTCAGTGAAGCTGTCACAGCATGCCTCAGTCTTCAAACGAACAGGGAATTGATTGTAGGGCACAGGGAAATAGGGAACACATGAAGTTCACTTCAATTGAGCTTGTTAATTGCTCAATTAATAGCCTTGATGGTAACAAAAAATATACATATATTGACTATACTATACAAGTTTTACGGATTCCTGGATTATTTCAAATGCAATTTATCAATCAATTAACAATAGTGTCAGGGGCAAAAGTAAGTAAATCTGACAAAATTGAGAAGTGCACAGTAGGTTACACAGGCATAGGTTGTCATTTTAAACACATTTTCTATGAGAGACTCCTAATCTGATTTCAATAAACAAGGACCAAGATGGCAGCTTGGAACCCACCCAGTCAGTCTGGATCACGACGCATCACAGAATTCCTCCACTGAACATTGAACAGCGGGGTCTCTTTTCTACACATCACACACTACACGAGACTGGGGCATTAGCCATCTCATGCATTTGAGAGTGTAATGACAAGCAGGCCCCTGAAAGCCTTTGTTTCCCCATACGACTGTGTCCTCCCTGGGCACTATAAGGGAGGGGACATCAATGAAACAGTGAGTCACCCTCCCCTCCTTCATTTCTGCTGTTTTGTTGTTCTTTGATTAAAGACGAGCATTTGTGATCTGCATTTCAAAACCTCACGATCAAAAACAATTATCCTCCCCTTCTGTATGTTTCTCACAACAAATGAATGGGATTCCAGGCCTCGGTGAGCACTGGCTTCTTGTGGCCTTGTTGCACTGACAATATTTGAAGTTTCCTGCAGTAACTTCATTAAGCATATTTTGTCCAGAATTAGTGGAGCGTGTTGAATATTGCTAATGACAGATGTTTCTCCACACTGTCACACTCCTTGTATCATTTGATTTGGAAAGCAACATACGGTGTTCTGCTCCATCAGTATGTCACAGACTGTCTGCAAACAGCTGGTCATAACTCAGTTCAGTGAAAACCATTACTTTCCAATGAAGTACTGGACACGTTCCAAATTGGGTTTTGGCATGGCCTCAGCTACACCCATGATGCACTGCAGCTTGATGTTGCAGGTACATAGGGAGAAGAGATGGGAGAGGGAGGAGGGGGAAACCAAATACAAATGGCCCAGTTTCCCAGAATACTCACCCTCACCGCCCTCCGTAACACATAAACAGTCTGTGACATCCTCTACCTTGAAGTCACGCACATAACATATTTGATGATAGATATTGTTAGCATAAGCATCGGTTTATGCTTTTGTCATTATGTCTTCATGAAGTAAATAGTTCAAACACGTATAATGATTCTACAGTGTGTTGTGTCCTTATTTCGTATTGAGTTGACTGTGTCTGATCACTCCATGATCCCAATCATTTTGTCGTTACATTGCACTGTAAAATGAGATTATTGTTCTTTACATGGGGCAATATTTTGACGCTGGGCATATTAAAAGCATTGGTTTAATTCATCAAAAGAGAAAGTAATTAATGTCAGTATCATTCAGTCTCTGAGCACTGAAAGGGTCAAAAACACCAGTGCCCAGGGACCTTTATAATAAACCATGAATCATATCAAGATTGCAATGTGCTGGGCTCCTTGCGTGTATTGATTTTACACCCTCCAGAAATGTCTGGTCCTTTTCTACCCAGTTAAAACTATGGCGTGCAAAACTGATGAAACAGAAATGAATTGGGCTAACAAAGCCCTGGCCAAATAAATGTGTGAACTCAATTGCATGAATGTGGCCTTTTTTACTCCTTTGGTTGTCTTTGAGCTGCGGAGGTCTGCACTCTCAATCATTGTAATAAGTGTGATGCTACTCACGGCTTTGACAGGCCAGACCTCCCACACAAACTCTCCCCTGGCTCTGGCTCAGCTGGTCCTGGGAAACAGGCCTTGCACTATGTGTGGGGAAAAGTTCACTAGAAAAACAGGCTGCAAATTCAAACAATAGAAATAAAGTGAACCCCCTGATTTGTAGGACGAGAAGAGCAGTCACCTTATAGGTAAGTTTATGGACACAGGATCATCTAAATCTAATCCAGAAGAACAGTCACCTTATAGGTAAATTTATGGACACAGGATCATATCAATCTAATCTAGAAGAACAGTCTCCTTATAGGTAAATTTATGGACACAGGATCATATCAATCTAATCTAGAAGAACAGTCACCTTATAGGTAAATTTATGGACACAGGATCATATCAATCTAATCTAGAAGAACAGTCACCTTATAGGTAAGTTTATGGACACAGGATCATATCAATCTAATCTAGAAGAACAGTCACCTTATAGGTAAATGTATGGACACAGGATCATATCAATCTAATCTAGAAGAACAGTAACCTTATAGGTAAATTTATGGACACAGGATCATATCAATCTAATCTAGAAGGAAGGGTTTATGGACACAGGCTAGAAGAACAGTCACCTTATAGGTAAATGTATGGACACAGGATCATATCAATCTAATCTAGAAGAACAGTAACCTTATAGGTAAATTTATGGACACAGGATCATCTAATCTAATCTAGAAACTTGGAAGGTGCTCTCACTGAGATGAAGGCCAATGGGCGGTCAGCTACTTGAACATTTGCTGTGGCATCATATAAGTGACCAGCAACCCCCAAAAATAAAATGATGGATTGTATTTCTCTGCACTGAATGTTCTACGTAGGTTTGGCATTATCTTGTTATCTTTATCCTGCTTTTTTCTTGGACCAAAGGCAGAATCCTAATATAGCATACTGCAGTCATGACTAAACATAGAAGCAACTCCTTCTTAAGATGTCTCCCATGAGAATAAATCCAAAGTGTCTCCTACAACCATGTTAATGTTGGGATTCTGAAGACTGAAGCACATATTTGTTGTTTACTGAAATTTGCTTTATTCATATTTTCACAACTACCGTAAGTGCTGAGCACACTGGGAGCATATTGGTTTAAAACATTCGATGTTGTGTATAATAATTCCACCTATGTTAACACTGCTAGTATTGGTCTAAGTACAGATATCTCTAAGTATGTTTAAAAATAAATACTTTTTCATGTGCATATTGCAATTTCTGTCTTACCTCATAATTCTTTTTATTGTTGAGGCTATACCATGATCATCAACTGACAATTTTGTTGATTTAATTTGATGAGGTTAGTTGGCACACATTTATGTTTAACTACATTAAAGAAAAGGCAGATGACTTGGCCCTGGGTCATCAGCTCAATCAACACTAATGACTCTCTAAATGTCCTTTCCCATTTTACAGCTCACACAACTCTTATATTTCATTAGGACTGCTCACACACTGCAGATGTAAAACAATATCCAAAGATGTATTTGAAGGCTTTTTGTTTTCTTGTAATGTGTCTTGGCGTTCTTTCTATCTCTATCCCTCTGTCTCTATTTTAGGTATCTTGACCTTCACAATGTCTGTTCCTGTCTCTATCTGTTCATCCTAAATGATGTCCAAAACAGTAGCAGTGATCAGATTGTCATGCCTAGTAGACCATCGCCTGCTCTCCAATCATGGTGGCATGCTCTTAGGGTTTACCCTGATTTCACCATGAGGATCCTCCAAAAAACCAAAGTCACATTTATCTCAGTAATTGCCCTCAGCGTTTAAGTGGGTAATGCGGTTATTATTTAATTCTTGCCTTTATTTTTCCCACTGCTCCTCACTTACTCTAACCCCTGTCTCTTTTTTTTCTCTGGAGTTGTTGAGCTGGTGAGTTCAATGCTGAGGCACGTGTGCACTCTGGAAAGGTAATCTAGAAGCCAGTTGAGCCATGACAAATAGGGACAGCTGGCCTAATTGAATCATTTGAGCTAAGACAGCTCAACTTGGTTATCCCCTCTGCAGCCCACACTGATATTAGTGCGGGAATCATTAGCCATGAAATCATGTCTGCTTTCTCTGACTGCATCCCTTATGACATGACAGCCAGCCCAGCCTGTCTCCCTCACTCTCACACCAAAGAGAGCCCTTCATCACAAACAGGCCTGGAGGTAACTAACACTGTCAGCGTACCATGGAAAGCTCTTTTTAGTGTGTGTTCTCAAGCTTGTAAATTAGAATCAGTAAATGTGTAAGAGTGAAGGAGGAATGCCGCAAAAACACAAAGGATTTTGTATAACAGTCTGTTGTTATGTTTTGACTGTAATATTCTTGCAAAATATAATTATATGTTTTTTGTTAGAGTTACTTAAGCTACAAGTACAGAATTTATCAAGTATATTTTTTGCGGGGGGGGGGGGTCAACATACTGTTTTGACAAAAGCCAATCTCTGTTTTAGGGGCTGTTGGTCACACTTCAGAGGCTGTAATGAGAGACAATTACACTCATTCCTGAGGACCATTTGCCAGTAACGCAATCAGGTGCGCATGATAGGGTCCTCCATAGCATGGGGGCCCCTCGGTGGGGTGCAAGAGGGGTGCCACATGTTCCAAGACCCCTCCTGCCTCACAGCCTGTTTCTCTGGTTCCTCTCTGCAGGACGCCCCACCATGCCAGACTGTGCCATGGGCAGCCATTGAACAGCCGAGCAGACATCTCCACTGAGAGCAACATTTGGTTGTCAGGGAAAGAAAAGCCTATCTTTGATGCCATAACACATTTTTCCTTAATTTTCTTGTTTTACTCATGTTCACCTCTCTTCCTCTTTACTGTGAGTTTTCGTTATTTTTAGTTGAATCATTCATCCACTAAAACATTTTTTTTTTACAAGGACAGCAGGTAACCTGTCCATTTAGCCTGCTGTCTGTTCCTGTCTTAGGGTTGGGATGTGTGGGAGGGGTGCAATCACAGGACGAATGATCCTGGTACTCCGTGTAATAATCTACATCAATCCGTTGGTGAGGATGGTTGGTTTAATGGAGCTCAGGCTGGCGATACTGTGCAATGTTCAGGCCCATTTCATTTTGACTCACATTCCACAGGCGCGGTGTGACCCCAATGAGACGCCTGCTTTGCCCAGGTGGCAGTGAGTGATGCTCCCCCACAGTCCCAGAGCAGGAGAGCGAGGTGACCCCTCTTTACCCAATTGGTTGGGCTGGAAAAACACTGCAGTGAAAAGGACACCCCCACATACACACACTATGGCAACCCACTGTTTGCACCTCTCTCTCCCCCAGGGCTCCAGTACGCACAGAGCCTGCTTTCAAGGAAAATTTGACATGAGCAATTATTGGGGGTTTAGAAATGACAGGTCTATTCCACGATTCAACAGGGGCGTGGAGGAAAGGCTTGCTGACAATCGCCTGGAAAGATGGAATTACCACGCAGGGTAAGAAGGAGCCCCGGACGGCCTGAGCTCCTCTAGGTCTCTCCCAGCCCGCTCGCCCTCGGGGCTTTGTAGGCGAGCGCCTTGCTCTCATGCGGATGTTTACACACCATTAATAGTCCCCCATCCCTCCTCTCCACAGTCCTTTAAAGAACAAGCATGTGAGTCTGAGGTGGAAGTAGACAGTTCTTGGTCAAGCGTGAGGGAGAAAGGAGCCAGTGCTGTTGCATTGAATTATTGGAGAGGTAATGGGGTCCTCCAGACAGTGAGACAACTGGACAGTTTAGAGAGGAGGGAAATGCTGCTGTTCCAGGAGATGACACTTTGGAGGTTCATGTTCAGCAAAGTTTCTCAGCATGTACTGTACATATACCTGGCTTTATGTAGACGGAATGCCAGTTAACTTGGCTTCCCTTCACAGCCACACAAGGTGAAAGTAAACTACCTGGGTGCTTTTATAAGACCATAATATTATACATAGATCTTATCTTAAATGTTATAATATAATTCATATAACATGTATCAATGTCGAATTGAGAACTGATCTCAGGACAAATTGTTGGTGATACAGCAGCCATCACATTATACAACTTCAAAAAAGAGTTTTCACTGACTTAACAAAATGTAACTAGGGCAAGAAAAGAGAATAGTGGGCAGCAGGATTAAACATTTACAGTATTATTTGATGTGTTATTAAACAGTATTAACAGACCAGTGCAAGCTGTCCCTGGGCACTAAATGTCTACATGTCCAGTACAAAGCGTTCAAATCAGTTAACTACAGTTTCTTAACAAAGTACATTAGGACACAAAAAAGTGCAAGCCATTTATTGTTATCTCTTTAAAGTAAAAGTAAGGGATTCAAAAATGACACACCAGCAGTTTTGAGTGCTTCAAAATAGGAAAAAAAAAGTGAGAATGAAAGTGTGGTGTGTGGCAGACACGTTAGACAACACTGGTAATGAAGCATTGGCAGAAAGTGATAATTATTTTAATTAATGATAATGGTTTTAATGATTCAACATTTTGGCTAATTGATTATGATTGATTGCACATTACTAAACAAGGAAAGTGAATCAGGGAGGTAATCAGGGAGATGACAGCACAGGTCAACACTGCAGCGTGACGGAACATACACTACACATGCTAATCAGACCCAGGGAGACGAGAGAGAAGGAGGGATGGAGAAACAGAGGAGGGAAAGAGCCAGATGGAAACACAGAAGAAGATTGAAATGAGGAAGAGGCACAGAGACTGAGTCAAAGCAAAAACAATTCAATATCAAAACAGGAAAGGATGCTGTGTACGGAGGATGATGGACAAAATCACAGGGAGCTATATGGTTTCATTTGCCAACAAAGACAATTATATTGAGAAAATGATCATTGAATGTCACTGCTATCACCTTCACCAACCAGGATTGCAACAAGAGTGTCCTGTTGCAGTGTTTTACTTTGTCTCTGCAAAAATCTGTATATAAATTATTCTTTTAACAAATATTTCTATTGATAGTGTAATCTATAAATGCAATAATCCATAAACTGTACACTGCAATGGAAAAGCGTGTGGAAGGTTTTTCCCCCTGCTTAGCGTGCACTTTTGTGTGTTCTGTGTGTCTGTGTTAGGGTTGAAATGAAGGTTTGTAGGTTTGATAAACAAAGAAGAAGCACTTGACCGTGACTCCTGTAATTGCAGACGCACCCTCGTGTTCTTCACCACGGAGGTGTCTGGGATCCTAGCATCTCATCCCAGCCACTCCATATTTGTTTGTTTCCTGGAGGAACATCATCCCAGCAGCATCCCTTTGTCACATGGCCTCCTGAGCCAGGCAGTAATTGTGCACTCTTCAATTCTGGGTCAAGCCTCCCTCCTCCCCCTCTCCGTTCTGGTCTCCACCGAGAGGACACTTGTCAGAAGGATTCTTCCTCCCTAGTCCTAGACCCCCTCCTCGTTCACCTGACATCAACCCTCCTCATCAGTATTGTCTAAGTCAGCCCCCCTCCCCAGAAGCCCCTGACATGCAAATCTGTCCCTTTTATTTCACTTTTGGAGAGTGGAGGAGTGGAGTGGCCCTCTGCCACATTAACCCCCAACTCCTCACCCAGCCCACTTCCTCCTGCTCTTACCCCTTAGATGGGGCACCCCTCGGAGAAGATTGACTGGGTTAGAATCTAATTAATGAAATGTATGATAATGTGATTTCTTTAATAGAATGGCACAGTCTAATGGTGTTGTGTGATTATGATTAATATACTCCTTTAGTGGGAGAGAACCCAAGCCAAAGGGCTGAGTGAGGACCTCATCTCTCTGAATTCCAACCCTGGACACATTTCAGCACTGCCATGGACTCCGATAGAGCGCCTGTGACTTTGTAAAAGCTCAGATAGCCATTGTGGATTTAGGACTAAGCCGTGTGCATCTGTATATTTGATGCTCTTAACATTGAATGGCATAACATTGGCCCACGGCAGACCACCATGCATGCCCCCAACCTGACAAATTAGAATTATTTGACAAAATACGCAATAACAATAAAAAGTTGTTTTTTTTCATATCTCAAAGTAAATAAATGTTAAGTTATCTTAAAGTATTGCATGAGAGATACTTAAAGTGTGACTCAAAAAAACACATGCGGTGTACGATACATGGTTAGCATACACATTCATCCTCTAGTCCATCCTAAAGCTCATAGGTTGCTATTTTCTCTTTTAAAGGTACTTTAGTGTCAGTCAAGCATGAGTCATATTATCCAAAGAGAAATGTGTCTGACTGCCCGGAGAGGGTAATGATGTGAACCCAAGCCACAAATTACAAAAACATTTATCTTGTTTTATTTGTGTTATCTACGGGACTACGTTATTTACAGTCCAACCATAGATTATGTCTGTTTGCTGTTCGGAAGTTTAGAGATATATACTTCTTTTGGAAATTGAACTAGAAATCGTGGAATATTATGCAATACCTCAGTAAAATGCCCTCACGCTCAGGTCATGTAGCCTGGAGGAACTTTACCGTTTTGGTTGAATTATGTGTGGCATTGTGTTCGGTTGTTTCAAAGAACGTCTGTGACTTAACCTGTCCATGGTGCCCAGCAGCTTGAAGGTTGCTCCAAGGACGGCAGAGAAGGATGATCTGGAGAAAAAGGGAGGTTTGAGGGAAGTGCTACTCCTCAATCGTTTGTCACTCTGATACCTGGTAAATGTGATAATTAATACTGTAATTTAACTAAACCCACTCTGCGAGGTCTGTAATTAAAACTGATGTACCTACTTAGCACACCAAGCATCACAGGTGGGCCCAAATTAATCTGCAAATAGAGCTAAATTGCCTGCATTTAGCGTTTTAGTCAACGCCACTCAGTTTGGGTGGAGATATCTGTAATTAATTTTGATATAACAAAGTCGTAAATCTGAGGTTAAATGCAGCCTTGCCAACAGACGCGGTGACAGCAAGAGACCTCATCTGACAGTCCCAGATGGGACACAAGACTCTGCTTTCTCCAGAAATTTGGCAGCGACTTCCTGCTTATCTCCAGAGATGACTTTGTGTCTCAGTGGCACTTCCTCAGGTTTTGAAGACAAAGAAAAAGTGACAAAGTCTTCCAAAGTAAAAGGTTTCTTGAAAAAATAAAAAGGGGTTAATAGAAATATTATGCAACGGGGATAATTACACATTATATATATTTTGAAAGGGAAATCAGTTAAAATGCATTATAACATACATTCTTATTAAAAGCGAACATGCCTTATATGTTTCTGTGTTTTGGATGGTTTACATTTTTTAATATTTCCTTTTTTGTTTTTGTTTTGGTTGATGTGCACAAGACACCCTGCACCCTGATGTTGTTAAACAAAAGTATAGTCGTTTAAACTGAACCACAGTCAAATCAAAGAAATAATCACACATTTATGAATATTTAATATGGCCATGGCAAATAAGGCGAGTAATTAGGAGGTTCCATAAATTTGCAAATTGTTATTTTATGTTAATGAGAGATCTTCAGTTTTCTAATGAATTATTTATGAATCAACAAAAAGTTTAGCAGAAAGGAATGGAAGTCTTAACCATTGCGTGGATCAGAATCACACACACACACACACACACACACACACACTCACAGACACACACACACACACACATACACACAGACACACACACACACACACACATACACACAGACACACGGACACACACACACACACACACACACACACACACACACACACACAGACGCCTAAAGCTGTCCATCAGTGTGTATTGTTTCTCTTGTCATTTCATCATGATTACCAGTTCATTTCTAAATTGGAGTTTTTATGTCCAGTGCCGGTTGGTCAAACCCCATCCATGCGTCCGTGTTCTGAGCACAGCCATTGTACATTTTCATTTCGCTGGTTTGGCTTGTACTGCTCATAAATCCAAAACATACAGGACAAAGGGCTCTGTCCTTGACTGAGAGATCAGGGATGAGACAGTAAGTGGGAGCAAGGTGATACAAGGTCGGCATAGTAGGTCATTGGAAAGGAGAATGACAAAGTGGAGACCATGGTAAGGAGGTCTGGCTTAGTGTCTGGGGGTTATGAGGAGGTGAATGAGTGCAAGGGAACAGAGGTAGTACAGTAGGCCCTGCTTATTTTGGAGACGGAAATACGAGGGAAGGGATGTCGGTGCCGGGGTTAACGGGAGGATGGAAGGCAGTGAGTCAGAAAACAAGAGCAAAACAAATCTGTGATGTGGAACTTGGAAACAGCCACTCCGGGGGGATTAATGAGGAGTAGGAGGCTGTGAAATTACGTGGCCTTTGAGTGGGGAGAATGGCCCTAGCAGAGCATGGCCCTGAAATGAGGTGAGACAAACTTCACCTGATCCACAATTAACAGCGTCACGGGTATGGGTGTTGGGGGTTCACAGTAGGGGAGGGAAAAATCACAATTTGCTTTATAGCATTTATTATCTCTAAAAGGGGCCACCATGAGAAACTTGGACCCATAGAAGAGCGAATTATTCTATTGTTTATCGCAGCTTGAATAACCGGAGGGACAAAAAGAATTATATACACCGGTGTAAATAGAGACAGGAATAAAAAAACAACAGAGCGAGTAAAGAGTGAGTAAGAGACAGAGGGTGTGGGGGTTAGGAACCTGAACAGCAGCACATGATTAAAGTGGACTAGGGACCAGGAACACTTGTTTGTGAGGACAATCTTTTTGTGCCTTTGTTGTTTGACGGCCGCCTTTATCTTTGTGTAATTCTCCGTCTGATGAAATGTGTTTAAAGAGATGAATTGGGATCGGAGGAGCCGTCCTGACATGATTATGAGGGATTCATCTGCAGCCATCTGCCACCGTTATAAAGGGGGGTGTGGGAGGGCTAGCGCAGAGAGAGGGAGAGAAGTGCAGACCGTCTGTCAGAAACCCAGCATTACACCAGCCCCTGGTCCACTGTTTTACATGCATTCTTGCCTATTTCCATTAAGTTATCTTAAGTAAGCTATCGTCCAAGGACATTTAAATGATGCAAAATGCAGTGAAATATTTTTGCTTTTTCCTTCTATATTTTCAATTTAACTGAGATGGATTCAGGGGTATGTTGAAATATTTGGATGTCTAGAATCTATTTTAATCTCACCCTGGTCCCAAGTAGGCTTGGATACCTATAACCACTCTTCAACAGGCCTAGTTGATATGGGAGGTCATAATGGTGACATTTATTTTGGTACTGTGGCACAAATATTTTAATCAAATTATTTGGTGATACTTCCAAGAACGTCTTCTAGGTATGTCCGTTGTTTTGCTCTGCGGTGGAAATATAACTTACATGTCATATTCACACACCAGTTGGAGAAGAGGGCACACCAGATGGATTCATTGCTCATCGCAACGTCCACTAGCTGTTCAAAAGGGGTTGAGTAACAGACTGAAGTCACATGTGTAAATCACAATTTTTTTCCTGGGTATTTTTGAGCCTCTATGGTTAAAAATGGAGCCGTTAATCAACACACAGTCCGGCCGTACAATGATCCACAAATCTGAGGGACAAAAACAAAACTCACTCCTTTGTTCATTTATGTAGGATGTTTCTATTGATTATTTACATACAATTATAGTGTTAACTAGTTAGCTCCAGATATTGAACAGATTGTATAGGAGCTGTAAAGATTTCTCCATTCCAACCTCCACCCTCCTTTGGAAAACTCTGTACAGTATAAATCTATAAGGGATGAACCACTGTGAACAAACGTCCAGGTATGAAGGGAAATGTCCCCCCAGCTCTCTTGTGTTTTAACAAAGTGCCTATTTCCTTCCTCCCCATTACGACTCTGCCATCACTTCATATTACAGGTCAACGTCATGGTGCTTAATTCTGTGCCGGCTGCTTGGGGCTCCTAATAACCTGTCATTGAGGAAATTTGAATGTCACACCATATTGTTGGACCCTAATGGCGGCCGGCAGATCCCCTGATGAGCCGTTTTGGGACAATTACAGAAGATATTCAAATCACAGGTGGGGTATGAAGTGACCCACCTCTCACAGCCTGAGTGGGGTTCACATGCATACACACATACTGACAGCCACACACACACACTTACACACAAACACACCTTCGCACAATTGACGTATCTTGACCCCATAATCCACCCGCTCTTGACACATATAAAATGAATGCCTCCCTCCCTGCCACTGAAATAGTTTAACTGTAGCCTGATCGCTTTTATTATCCGCCTAATCCAGATATCAGCAATTTCATCAGGCTGGGAAGATATGCATATCATGAATTATTTTGACACTGGGACCTTTTAATTTTCGCCGGCAATATTTCATCCCACCAATCAGTGCCTGGAGTCGTTGTCGTCGGGCGGACGTGGCGGTGTCAGAGGATGAGCCTCCCCCAGTGACTCCAAATCATCCGTGGGCCATAATGAGCTACGGCCACAATTATGAGCTGCCTCTGTATGCACGCATCTCATCAGACCCCCGCCTCTGGGGGGAGGACTCCTACACACACAAAACACACAAATGCAAATCACATACAACTTCTGGATACAAAAACTCTGTACCTATAAACATATATTCTCTTGGCTTTACAAAATAATGGTCCCATGTCTGGCTTGACATGACATGAAGGGACTTTTAACAAATGTTCTCCTCTTGTGTCTTCACCCCTCTTCAGGTACAGGAAGAGCAGGAACAAAATGATGCTCCAGAACACAGTGTGTGACCTTCTCTCATCCTGGATGTTGACCCCCCATATAAAGTGAGACATTACATCTCGTTATACAACAACACGGCACTCGCTCTCCACCCGAGATAAAGAAAAATGTCTCAATTAAATCTCCACCACGGCCCTCTGCAAAAGAATTATCACACCCCGGCAACGCTGATCGCTGCACTCACACATTCTCCAAAGTTATTTGACATAAATTGCGCGAGTCACATCATTTCCTTCCACACTCCGAGGGGGATTTATGGATGATCCCATTGACTGGGAGCTGAACCTCCAATAAAAATCCTCAAAGAGCCAGGGAATGGGAGATACACGTATCTTTTTGCCATCAGTCTCTCGCCCCTGTACCCAGATTAACCATGCAAATACCCAGGTGCACCAGCGATAGGGATGCAGCAATAATACAAAAATATGCAAGTGGGTGACTATCAATGTCAAGCACTGGGTTGTGTGTAGGATAGGCACTGATTGTGTTTTATCTAAGATGCGTGTCCAGCAATAACAATGGGATTCTCATCCTTGTTGGTGAAGATAAAAGTTTTTGGACGGCTTCTTGCAGGATGTTGCCAGTTATCAAAGGCTTACTACTCTGCTTAATTTAAAGTCCAGCTAGGACATACCATTTCTGGATCAAGGATAAATTCCCTCGCGTTATAATACAGCTTAAAAAACTAACTGTTAAAGTAAATTATGACAAACTAGGAAACATTAACAAATCAAGTCAAACGCTACATATAGCCAAATTAGCAAAAAAAAGACAAGTTACCAATTTTTGCACTACATCTCACTGTAACAGTACTGCGTAAATAATCGGACAACTTTAGTAGACACAATACTGTGCTACCATTTAATACTTTTTTTTACAACTCTAATACGCTAAATACTCTACCATTTTCTATTCCGCAATCAAAAGAGATTTATAACAACATTATCTGAAACAAAACCTTAATGAAACAATTGTACTTGTTAGTAACATAACCC
The DNA here is from genome assembly GCA_026901105.3 of Galaxias olidus. NCBI lineage: Eukaryota > Metazoa > Chordata > Actinopteri > Galaxiiformes > Galaxiidae > Galaxias > Galaxias olidus. The sequence continues at coordinate 101,695 of JAPMUY010003460.1, forward strand.
AATCGACCACACAGCCTACCATAACTTGACACAATTATAAATAACTATTTCTTTCATAAATGCTTTACAAATACTAACAGATTTACAAATAAAGTCTCATCTTTAGTCACAATACATGTTCCCAGGATTATTTTGTCAGAGTTAGAACCTTACAAAGAGGAATACTTACATTCAGCAATATTATCCGGTAGAAACTATTTAATTGCGCATTTGAACAAAGTAAAATACAGATTGCAGATAGATTGTTAGGGTTTATATTTTACTGTTAATATTCCATTGTTATTTCCACTCAAATCTAAATTCACTGACTCCCTCTAGTGTTGACACTTTTCTTCGATAATAGGATCCTTCCTTCTGCTGGAGGTTACTTAAAAAGGACAGGTAATAAGTTGATGCACTGTTACTAATTATATTGTCATTTAAAATTATAAACAAGTTCATCCTAACCTATTATTTATCCCACAACTTTATCCCATTAATGTTATTCCACAACAAAGGCGTAGTTCCATTCATTCAGAAAGCTTAATTACATTCCAGTATGTACCATGCAACCTATAATCAGAGAATTCCAGGAAACTGTTTACATTCTAATAAAGGTATTTGTTATAGTGACACAATTGGTACAAATATTTTTTGAGTTTAATACTAATATATAATTTAACCTAAAACCAAGAGAGAAAAAATTGGACAAAATAAATTTGAATTGTGATTCTTAGTGCGGTAATGATTGAATTTCTCAAAAACAATTTCAGCTTTTGCACTCTCCAATAAAAACGCAATGCTGTTTAAAACAACCTCCATTAAAGTCTGACCAAAGTCCATGTACAATGACAATCAAGCCTACTGCATCCACTGTGGAGACAGCATCAAGCATACTGCATCCACTGGTGGAGACAGCAGCAGCAGCAGCAGCAGCAGCAGCGGCTCCAGGGCCCTCCAGCAGGGGTTGGCTGCTACTGCCTACACCAACACCAGGGCAGAGGGAGGTGGTGCAGCAGAGAAGGCCACTGCCCAGAGGCTCTTCAGGTTCAGCTCGGCACTCGAGAGGAAAACAGATATTTGATCCATTTCCACCAAGAACGGTAACCGCCCTTAGCAGGCACGTCGGCAGCTGTTCCAAGGTGTCTTTTGATGGTGGCCTTCTAATCTAAGAAAAGATACGTAGAACATACTCATAGAGAATAAGATAAGCTGAATAATGTACCACAGAACTCTCGATGAATGTTAAATATAAGGAAAATCCATTTTCATCCATTTACTGTTCGACCTCATTAAAAAACATGAATGTTTTCATTTGGTTACCAGAAAAAAAGTAAGAGTCAATATTTTGAGTAAGTTTAATATTGCTAACAGTGAATTGGAATCAACACTTCTGACATCTGCAACGCATTGTGGTACATTTGAAGGAGATATAGGCTGTACATAAAAGCTGCAATTGCAACAGAAAATTGCTACTCAGCTCTCTTCCACACATTCCGATGTACAAATAAAGTTAAATTGAAAGTCAACTGCATCGGCCTACATATACAAGTAGGTTAACTTTTTAGGATGCGCTTTAAGGTGTGTGACAAATACTAAAATCAACCACTCATGGCGCAACTTAGACAAATAAGTGACGAGGCTGTGCACATTTAATAAAAAGGGAAACCATGGAGAGTGATAAAACACAGAGGTCTGATCATGGGAGATTCTTCATGTTACATACTGGGAACATATGAATCCTTAGGGCTGGTGCTAGAAAACCTTCAGTATTGTGCAAACACCTTACCAATGTCCGCAATCACTGAAAATCATACTAGGCATGCCATTTCTCCACTGACTGTTACATCACCACTATAGTGAAAATACGAGGTTGTCTTTTCACGATACAAATCAATGACGCATGCAGAAAATTAGATGATAATTTACAAAGGCATGAGTATGGGGTTACATGCACGAAACAGAAACAAAATGAAAGAAAATCTAAGATCAATACTGAACTACAACCTATGATTCTACTTTGGAAGCTATAAGATGGCTATGCATGGTTTTCCATACAAAATATTCAAAAGGAGGGAATCTTAATAAATTAAGATAGTGACCACTTTAAACTAACTTTCCTTGAAAAAAAGGACTGAGAATACAGTACATCAGACATCATTTACAAAATGTACATATCCACACCCCTGATATATGTATGTGTGCGCTTATTCGTGCAAGCATTGCATCATCATGATAATTGTTTTAAAAGACACTGCTGGCTATAGTGGATCATTGAAAGAAGAGATTCGGCTACAATTGTGAAATTGTCAAAATCTGTATTTGGCAAGCTAGTGGCAATAAAAACACGTGTACATTAACTGAGGATATTTCTCACTGTAGACAACCATAATAGGTATATGTCAGAGAGGTAAAACATGTGCAATCAATGTAGATGGTGTCATTCAATGTATCCCCCATCAAACTAAACAATGAACAGGATAAGGACATCCTCCTGCACTGTCTTAAGAACTCCAATGAGGGATACCCTGTCAATTAACAAAGCAGTTAATTACCACTATGTCCTTTCCCCTTCCTCTAGGCTTCCACAGTCCTCTGTAGCTCCATGAGCCCGCTAACGTCAACAGGAGCTGATCAGGCCTCCGCCTCTAGCTGGTATCTAGTCTACTGAAACATAAGACCTGCTGCTAGAACACAGACGTGATCTCTCACTAAAGGAGGTCAAACCATAACAAAATAAAAGTCCCTGTTAAGCAGAAAAAGGCACACACACAATTAACCAAGCCACACAAAATAAGAATGGTAGCTAAAAAGATCAGATCAGATCAAATGAGATGTAGAAAGATCAGCTCAAATGAGATGCTTTTAAAGACGCCCAGGACAAGTAGGAAGATCAGCTCAAATGAGATGCTTTTAAAGACGCCCAGGACAAGTAGGAAGATGTACTAAGAGCTGATCAAATGATTGTTGAAGAAAAGGCTGGGGGGGGGGGGGGCATATCAAAAGAATACAAAAAAAGAAAAGAAAAGAAAAGGTCGAAAGTGCCCTCTAATCATGCCACAAAGCACTAATAATACTGTTGAACACGCACAGCATCATCCTCAGGACCAACAGAAGTATTTCACCTCGGCACCATGTTATCTAACAGCTAACCTTTGGATTACAAAGACATGGACCCAGGTTATGAATATGCAAACAAAGAATGCAGGCAAATTAGAGAGTCATCCGGTAACATCCTGTGAGATACATATGTAGCCGTTGAGTATATAAGTGTGTAAATACAGCCAGTGGCCAAACGTTTAGCTTGTTACATCATATTTACAACTTAAAGTTTGTAGGTTTGGCAGTCCAGAGCATGTTTTGTGCACAAACCCAGTCAAGGTGCTTTGCAGCATGGATTATGAAGTAAAGAAGGGATGGTTTGATGAGGTACAGAACTTGGTCCAGGGTTGTAGGTGTAAGGTTGGCTGTATTGGTGGCTGTGAGGGAGGTAGGGGCATTGGGTACAGGATGTAATCACCAGTAGAACGAGCGGGACAGGAAGTTTGCAGCAGTGCCGAGCCATCCTACGCCGTCTGTGATGGAGCCCACACGCGTGACAGCCTTCTCTGGATCATGTGACGGACTCTCTTCTTCAGGAAGGTAGTCCGGGATATCTATGTTCTGCTCCACCTCCACGGCCTCATCCTGGAATGAGACCATTCGCTAAAAAGAGGGGAAAAAAGCAGGCATGTCATACTGTTAAATGAATGGTTAAGAAAAAAGAGCAGGCATGTCATACTGTTAAATGAATGGTTAAGAAAAACACCTTCATGGTAACGGAGGGTCTGACTAAAAAGACTAAGCCAGGCCTGACCCCTGCTGGTAACTATGTGCATGTTTCTGCAAATGTGTCAACTAGATCGGATAATTCCTACTCATTGCAGTGCCTCTATTACCTAAATAAATGTTTGTTTCCCGTTTGAGTCTACAAAGTGGTGAATAACCCGAGTTTATGGCTTTTCAAATAATAACAGTTACATCGTTGTCTGACCTCACCCCAAAACATTGTCACCAGGCGTAAAACATGATTATCGTTGGGCACTATGCCTAAAGGATACGACAAGCTTTGCGTTTCAGGTAGAGATACGTAAGGCATATATTGCTGTTGATTTTGTTTGGGTGTGAGCTGGATAGTTTGACATGATGGGACTGATCCTGTGACAGATAGTAAGTGGCCTCCCTGAGGGCCGAGATGTGTCCAGCTAATGGTGTCACTGGGAATAACTCCTCCACCTTCACATGGAGCGTACTCCTCCTCATAGTGACCCAGTGGACTACTGCACTCAACAGTATTGCTTCACTTATTTTTTTTTTAAAGAATCATAATGGCTTTTAGTTTCTTGTCTATTTCTGCTTACCTCTCCTCCATCCTCTGCCTTCAGCACCTGCTTTGCGTTCATCACTTTGGTGGAGTTGATGGCAGTGCCAAGTGCCTGCAGGGAGGTTAACAGGTGCTTTGGCTCATTTACAACAATAACTGGAGTAGTAGAATCTTTATGCATTTGTTCTACTTATGTAAAGTGATGTTTATTTTAGGCTGTCCTGTTTTTTGGTCCAGGGACTTACCTCAGCCTTGAGGTCAGAGCGGACCCTAACCACACACCTCTTGACAGCCATCTGAAAGGTGAAGCTAATTACCCCTCGGATCTTCAGCAAGGCATCCTCACACAGACTCCTCCGACTCTGCGACAACAGAGAACATAGTGTTAGATCTACAATAAAAGGCTGATATGCTAAATATTCACTTCCACCTATATATCAAACATTACAATTCGATTATCATTTCTTTTAATTCATGGGTAATAGCTGTTATCAAAGGTACAGCTGCCAGTGTCTCAGATCCGCATGCTGTAATGTTGGTGCCTAGCAGAGGCTATGTGTCTGTGTGATGTGATGTGATCTGGCCAGGCACAGCCCTCCCATTGTGAAAAGTTCAGGTTCAATCTCAACACCATGCTGTTCAATGGTTGGCATTTACAACAATCTCCCCCAACACCTGACAGACATTGTTACAATAACGTGTCTGCAAGCCACAAAAAAAAAATAGTCTGTGAATAAAATCTGTAATGCTAAAGGATAGGGACCAATTCTTTTGGCTGAAGGTGTGCACATGGTGTAACTCTCCTTACAGAGTCGTCCAGACCCTCAATGTGCAGCACCACAGTCTTGGCTCTCTTGTTGGTGGAGCCCAGGAAAAACTGGGCCTTGCGTCGGCATGAGGCTGCAGCTGCTTCAGCCTGCTCTGCCTCCTCAACACCAGCCGCTTGCAGGATCTCATAGATCTCCGAGGCCAGCAGCTTGGTCTCCCCTGGAGCAGTGCTCCTGTCGTGTGGGGAAGAACCCAGGGCAGAGGGGATAAAGGAGGAACAGAGGGGGAAAACACAATCACTCAATAATTACTTTACTATTGGCATTGTAGGTTATAAAGCACACTAACGCTAAAAGAACACATTTTATTTTGGTAAACAAAGATATGTTAGCTGTAAAAAAGCAAACAAAACATATAGAATTACCACAAGACTGATTTACACATTTTTGCAGCAGTTCAACAGAGCCCAAGTTTAAATCCCAACACAACAATAGATCCCTCAAAATCTTTTTTGCATCTTCTATCTGCAATTGTACAACTCATCTTTGTAAGACGATTACAATGTTCTGGCTCAGGAGACAGTATCTGGCTTGGCCCAGTCCACGTGTCTTCCCAAACCGAGGGGTTGATATTTTTTAAAGGTTGTTGTCTCCTTGACAAACGTTAGAGCTACCCAACACCATAGAGGGTGGTCCGCTGCCATGGGGGCTGCAGAGACGCACTTTGACAGCCTTGTCACCACCTAACCTTTACACTGCAAAAAATAGCCTGCCCGGTTATCAGCCACACAGTACATTCAACGAGGTCTGCCACTAATCTAACTGCCACTTTGTGTCTCATAACATTTGAAAATGTGCACACTATAGTGTCTAGTACAAGCGGATTTGCAAAGTTCAATGTTCTCTTTGCAGAAAACTATGTCACAGTTAGAGGACAGCAGCATTCCCTGACAAAGTCACCAGGTCAGAAGCGCCAGGAGTGCCGGGCGGAAGGGGGTTCCTGGGATACCTCTGGAGGAAATGCTGTAGATGTCACCAGGTCATCATTCAGACTATAGTAACCGGATGGAACACCAGCTGGCTGGCATGGCGTCTGAGCTATGTGAGCAACATAAAAACTGACACAGTGAACATCAGTCTTTCCATTAGCACCAATAGAACCCAATAGCCAATGCTATAGTCAGAGAATATTTGTACAAATATTCGTTTGAGACATTTATCGAAAGGTAACACTATCAGACACCAAAGTAGTACTTTGCTTAATCTGCTGTCAGTAGTGAGTCTGAACTTTCTTCAGCCATAAAAGATAAACTGATAAATTCAGAAAAGATAAAACAGTTGTCACTTACAGGCAGTAGCACTATTGCCATGCAACAAGAATGTACTATTGATATTACAATATGTCTATACAATTTGGAGCGGTGCACAGCTTTTTAAAGTTTTTAAACTCTCATAGCATCTTAGAAACCAGGATGTGCCAGCCATCGTCTGCAACTTTCAAAAGTAATAACAGGCATGATAAAAAAATCCTCCAAAAATCCTCCTGAATCAATACCAAATCACCACAACATGCACACAAGTAATATTTCAGCAGCATAAACACGCAAACCCAACAACAACAAAAATGAAACGTGCTACAGCTACCCCTGAGTAGATGAAATATCTAAAAAGCAGATTGCATGACAAATATTTAAAGCAAAGACAGCAGATTCATTGTTTACAACCCATTCTAATTCAAGATTAATTAAATTTATTCTAAAATAGCAACCTTAGACATCTTCCTGTCAAGAAAATCTGCAGACATTCACACATTGTCTGCTTAAAACAAGAGAAATCCCTGTAGCAGGTTTCCAATGGAAAGTGCATGATGAGCATCTGTGTTATGAGTATACGCTGTGCAATAGTGGTGACAGGGACTCACCTCTGCATGACATTCTGCAGACTCAGCATCATTCCCAGCTCGCCCTTCATTTTCTCTCTGTTCGCTCGACATTCCGCTAGGTAGCGCACCGCCTGAGAGGATCAAAACAACCACTACAATGAAATTCAGCTAGCCAAGCCACTTAAGCACAGTTGAAGTGTGCGCTGTGTTAGCATTACATTAGCAATACAAAAATATTTGTGAATTTACCAAGTTCACCTGATTCACAGAAACAGTTAAATAGAACAGTTGAGATGTTTTGTCCAGCCCATGTGTTTACAAATTGAAAGAATGAGCGACAACCACAGCACCACATGATTTTAAAACCAAAAGCAGACAGCAGATGTCCCCATTACCCTGCTGATCTCTCAAAATATGTTGCTGGGTAAATGCTGCGTGAATTCAACAAATGTGTCTGCCTAGGTCTGGGACACAGTGGGAGGGACTGCCCTTTGTGTGGTCAATGTAACCTGTTCTGACAACGCTGGACGGCAGGGGGGGGCCCATGCATGATTGTGTACAAACAATAAAAATTTTCTAAGAATGTTGACTGAACAACAAGATAACTAGCTAGCTACATAAATTTAATATGCGTACCAATAGCGCAGAGTAGACAACTTGTGGATTGGCATGGTCCAGAAAGAGAATGAGACCTGGTAAACATCCGTGATCCTGTACTATGGCTCTTCTGTTGAGGGGGTCCGCAGCAAGATCTCGCAGCTGGTTTACCACGGTCAATGCATCTGGCTCCCCACTCATGATGCCTGGAGTCCAGATGCCATGCACTTCAAAAAAGCCCTCTTTACTCTACAGAATAAAATACGTTGCAATCCAGACATTATAATTCATCACAGTAACCACAGATATTGTGATAAAATTAAATACAATTGACCCGTACAGTCTAACTAGTTAATTCTAACGTCAAACTGCTGGTATCTTATGCGACTGCATGGTGAACCATACTATAGATGCTGACCACTATTGACATTGTCAACGGGTAAAGCTCCGTTAACTACCTTATAATGTAGTTACTTATTGCTTTATAAGCCTTGGGGGGCGTTCAATTCGACTGACTGATTACGATAGAACTATTCATTTTCATACGGTGAAATTATGTTCAGTGAAGGAAGAATAACGTGATTAATATTCATATTATTACAATATTAGATGATAATTTACTCTGATTTGAAGCGAGTCACGACTAGGGTTCGAAAGCGATACCTACGACAAAGATCACATTGGGTGGCGAGGAACTAACTTATTTGTCTATGCATGCTAGCATTACCTAGCAGGTAACGTTCTTGTACACGCATAGCCTAGCCCTAGTACAGTAACAGCCGCGCTGCAAGGTTAGCCAACGTTAGCTAACGACATTAGCTACCGAACGTTAGCTAATGTTGCTAAAGCTACTTCAACATTGAATTACATCTTACCTTTTTGACCAGTCTTTTCAATATATCATTAAGTAATAATTACAAAATACCTAACGAATAGCAACTGCGGTGCGGTAAATTACTGTGTATATCTACCTAACGTTATGCAACTACCCAGTTAATGTTACACTGAATTGTGTGAATTGCTTGCTTACTAACGAGATAGCTAGCTAGCGGGGGTGTTCGATTTGGTCTATAATGGGGCCCGTTAAGTTTTAGCTAACGCTAGGTAAGATATTTAAAGGCGTGAGACCAGGGCTAAGCGGTGCTCTACCATACATGGCCTTGCTTCAAGATGAATTAACCAAATACACATGTAAAAAAGTATATAACTAGCGTTAGATAGCCTAGTAACTTGAAGGTATTTAATAGATACATCGGGACACCGGTTCACTCACGACATTGTAGCGTAACGTTGCACCAGGATCGCGCAGAAAGTTTAACGAGCACACCTTTAAAACTCAAGCTCTGATTGGTAATTTGTTCCGCCATTCAAAACAACGGGAAAAATCCCACCCTGTCCCACATGAAAGCGCTAACTAGAATCGAAGTAACGCGTGAACGTCATTAGCTAACCAACCAGCTAGCTAAGTAAATTTGTTATGGCAAAATAATGAACGTTATGGTAAGCTATTATTTGAAACGTTCGTACCACGAGACAAAAACATATGTAATATAGGTAATGTACTGTTAACTGTTGTACCATTAGTGCTAGCTAGTAAACGTACATTTTTGTTCATGATGCAGAAAACTGGAGTTAACTTTCTTAATTCTACTCTGTGATGCCGAACGTTGCTAACCTCTAACTAGCTAGCTCGCTGACCGCTGAGTAACGTTACGTTTACCCGCGTTTTTATTAAACGTTATTTAGTTGGCAATTTGTGTATTTAGTTGGCATTGTAAATCCTGTAAATAGCATTGCAGCCAAGTGGCTAAGTAACATCGCCAAGCCAGGACACTTTTTGGAGATGTTTTTATGTAACCAGGCATTTTCTGTGAGGCTAGCTAGCCATGACTAGCTATGTCTGACTATTTTGAAGGGCAGTGGATACATGATGATGAAGTTGTTGATACGCCCTCGCCTGCTTTAACATTATAACTGGTCTACACATGTGTTATGTCATCTGTTAGGGGACAAGACTGAGTCGGTTTCGGTTGATATTCGATGGATAGCCTAATGGTCTTAGTTAGCTCACTATAGAGTAAAATCCTATGCTATAATGTTCTCCTTAAATTTGTCCCTCTCACGTTATTCTTGTTTCCCTGAGAAGATTACCTCATACAAGAGTGTGTTATTGGGACGGCTATGCATCAGCCCCTGTGATACATTATATATATATATAAAACTACAGTATGACGGAAGAATATGCAAAGATTGAAATGGACTTGGTAAGTGACTTGTTTATTATTGAAGATCATAAGTGTTCATTGACTAACAAGTAACATTCGCTAAATTAAATAACTGAATAAATAAAGTAATTACTCACTATGCAAAGATGTATTAATAAGACTGCAATTAAATGTGTTTTTAATTTAGTTATCTTACCCATGTTTTAAACGTTTGTTTTTTGCAGGCTTTTGGTTCAGCCAAGTCTTATGGATCTTCGCGGAGCATTGTTAGGCGAATTGCAACCAATCTTCCTCTGAAACCATGCCCGAGAGTTCATTTTCAGGTAAGTTTTGAGATTGAAGAGATTGCCTGTTTGTACATTTTGTCTGACTTCTTGGGTGCAATGTCAGTGGCGTGCCTTACTTTGGGTACTTTGTGACCTAGCTAATGTCACACATCTAATAATTAGGAAGTACTGATCATGAAAGTAATAGTAAATGGGACAAATTAAGTCATAACTTTGGCACAAAAGGAATGTAGCCTAATTGTTGTACTATCTCAAATTTTGTTTGAAATGCAACCCAAGTTGCAAGCAAAAGAAATTGTCAAAAGTCTGTAAATATAAAAATAAATATAAATATTTGTTTTCATCAATCCAAACAAAAAGTCTCAATGTGTGACTACAACATAATTGTAGGGAAATAGAAAGTACATGTTTTAAAATATTTTTTGACCATTTTAATGTCTATTCACCTTTCAATTTCAACACCTCAGCAAATGTTTTTGAAAAACATGTCACCAATACTGGTTATGCCGATAAAATGTGTCCTTCTACTCATCAAGGCTTTTTGTTGATTCATTTAAAAAACATGAATAAAATGCATTGATGTGGTTGTAACTAAACTAAATGTAAGCAGTGCAAATATTCTTGACCACGTCTTGACAGAAACAAAAAGTTCTATGTGTGTGCATTGTAAAAGTAATTTTCTCTATTAGGCGTTCAGGTAAAACAGTCACTTTCTATCTAATTTCTGCCTTCACACTTTGTTCCTCTTTGTTGTCTCTTTTTTACAATGTTTCTCTCCAGCTGCCCTTCCTTGCTATGAGGAATGCATTATGTCTGCTTTAGGTCAGTTCACTTATACTGACTTTCTGCTTGAAACATTTCTGACTCATAAATCTGTATCTTCTAGAATCCACTTTGCTAAATTCCATATTTTCTTTCCGCTCTTTACTATATAACTTGTGTAATCATCAGGATTTGGAGTTTATGATCAATGTGGTTCTGTCTACAACAAGAATGTTTTGTCTCACTTTCAAAATGTCTGGTCACTTTTTCAGCTTCATCCCTACTCTGAAGAAGCCAGTGTCCTAAGCAGCTTCAACAGACCAAATGGATTGGTGGCCTCCCTGGCTGATGTTGGCTGGATTGACAGAGATGAGGATGAGGAAAGTAACTGCGCTGTAAGATCCAGGTGAATAGAAAATAGAGTCCAGGGTAACATTCATGCCTCTCATTCAGTAAGCAAAATAGTAAGTGTTTATTTATTTCTGGAACTTGATTCCAGAGTTCCAGATGAACTAATGTGACTGCTTTCATTTTTCATTTGTAGTCTTTATGTATGACTTTTGTTTTGCTTTCGATTTGTCTTGCTGAAATAGGTCAAGGGCATCATTGGGGTTAATTTTCCGTGGACGCCAGCATCAACCCATCAGTCGACCGCTGACTCGACAGAGGTCCTTACCCAGCTTGCACCAAGGGGACCCTGACCCCCAGGGTCCCACACTCGTCAATGATCAGGCCATTCAGAAGATCAGTGCACTGGAAATGGAGCTGGCCAAACTTAGAGCCCAGATAGCACAGATTGTTCTGGCCCAGGAACAGAATCCACAGCCAGGTGGGGGTCAAGTCACTGCTGTAAACACTCACCCACATTTTTGCCCTCCCATTTTCTGTGCACAATGGTTTTACTTTTTACATTTTAATATACTGCTACTGCCTGAAGATGGCAGCAAAAGTGTTTCACATTTTCACTCTTTTGGATTCCAGGTCTTGCCCCAGGTGTTCCTCCCCCACCTCCAGCTTGTGCTCCACCGCCCCCTCCTCCTCCTCCCCCCCCTCCAGGTCCTGGCTTATTGCGAAGCTTCTCAGCCATTGATCTCATCAAAGAGCGCCGAGGGATGAGGCCGGCAGTGGTGGACACCGGCCCAAAGCAACCAGAGGTTCCAAATATGTTGGATGTGTTGAAAGACATAGGCAAAGTCAAGCTGCGGGCTGTGAAAAGGTAACCTAATAGATTCTATGTTTGCTGTTTGTTGTCCTGACTTGCCTGAGTGCAAGTATGGTCATAGTTATTAAATATGTTCTACATCATGGAATGTAGAGTAGTAAATGGTGATGTTGGAATGATGCTGTATTGGGAGGTGTAGTTTATGTTGGAATGATGCTGTATTGGGAGGTGTAGTTTATGTTGGAATGATGCTGTATTGGGAGGTGTAGTTTATGTTGGAATGATGCTGTATTGGGAGGTGTAGTTTATGTTGGAATGATGCTGTATTGGGAGGTGTAATTTAAGTTTAATTCCCTGATATTTCTTAATCGGTTCTGCTTAACTTGAAAGTGTCTTAACAATACAACGCATATTTTTGTAAAGTTGGGGTAGGCCATTTTATTTTCAAAGTTTTTGCGTATTGCCATTACATTGTCGTACATATTTATCATTATTTGTAATGATATCAGTTTAGCTGTTCTTCAGAGACATCCAGTCAGTTCCACACATTTCACACTGAGGACTTCATCCCTCCATCAGTCAGCACTGCAGTTCATGTCACAGTGATTGAAACAAAAAGCAGTTGTATCACCCATTATTATGAATCACCTACCCTTGCTTTAAAGACTAAATTGAGGTTTTCCAAAGTTGTGCAAATATACCTATGCAAAGATGCTAAAGTTTCAGTTGAGTATGTTATTGTGGCATTGGGCTTGGCTTCTGTTCAGAGCTACCTTGCTGAAAGTGTTTTCTATCTTGTTTTCATGCCCTGTGTGTCTTTGGTTTTAGTCGCCCAGAGGACAGCAATACCAAAGCAAAGTCCAGGGAGCCTCTTGATGCTGCATCTCTCATTGCAGAAGCCCTTAAGCGCAAGTTTGCTCACTGTCAGCAGCACAAGCGTGAAGAAGACAGCGACCACAGTGGGTGGTCCCCAGAAGGGAAATCTCACATTTCACCAGTGATACCCAGAGTGAGTGTTGGTTTCCGTTAGCTTCAGGTCATAAGAATGCTACTCGTAAGAAGTACTCCTTTTATATTGTATGCCTGACTGTTTCGATTCTGTGTCAATTCACCTGCCTTTTTAGGCCCTGAAACACAAGTTGACCAATCTGTACCATCAAGCTGGACAAGGCGACAAGAGCATGAATGTCACTTCTCCAGTGGAAAAACCTCGACCAGTGGCTCCTTTGGTAAGTATTTGCAACAGAGCTAGAACTTCTCGGCTTTCTGTGGTTGACAGCTGAGGTCAGAATAACATCTTACACATGCTTTCTCTATCTGGGATATTCTATTTAGAATTCATATATGGGGGGGGTGGGGGGGGAGGATTTTGTCTAAATATGTTCCCTTCTGTGTCTTAGTTTGGCCAGCACATGTTAAAATCTACTGGAAAGAGGAAGATCCTTTGAACAAAGCTCTTGAGTGAAAGTACTAGAGATCCTGATTGGCATGGACAATTCAAAGTGCCTTATCCACCTTCAAACTTCTTGTGTGAGCTGTGTCATTGGAAGTTAAGTCTTCTCTCCACCCTTGTAAAGTTTCGTCAGTGTTTTAACTCCTGACAGTCAACATTATTTGCACTTTGACAACTTCTGTTGGACTACATAGCTAGTATGTTAGTTTATGACTTTTTGTTTTGTTTTAGTTGTTGTAAAGAAAAGAAATTCATAAACAATTTTCAATGTGAAGATCACAAGTGCATGTCTTTCACCACCACAAGCTCCTTCAAGGTTTTAACTGTTATTGGTCAACCGCTGATTAATTTTGTGTTACCCGGTGTACATGGACACAAAGCGTATTGCTCTACATGTCCTGCTAGAGCAAACCTGTTTATCCAACTGTGTATTTATATACTACATAACCAAGGGAACATTTCATAGTACTTGGTCTTTCATGTGGATTATTAGTGCTGTTTTGTAAAATTGTCAAATTCCTATGTAGCCAATGGTTTAGTTAATTTAACTTAATGCAGGTAATTATGTTTTAGCTGCAAACAATTATTAATCCTGCCTTGGTGTAAATTTAAGTTTATTTATGTTTGTTTTTAGACTCACTCGTTTTAGTATTTGAAATTAATGTCAGAACCAGTTCCATTGTTGTAAACCTACTATTTTGCCAGTCACTGAGGCTCTGTTATCAGCCTAAAATAGTTTAGAATTTTTCTGAGCTGCAGTTTCTGCGCTACTTGCTGCCTTCCCTGCCTGCAAATATTGTGCCATGGTATTCTATGTAATGCATCAAACATGCATATCCCCTGTCATCCAATGCCTTGTATTTTGTCACATGGTTTAAAACCAAAACGTTCTAATACCTGAGGTGTTGAAATGTATTTGACGTTAAGTAAATGAAGTTAGGACGTTTTTCTGTTGCCCTATCTTTAAGATACAAAGATTACATCATTTATCTTGCTTGAAGGTCTAAATGGCCTGCATGCAAATTAATAAACATTTTGGATTTTACTTGAGCAGATTTAAACTTTCTGAATAGTGGAGATTATTTTATATCTAAACAATATTCTTCATGAGTGTTAATGGCCAGTTCGTCAATTATGATTAAATCTTCATCAATGCAAATTCCTTTGGTTATAACTAAAAACTAGTACTATATCATCATGGCATGACTGTCTATACAGGAAGGTGAACTGAGTATGATAGTGATATATTTATATATTTACTGACTGTAAAACACTAGAATTCTGGGCTGTCTTCCACAATGTAAGCTGACTGTAAACTGACTGGAATAATAAAATGATAAATGAAAACAATATGTACACGGGTTTGATTTGTAGCATGTACACTTCTGTTTTAGCTTGATTGGGATGCAGAGTGAAATTGACATGAAAGTAGCCAAATTTATTTTTTTGCTATTTCTATGTAACTTAGCTCTATAGGTAAAATATATGTGGACAAACAATGCACCAGGCTAATTCATAAACAGAAGAAGAAAAAAATTTAACTGTTTTTATGGTTTTATTATTCAACTGCAACAGACATGTATCAAAAGGGTCAAAACGGAAGTCCTTAAAAAAAATCTGTCTTGACACTTGAACGGGTATCACAACAAAGTGTAAACAGTTGTCTCAACAGTCTTACAGCACTTACTGCAAATACAAATCAGCTAAAGTAAGAAAAGCACCTTATCGTTCAAAACATAAGCACATCTTGTGCAACTGCACAAATTCCAAGTAGAAAAAACAAATCCACAAAAATGGAATGTTCGGACACTCAACCATTTTGTTTCTGTATAAACAAAGAATAGAGTTTTGAGTGGTGGTTTTCAGAAAAGGAATTGAACAGCATATTAAAATGACAAGCACACCATGCACTTGATGGGAATAGTACAGTAGAAGCTGGTTTGGTCACTTAGCATAGCTTGTGCATAGTTGTAAGGCATCAGTACAGCAGTTCTCCATGTGGCTATGAGAGACATTCTGGGGAGTGGGAGTGTCTCCCGTCGAGTAAGTAAACAGCCAGGCCGAAAGCTGGACAGGAACATTGCATCCCCAGAGTCCTCTTCTGCTTCTGGATTGATTGGCAAAACCCTGAGCAAGTTCCATGGCATTCCAGGTAAGGCATGTGCAATAACTTGTACTTTGATTACAGGTGCCAGTGGTAGACAGAAGGCTGCTTCTTCATATGTCTCCTTCATGGAAAGATTAAGTACTACAATACCTATAGAGCATGCTTGTCCCCTTATTCTCTTGAAACAAATGCTGCATCTTTTAACATTGTAACTATTCAGGAGTGCAAGAGGGGCAGAAATACGATCGAGCTCAGGTGAAATTTCTTATGGCATCTGGAATATGGTGTGACTGGCTGTCTGGCTGTGGTCCTGCTTATGGCTTAAGCAGTGTGGTGACAATTCAAATGCATGTACATTTGTGCTTAGAAGGCAAACTGTGGAGCCAACACTTTGAAGGCCATAAAACAACAGACAAAAAAGTAGACAGTGTAAACAGTTCATATAAAGGCAGCAAAAGCACTGGGCATGTCACAATTGTTTTTTTACGTGAGGAAGAATCTTCATTGCAAATGCAGGAACAAACTGCATCACAATGAAGTCCTCTCTCTCAATACTCAAGGTCTTTCAAATTACTTTCCCAATGTTCCTTAAACATGTTGGCACTTCAAAATACCAGTTAAGTGTGTTCGTAAGTCTGTATACTGTCATTCCCTCAGATTTGCCAACCAAAATAGTGGTGTTTTAAATCAGTAATGTAAAAACTACAGTGGATAGATAAATAAATAAAGGAAAGAAAAAACTAAGTAAAACAGCAGTAGCTAAATGAGGTATCTATGTATTGCTCTATGTCAAAGAAAGGAATTTCAAATTCAATAAATTAAATTAAATCAGTGGTTTGTGAAGATGGAAGGCAAAAGCATCAAAACATAAGTAAATTCTTAGGAAAGGGTTTGATGAGGCCTCAACCCTCTCCCCAGTGTGTGATGAGGCCTTAAGGCCAGGGTCAAGGATCAAAGGGCCAACTTGGAGTGTCAAGAATCTTTGTTTCCCTGAGGTATTTCTTTGGAGGTCACACCCCCAGTGGCCGTGGCTATGATGTCGTCTGGCTGGCTGCAGACTGCTGCGGGTTCTGCACTGGTGCCGTCTGGCTGGCTGCAGACTGCGGGTTCTGCACTGGTGGTTGGCTGCACTGGTGCCTGTGCCGCCTGGCTGGCTGCAGACTGCTGCGGGTTCTGCACTGGTGCCGCCTGGCTGGCTGCAGACTGCTGCGGGTTCTGCACTGGTGCCGCCTGGCTGGCTGCAGACTGCTGCGGGTTCTGCACTGGTGCCGTCTGGCTGGCTGCAGACTGCTGCGGGTTCTGCATTGGTGCCACCTGGCTGGCTGCAGACTGCTGCGGGTTCTGCATTGGTGCCGCCTGGCTGGCTGCAGACTGCTGCGGGTTCTGCATTGGTGCCGCCTGGCTGGCTGCAGACTGCTGCGGGTTCTGCACTGGTGCCGACTGGAGTAGGCTTTCTGTCCTCAGAGCTGGAAGTCTGCCCCTGCTGCAGCCCACTCCAGCTGGCCTTGTTTAACCCCAGGTGGCCCAGCATGGTCTGAGACAGACGTGTGTCAGAGAAACGGCTCCACTCTGCAAACAGAGGCTCCACCACGTATGTCATGAATCCTGAAAGGAGACAAAATTTCATGCTTAGGCCTAATACAAGTAAGCTTGAGAAATCATGGCTAGGAGAGAAAATTGCAGTCTCACCAATCTGAATATCGCCTACGGAGTTAATGTCTCTGTCACACAGTGGGCTGACTTCAAGTTTGTGCTTCTTCTCAATGTCTCCTTCAGATAAATACAGTTTACATTACTAATAAGAAGACTGACATTGAACTAATTAGGTAAGTGCAAATCTAATTGAATTAATATACTATGGCAGTGGGAGATGATGGGGGTAAGATACCTTGATAGAAAAATTCCTCTGTAACTTTATGGCTCCACTGTTTGCTGAGTTCCCAGGGTCTGCAAGGGTTACAGATGTCCGCACACTTCAGAGCCATCTGTTCACGGTTGGACCAAAACTACAGGTTACACCCAACATATTCCAAGAGCTTGATATAGGTATGTTTAGGACATATTCTTTCACTAACCTGCAAAAGGAAGTGCCGGTGGCTTGCGTTGCTCAGGCACAGATCCTCCTGGTCCAAGTGTCTGCGGAACTGGGACAAGTAGTCATTCTGTCTGCTGATGTCAGTGGCTAGGATCAGGGAGCCCAGCTGCCTCTCCATGTTCAGCCTGCTCAATACAAATGGAATAGAATAGAATTTCAAACCATCTTGACTTTTTCCTACATACTGAAAAAAACAAATTATGTAGATTGTGGCATTCAGTGTCCTGAGAAGTATTCAGCCCCATATCCAGTGACGTGCACAGACTAACCTGTCCTCTGTAGGCAGGTGAGAAAACACACCGCTCTCTCTGAGCAAGCTTACAGCAGACCTCCAATGATGGTTTTCCAGAACAGAGGTATTCTGGAAGTAAAATATCACTTAGTAGGGGTGAACCTTTTTCCAATAAACTTATTTGACAGTTAATCTTCGAAGAAATACACATAAATACATTTGACCTTACCCCATAGAGTGTGGCTAGATAGTGGTTGGTTTTGATGAGAAAAGGCTGGTTGACCCCTGGGTGGTCCAGGTCATGAGTGACGGCCGCTAGGACTCCCAGCAGGATGTCACAGGAAGTCAGAGACTCAGCGAGCTGCACTCAGAACATGACAACAAAATATCAGCTTGTACGAATATCTGTAGATATTTTATATATATAAAAATAAAGGTTCAGTTCCATTTAGTGAAATTTGGTGACATAAAAGTTTATTTCTGAGTGTCTCACAATGGGTTCTTGTAGATAGCAGTACATGGCCTGTGTGACGTCAGCGGCATGGACAGCATTGTGGTAGGGGTTTTGGGTGTGGTAGTCCTCCTGGACCATAACTAAGAACCTCCAAAGCTTCAGCATGTCCAATTGGAAAAGCTCTATCAAACCATACTGGTTCAGCAGGTGAAAGGTCAAGGTGACAAGACTGTTGCCTGACAACACACACAAGAAAACAATGATTTAGGTGAATTACCAAGGTCAATTAGAAAGGTTAGAAGCTCCTCGGTGTGTGGTACAAATTGTTTAAAGTAATTATTTAATTATTTTAAACAAAATGTTTAATATTTTATCGGTCACGTTTTGTATGCAATAATAGGTTGACATATTGACGTTGTTTCATCAGTATATGTTCCAAGTTCTTTAGTTCAGAGCAGCATTTGGTTTACCAGTAGATGGCATCACTAACTTGTTGAAACTTGTCAACTCTGTAGGCAGATAATAATTCTAGAAACTTGTTTGGAGGCAGTAGTCTTTGCAGTAGGCTAGGCTGTTAATATCGTTACAGCACAAGCTTTGAAATTCCCATATTTGGATAAAAGAAAACACAGAGTAAGAGCAATTAAGATCAGTTCATTTATAAACCCTCTAAGAAACCACGACCTACCATTTGTTAATCTGTCGAATATAAAAATGTCAAAATTCCAGGCCCCAACTTTCTCCAGCATGCACTGCAAAGGATAGAAAGAAAAACAGTCAAGTGTAAGCCTCTGCTGTGATCAGAACTAAAACGTTCCCACAAATGATGATTGATTCTAGCATTAATAATTACAAAATGTATCACCATTGGTATACTTAGTGAAATAATGACTAAATGTGTCTGACCTTGGCTTGGCCAGTGTAGTCCTCATCCAGGATGTGCAGGGGAATCTGATGGGATGCTCCCCGGAGCAGGCGAGATGAGTGAAGGTATCTCTGGAAACTGAGGAGCCTGTGGACCCTCCTGCTTGACCCAGAACCCAGCCCAACTGTACATACACACAAACACACATTGACAGAGACAAACATGTTGACACACACAAACAGAACTTTTTTTTTTTAAAGTAATACGGCTTGTTTTATGTAATAATAATGTACATAGACAGAAACAATTCCCACTCCAGACACTTTATTATTATTATTAATAATAATAATAATACATTCACTTTAGCTAGCATCAGAGGCGGTGTAAGGGTGTTAGGATCTTGAAAAACGGGGAGTTTAGCCCAGGACAGAAATCTTTAGATTAAATTTTTTTCCAGATGTTAGTGAATTAGCTAGATACCACCACATGCCAACAATTACAAGACCTGTAACTGGTGCAGCTCTTCCATCTCCCTCCCTCTCTTCCTCCCTCACTCACTCTCTCCCTCCCTCACTCTCTCCCTCCCTCCCTCTCTCCCTCCCTCCCTCACTCTCTCCCTCACTCTCTCCCTCACTCTCTCCCTCACTCTCTCGTGCGTGTGAAGTAGGTCTGCTGCATGAATGACACACACACACACACACAAAATTATTTTTTGAGATCCTCACAATTCATAAAACATCCGGGGCTATATCCACTGACGCCCAGGCCTCACGATGTCCCTGGCTTAGCATTCCCCAAAAATAGTTATGTTTGACCAGGAAATGGTATGACACTTTTAATGCTTGTCTGAAGTGTACTGTGGATTCCACAGAACAGAGGCTGGAGGCTTGTTTTGATGCTGTCACAACCCAAGACTTATGAAAAAATGAAAAGTGTTTTATTAATGTATGAAATATATTAGCTACCCACATTCATCAGAACCGTGAAACAGCTTGCGTCATGTCAGCTGTAAGTGAGGGTGGTTTGTCTTTTTTTCGTCCATTCATACTCACAGTGAAAATCCCTGAAGTCAATGCACAGGTACGGGTGGCTTCCTTGTTCTGGTTCAAATCCAACCTGGCTTCTCACTCGCACATCTCCTAGAGGGAATCAACACAAACGTCCTGAAGAGACTTGCCGCAAAACTAGCCACACCTCGATCACGGGTTAAACTCATTGGTCCACGCAAACACGACTGTCTGAACAAGAGGTCAACCAATCCATCGGATTTGCCTAGGCGGCAGGAGACGCACGCCTGTGCGCACAAACACACGCGCGCGAGCACACTTCTGTTTGGAGTGTTCTGCGTTAACGCACAAATCTCTGCTCTGTCTACTGTGTTCAGGTTAGTAACAAAACCTGTGCCATTAGGCTTGACTCCACTTTCAAGAACCATCTATCTAAACGTTTATACTGTTGTTATTCTTACACTGACTGTAGTATAATAATTGCTAGCTAGCTAGCAATCTTGAGAACAAAACGATGGAACGAAACTACTTTTGTTTACGTTTGTGTGTTCTCCATGTCATGAGGAATGGTTCGCTAGCTAGCTAGCGAAACTCCTTCGTTGGACACTAAATTAGGTATGGTTGACAAACTTTCTAGATTATAGCAATGGTATGGTTTTAATTAAGAGACCTAATGGCAATATTAATGCTACACAAATTAATATTTTTACCAGTACTGCTAGAATGTTTGCAGTAGTTGCAAAAGCGATCAGCCATGCATTAACGTTCGTTACTGTTTTAACGTTATCTGAAATTCATATATCACCCCCCCCCCCCTAATACATGGTCTTGGTAAATGGACATGTTTACTTGATTTAGACGAATCCTGAGTCAAATCCATCCGTCCAGATAGGGTTTTATTGAAGTGATCCCATTTAGAAACGGCTCCTGATGTTGTTTTGCGGTAAACGATTCTTCGCAATAGTTCTTATCTGGCTGTATGGAATTTCTATGACAACGCAGGTCATTCAAATCCAATTTAATCTTTACTGAACAGCTATAGTTCATTGGGTACATCAAGATGGGTCTGATTGGATTTAGAGTATTTCAGTTTATCAAATTAAGTACTTTTTGTTAACATTGGTTTGCCTGTTTTATTTATCGATCGACGGACTAAGACCCCCTCCCCAAAATCTGTCGATATAGTTTGAACCACATACTAGACCCAAGCACATTTGTACTGCAAATGCAAATTGCAGTGTGGAAAGTGCCTCCAACTAAGGCTACGGTCACACCGCAGGCCTTAATGCTCATTTCGAATTTATGCTCAGATCCGAGTTTTTTTGTTTACCTGTTCACATTATTCGTTTTATATGTGGCCAATATCAGATTCCAGTGTGAACTGGTCACGGTCCTGAACTGACCAGCATGCGCAAAAGAACAACAAAGACGTCACACACAGAACGCTAGATCGAAAGACTGTCTAGTAGAGGGACTTAAAAGTCGCATGGATTCCGAATTGACTGTTCAGACCTAGGTCGCATTTAAAAAAAATCATACCTGTATCCGATTTAGTATCACATACGAAAGTGCCCCAAATCCTTACTAAAAAGATCAGATCCCATGCCATTTGGGCTGTTCACACTGTTATGAAAAAAAACAGACCTGAGCAACAAAAAAAAAAGAGTGCCACGTCAGTCTATTCTACAATGAGGTCGCAGTATAAGTTTAATGAGGTAGATATTATAGAGTGGAATAAAGTGCAGGCTTGTGATTCAAACTCAGATCTGCTCAATGGCCGGAGCTGGAAGACAGGAAACTATGATGCATAGACACTTTTCATTAGGTGCTGCTGTTCTAATCTTAGAAACTATATCACCAATCATAAAACCACCGCCAAAGAGCTGGCTTTGCCTGCTTTGATTGTTCTGTTGTCTTGTCCATCGACCAACCGGTCCGACCTGTCATAGAAACAGGCCCTTGTGTTTCCCACAGCGGGCGTTATTCTGGTGATACATTTAGGTCAGCTCCTTAATACAGTGTGCCTGGGCTGTTTGAGCTCTCAGACTCACTGTATGAAAAACAGTAAAACACATCAATTTATCAGACTGAACAGCATGTTACATCAGTAAATTGTAAACGCACCACACATGGCATACTTGCCAACCCTCCCGATTTTCCTGGGAGACTCCGGATTTTCATTGCCACAATTCTCTATCAATATGATTTTTTTGTAGGACCGCCAGACCCCCGCTATTGTTTCGAAATCCTCCAGATTATTTAGGATTCAAGGTTGGCAAGTATGGGCAGGACACTCCACTAGGTGCCTATACCATAACATAGCATAAAATGTTACAAGATCAAGCTAATTTAGAGAGTTGGTTAATAAATATCTAAACAATCTACATCTAAATAAATAGGCTATATAACAGCCATGACTTGGAATGTCAATGTCCAGAAGCATGTGGCAGCATTCACCTAAGGATGTTATCAACCAGCTGGAACGGATATCAACCCCAAAACCCACCAGAGCATTCCACAGGCCTTTAGTCTCTGCATCCACTACCCAGCAGAGCACAAAATTAAATCTTGATCGCTCAGTAAATCTGATCTAAACTCAAAGAAATGCTTAATACGGTAGACCCGAGCACGACGTCGACCTAATCCTGTTGTGTAAGAGGTTATCAAAGGCCCTAAGAGCTGACTGCTTATAGAGTCTCTACCTTTCTGAATCTATTCATTCATCTGCTTATTTCCTCTTTGAATGCTTGTTGTGTTATCGTGCAGGCCAGACAGAGGAACAACAAGTAAAAGGCGCGGTACAGCACTGTCTACTGCAGGCCATCTTGTGTGTAATCATTCTGGGCGGGCAAGATCTTTGATATAAGATGAACTTAAAATGTATTCTTCCCCGACACAACTGCACAGTCTGTGTGTGTTTCTATGAAAGAGAGCCACACTTACCTAGCATGCGAATGTACAGTGCTGTCTGATCCGAACTGTCATAAGAGATGGCACCTCGTCTCTGGGAAAACAAACACATGGGTCAGGTCAGATTAGCGTACGTAGTCTCTGTTATTAAGACAACAACAACTATGTCACCAGAGGAAAGATACAGTGCTGTGCAAAAGTATTTGCCCCCTTACAGATTTCTTCTGTTTTTGCTTTTTTGTCACACTTAAATGTTTCAGATCATCAAACAAATTTTAATATCAGACAAAGACAACCTGAGTCAATACAAAAAGCTGTTTTTAAATGATGATTTCATTTATTAAGGGAAAAAAGCTATCCAAACCAACCTGGCCCTATGTGAAAAAGTAATTTCCCCCCCTTGTTAAATCATGAATCAACTGTGATTAACCATATTTTTTGGAAAGCTGAGTTCAATTTCAATAGCCACACCCAGGCTTGATTACTATCAGAACTGTAGAATCAAGAAATCACTTAAAGAGAACCTGTCTGACAACATGAAGTAGGCAAAAAGATCTCAGAAAGCACCACATCAAGCCCCAATCTGAAGAAATTCTAGAACAGATGAGAAACAAAGTCATTGACATCTATCAGTCTGGAAAGGGTTACAAAGCCATTCCTAAGGCTTTGGGACTCCAGTGAACCACAGTGAGAGCCATTATCCACAAATGGAGAATACATGGAACAGTGGTGAACCTTCCCAGGAGTGGCCGGCCTACCAAAATTACTCCAAGAGCGCATCGACTCATCCAGGAGGTCACAAAAGAACCCAGAACAACATCTAAAGCACCGCAGGCCTCACTTGCCTCAGTTAAGGTCAGTGTTCATGATTCAACAATAAGGAAGAGACTGGGCAAACATGGTATCCATGGGAGAGTTCCAAGGCGAAAACCACTGCTGACCAAAAAGAACTGAAAGGCGTGTCTCACATTTGCCAAAAAACATCTTGATGATCCCCAACACTTGGGAAAATATTCTGTGGACTGACGAGACAAAAGTGGAACTTTTTGGAAGGTGTGCGTCCCGTTACATCTGGTGTAAAACTAACACAGCATTTCAGGAAAAGGACATCATACCGACAGTCAAACATGGTGGTGGTAGTGTGATGGTCTGGGGCTCCTTTGCTGCTTCAGAACCTGGGCAACTTGCCGTAATTGATGGAACCATGAATTCTGCTCTCTACCAGAAAATCTTGAAGGAGAATGTCTGGCCATCAGTTCGTGACCTTAAGCTCAAGCGCACTTGGGTTATGCAGCAGTACAATGATCTGAAGCACACCAGCAAGTCCACCTCTGAATGGCTCAAAAAACCCAAAATGAAGGTTTTGGAGTGGCCTAGTCAAAGTCCGGACTTAAATACGATTGAGATGCTGTGGCATGACCTTAAAACAGACTGTTCATGCTCGAAAACCCTCCAATGTGGCTGAATTAAAACAATTCTGCAAAGAAGAGTGGGCCAAAATTCCTCCACAGCGATTGGAAAGACTCATTGCCAGTTATCGCAAACGCTTGATTGCAGTTGTTGCCGCCAAGGGTGGCACAACCAGTTATTAGGTTTAGGGGGCAATTACTTTTTCATATAGGGCCAGGTTGGTTTGGATAGCTTTTTTTCCCTTAATAAATTAAATCATCATTTAAAAACTGCATTTTGTATTCCCACAGGTTGTCTTTGTCTGATATAAATATTTGTTTGATGATCTAAATATTTGTTTGATGATCTGAAAAATGTAAGTGTGACAAAGAAGCAAAAACAGAAGAAATCTGTAAGGGGGCAAATACTTTTGCACAGCACTGTATGATAAGAACACTTAGAAAGGTCCGGACCCTCAGTGTTGGTTATGAGATGTTATGTTCAGCTGTGTTGGGGTTAGAGCCACTAGTGTATCAATGACCTATGGCCATATCTCTGTGCAAGTCATCTGTGTTAGGGCACACACTATCGCTATTCGTCTGCTGTGAGACACACACACACGCTGCACTCATGCGAAACAAAGCGCGCGCGCACGCGCACACGCACAGGCACACGCAACCAATATCTCAGGAAATATGCCTTGAAAACAGTGTTGGCTTGACAACATGTCATCTACAGTTGTCAAAATAATTGTCCAAGCAGCCGACCTCGCACCATAGCTGGCCTTCTCTCAATGCACTTCATTTCATTCTTTAAAAGGCTCCTTCTGTCACCAGTAAGATACAGGAAAGCTGCTTGGTGATTAATCTACTGGAGGAGCGGTCCCTACTCCACACCCCCTGGCTTACGGAGCACACTAAGCCATGATGGAGGAAAGGGGGAGGGAGGTGCTTCCATGCAATGGTGCTTCTTCTGTAGCTGTGCTAATATCACTGGTTGAGGTCGTGACCCAGGGATAATCTTACATCAGGTGCTCTATAGACTTCAAACAAGCACACACATATAAATGAAAGCAGGCAGAAAGCTGTTCAGGGTTGGGCTGGTGAGTTGTTGGCTCACCTCTCCGTGCACCTCACGCCCAAACCCCCCTCCAGTCCTCCTCCTGGGCTTCTGTCCTATAGGTTCCCCCCTCCCTGCAGCCGGCCTGGCTGACAGGCTCGGTCTTCTCTGGGATACAGACTCAGTTGTTGGGGTGTCCCCAGATGGCACACACCGCTCAGGCTCTGACGTCAATGGGCCCTCAGTATTTGCATACATGATTTTTCTCCATTATCATTCCCTCGCACTGCTCTACACTCTCCTGTTTTTCTCCTTCCCTCTCCCATCCCCCTCAGGCTCACCATGCTTCTCTCCAGTCTCCACTCAAATGAAAACCAAACCGCTTTGAAGCTAAATTCTCCTACTAGGCACACAGTAAAATGCTACAAAACATGCTTTATGCTGGTAGAGGTGTTTCTTATATGCATGCAGCTCAGCTCGACTAGATGTGACCAAAATCAACCACAAGAACGAAGGCTTTTTTGGAGGGCAAACTTGAAGACTGCACTACAGCAGTAGTAAACCTATTGTGTTTGTCTGGGCCTGTCTAATGACCAATGTCACTGATGTGCAAACACACACTATACACACCCAAAGATAAAGATCAGGTTATGTCCCCTCCATTCACAAGCTTAGGTCTACACCAAAACATGAAGACACACACACACACACACACACACAAACTACCACTAGACACACTTACATGCCCCTATGTGTCCACTAAGCTCTCCAGACAGCAGCCAATCCAAAGCTAATATTTTACTGGCTGGCAAACAGCTTGACTCATAGTAGGTAATCTGCAATGCTGTATTTTAGTGTCAACAGCCTCCTGTGTTTACACACATCACCGCTGGTTAGCTAGCGAGTAATATAGACTGTGTCGACTGTAGTGTCTGTCTCCGCACGACCATCTGTGGAAATGGTCGGTGACTTGAGTCTATAGGTTGTGGGTGTGCAAACAAAAAGCATTGGATGAAGGTGGTGGGCGAACACGCACTGCATGGTACTGCTAAGGAGTGGTGGTGTGAAAACATCAGTGTTCAATAGTATTGTGTGTATTGGAGGAAGGGGAACATCAGGGCTTACCTTTGAAAAGCACGGCACACACCATACCACACGGTGCTCGACAGGTACAGATACACACACCATACCACACGATGCTCGACAGGTACAGATACAGCCCACACCATACCAAACGGTGTTCGACAGGTACAGATACAGCCCACACCATACCAAACGGTGTTTGACAGGTACAGATACAATGTACGCACATCATGTGTGGGTGTTGCCTAAGACAAACTACAGTGCTGTAAAAACAAAGTGACTTAATTGAATCCTCAAACGTTCACTCAGATTCTCAGTCTTGCACACCAACTTTCATAGATTTCAGGAGAGTGGATGTGGTCTCATCGAAAAACATAACCTTTGTAAAAATGTGAAGAGGGTAAAAGTTCAGAGAAAACAACTCTTTGCAGATGTTCCATCTATCTGAAGCCTTTGCAGCTTCTGTCTGGCTTAAGGCCTCAACTCTCACTCTTCTCTACATCAGCTGGTAGCCAGCTGGCAGGATTAACCCACCCTTCACTCTACTGCAAGGCCCACAACCGTGGCAGACACTCAGGGATCTGACTACCCTGCATGGCCACATCTGACATGGGTCTTATCAGAAACCTCCCCCAGGCCCAAGCAGTGAGCCAAGGTTTAAAAGCCTCTAGGTTTCAAGGTGCCTTGGCTCCTAGACTAGAGGACAAGCTGTGTGATGTCAGAGTCTCTGTCTTTCTGACCCTACTGAGCTCATTGCTTGTCACTGATGACAGTAAAGATTTGAATAGTTCTTGTAGCCTCTTCTGTAGTAAGAAAATAAATCTTTCACAAAGTTTAAATGCTGAATAGTTAATGAGCCCTGTGATGCCCATCCCACTGGCTTGATGTCTGCAGTGTGCTGGGCTGCCAGCTGCTGGGGTGGTCGTTATCCCTGATACAGCACACCTGTGCATCAAGCCTTAGCGGCCACATAACTTTGCTTGTGACAATTTGTTTTGTCGCTTGCTCTGCTCTGACTAGGCTACTGGCTCCACCAAGGTATTATGTGGTCAAATCTTGTGGTTGTGCACATTTCAACACCTACTCAACACATTTACATCCATTACATTTGTGCTGATTTATCTTATTTACACGCTTCATTGTTTGTTATGTGCGTTTGTATAATACATTACTTTACAGTTAAATAACGTTGTGTGGTCCCACCTACTGCTGTTGCGGCCATTGAGCCATGGTCCGTAACAGCCCAAACATAATGTGAATCTGAGTTAAAAATAACAAAGCAGTGTTAAAAATGTGTATTTTATTTATATATATATATATATATATAGCTTATTTATGGTTGGAGAGTTGTTAACTTAGGTTACTTGTACATGCAATTCAAATATCCATCCCTTGTAAATTTGAATTATGTGCATCTCAGTCGGTGGAATTTAAGGATACTTTTTGCAGGCATGTCCTAATGGCATAACTACCCATCGAGTTGATTAATAGGGTACAGCTGAAGTCTGAGAACTATAAATGGTATGCAATCTGCGCGAGTATTTACACACTTCCTTGTAGTCGAACAGTTACCGTAATAAACCTGACTTCCTCATGTAGCTTGATCTGTCATAAAAACAGTGTTCTAGTTAAGAACATCCAATTGAAAACCACGACTCAGCCAAACGAGGAAGCTAGCGGTATTCCCATAAACTGTGGCATATCTGCAACAGAAGTGCAAGTTTGTGTTACAATTGTCCATTAACTGAGATAAAGGCTACTTTGCTCAGGACAGCTTGATAAACTGAAAGCTTCCACCTGGGTTATGGCTTAGCGCTGTGTGGGATGGCACATTCCAGTAAGTGTGTGCTAGCTACAGTGGACCATAAACCTGGTCTTTGTGTGTGTGAGATAGTGGTCTATCCACTGCACATAGACTGAGTTTACCTGCTAACAGCTTTATGGGAACAGTCTCCGCTCCAACCAACTCCAGATATAGTGAGACCATAAAGAGCCCTACAGGCCTAGAGTGGTCCGCTGCCTACAGAGTAACACACACACACACACACACACCTGACCCACAGCTCAAACACCTGCCATCACTATCAGGCAGTAATGATGACATACCTGGCTGCAACCAGTGCCTTTTTATATGCTGTTGTGAAGTCATAAACTCATCAAGGCTCCTTTACGCAAAGCCGTTTAAAAGGGGCTCCACTTGTAGTCTACTCCGTGAAGGCAAATCACAAATCAGTGGGGCACGCATCATTTAAAAGCTCTTTCATTGGAACACTTTGTGGCATAGCGTGACATGAGTTTCTACCCAGGATAATACTTTGCTGTCAAATTTCTCTGCTCTCCGTTTTCTATAGGCCTACTCCTTTCTATACTCTCCCAACAAAGCATCAAAATGCTTGGAGCACAGCCTTAAGAAGTTCCTTCAATCAGCTTAATCTCCCCAAATCCAGGAAAGAGATTTTTTTTAGAACACCTAAATTCTCCCTTCACAGATGGAAAAGTAACGTATGGGTATGTCAATCAATTTAGCTAAGCTGTTGTAGAATCAGGCTCTCAAGTCAACTACTGTAGTTTCAACAGTTGGAGCTGATAATGATGTCAGAGTGTTGATGTTATGGAGTCACATTCTCAAGGTCAAAAGTAGCCAACATTGCAGCACAAAAACAGGAGTCACATGACCTAAGGGGGCCCGTTGAGAAAGATTGGGGCAAACAGATGTTTAAAACTCAAGAAGATATGAGTGTTCTGATGCAGTTAAAAATAACTCCTTTAATTTTGTTGTGCCTCTGCCCCTGGTATTTCGCTCTGGTTCACTGCGAGTTAGACTGTTGTTGTCATGTTGTTAATGTAAAGGATAACGAGGGAATGATTGTGAAACACTAAGCGGAGTCTGAACAGCCCCTTCAGCATTTTTACCACATCCTGAAACTACGTCAATCTGATGGCCCGGCATGAAAAACCTTATCACCAAGATCTACAAACAGCCTTAAAAGCTTAACTGTTTTTACCCTCCCACACCCAAAGACATCCGTCTGATCTGCCCTGCAGGGAAGCAACCAAGCATTATCTCATTCTGTTGTGTTGGTTATACGCTGCCTTACCTTCTCATGTGACAAGCCAATCTTGTCAATATGGTGCATCTGTTTATTGATTCTTATAGGCTATCTTGTTTACAAAAAGCAATTGCATGACCTTATCGTCATGAAGGGTGTGCTACTGAAATTAATCAATGCCACAAGCACAGACAGGCACATGGCTCTGAGAGTTACTGAGCTGTGTTAGTGTGTAAACAGGGACTCACATGCTGCCATGTCAAGCAAAGTGAGTGTCTTCCTGCACAGCACTGCGAAATGTGTCAATCTAATTTATATCTCGTTTCTAGGATGAAGAGCACAGAATGTAAATAAACAGAGGGACTACAAGGCTCCATGAGTCATGCAAAAGCACAGAGTAATGCACATCATTTCTCTCCAGAGTAATGCACATCATTTCTCTACAGAGTAAAGCACATCATTTCTCTGACTTTCTACTGCTGGGTATTCCCAAGAAAGCTATATATATATAGCATAGCCCAACATACATGCTTACTGCTAAGCTACTACTGCTTAACTGGAAACTTCAAATGCTACAGTTTTTCTTACGTGATATAACCGTTTTATGGACAGTAACCTTCTGATCTGTTTACATGAAAAAATATTCATCTGGGATGTGAGAAATCAAAGAAGTAAAGAATGAGAGGGGGAGTGGGGTGTCGGGTTGGGGTCTGGGTGGCTCAGAGAGCTTGCATGCTAGTGTAATCATAGCCAGAAAGAAACGTCAGCCATCTGTGAGTCTGGCAACAGGCCAAACCACTATCCCAGAAGCCCACATGTTCTCCTGCCTCTCTCTACAACGGTAGTTTCTCGATCCCGCTTCCATGAACAGACCATGCACAAAAAAACAGCAGGCACAGAGGGAAATCACTTTAGTGCTAAATACAGAGGGATACATAGTTGTACTAAGGCAGGGAGTGTGGTCAGTTGCTGCATATTTCTTTCACTACTATGCAGCATGGCTCAAACATGTATTACAGTGTTTAAAAATACACTGTAGGGCAAAAACATTAACTCAAATGATGGCCATCAGCCAGCAAAACGTTTTTTTATAGGCTGTATGATCCAAGAGCTAAACGTGCAGGCCTTTATCGCATGATGCCTCCTCTTTCCAAATTATTATCGCAGATATGCCATGCAAATTAGCATTGTTCACTGGAACAGCACTTACCCTTTCACTATAAAGCCTGCTAAACGTTGAAAGTGCACAATTTCAACAAATGAGTAGGACAAGTGCATACACCGCTCATTACAAATGAATTCTGGTTCATTCAACTGGCAATGGTGACCTAGAAATATAGTGCTGTAGAGTGAGAGTGTTTTTACACAACATGCGTGTGATCTTTTCCTGGAGGCTGGGGTCAGCACCGCCTTGTGTGTGGTCAGTCACACAGCACTGCTCCAGTTCAGGCCCACTACTGCATGGCTTGGTAACAGGAACCTATTCTATAAGCAACACCATTACTTCCATAAGAGTGGATCACAAAGGCCAGAAGTGATGGACGAAGGGTTGAGGGAGGCATGGTCTAAATGGATGACGGAGGCCTGTTTGGTTGCATCCAATCAACGCTTATTACAACAAAGGCAAAAATGCAATTCAGGAGACCCTGGAGCCTAGACGCTAGAAGTCTTTTGACAGAGGTCTGCGTATTCCTATTTGAGTTGTGAATGAGTAGTTCTTGATGAGTGTGAGTGTTTTGAAAGCAGACATGCATGGGTGGTTATGTGGAGCTATCATTTACCACCATAGGGTAATGGACAATCAACTAAAGAGGGAATATGCATATACTCAGACCTTTATAAGGTATGTTGAAGATGAGGAGGGCTGCATGATTTCTTTTAGAACACGTTAACTGAAACA
This sequence comes from Galaxias olidus, assembly GCA_026901105.3. Classification (NCBI taxonomy): domain Eukaryota; kingdom Metazoa; phylum Chordata; class Actinopteri; order Galaxiiformes; family Galaxiidae; genus Galaxias; species Galaxias olidus. The sequence goes on from JAPMUY010003460.1 coordinate 133,323, forward strand.
AATCTACAGGACGGCCTGCCCGTTGGACTAGCGGGGGGGGGGGGGGCAAACCTGAGATTTGACTTATCTAGGTTCAATATTGAACATCTCTACAAATGTGTTCCTTAAACAAAATGTGCTTTCTGCCAAGGCTACAAAAGACACAAGATATTTGTGTAATGATCATTTAACATAGTCTGCAACATGGAAAACAAATGCCTTTGAGAAGTATGCAGTGTATTAGGATTAAGCGAAATCCCCTCCTGAATCAAAAGATGAATTATTGACCTTGACACGACAGTCAATAATTAATAACAGTCATGGGCCCTAAACTCTAATTCATGACATAAAAAAAAGAAGAAAAAAAAGAAACAGGTGCAAACGCGTTTTACCTTTGACAGTTGTCTTGGATCCGGGGCCCCAAAAAGAGACGAGCTGGAGCTGAAACTGATGGCTCCTCGCCGACTGAGAACATGTTTGGGAACCGGCCTGTCTAGAGGCAACACCGGCAGTTGATAACATACTTCCATTGAACAAAATAAGGCCAAATCCCGATAAAAACAACACCAAAAAAAAACAACCAACCAAAAAATAAAAAATTAAGAGTTAGAAAAATAGGATATTGTTAATCATTCTAGACCCTATTATTATTTGGGGGGAATCGTTATTATTACGCTTGCGCTGAAAAGTAGCTGGCCTAGACGCATTCTGAGCGACTCAAAACTTGTCCAGATGGTCCTCATTGATACAGTTTATCAATTTTCTCTTGGTGTCGTTCCAGTCGGACTGTCACGCTGCACGCTTTCTTTCTTTTTTTCACATAAATCCGGGGCTTCCCATGAGGCCTTTTAATTTTCAGTGTCTTTTAGTTTTATAAATGCGCTTCCTCATTTTCTGCATAAAACTGTTGTCGTGCTTCATCGTGACATGGCTACGCAATACCATAGCCCACGTCCCCAAATCCAAACAAAGGGCGCAACCACTTAAAAAAAACACGGTATACGCTCCAATTTTGCATTCAAAATAAAGACAGAAACCTAAATATATTCGTATAGATGAGACACCTTGCCTTGGTAAGGTGTGAGGGTTTCCATTCAGACTTTCTATTGAGTAAAGCTAGCCTAGTACTGCCACTGTAACCATAACGTTAGCCAAGATAGCTAGCTAGTAGCTTGTTGTGTTAGCTGGCGCCGTAGCGTAGTATAGCTGGACTACTACTGAAGGCTTCTCAATTAGAAATTGCATTGTATTCAATTCAGCTTCGAGAGTAAACAGTGTCAGGTTCAGGCAGAATTAATCCCCAACGCTAATCTCACGCAAATTTTGAATAAAGAATGAGACATTTAGCTAAACATTAACTAAACTAATTGTGAACCACGATTAATCTACTGCTATTTATCCAGACCCGTCGTTGGCTGAAGACTGGAAGTCAATGCTACGTCTGTTACGAGCACTGGTCGGAAGAACAGACCGTTCACCTGCCACAGAAGGTACTGCTGCTGGAACAATGAAAACGCCCATGCCAAACTTGCCCCATTATAACAAAACCCCAATGCGATCAGATAATAGAGATTTTACAGAAACATAGTAAATATCTGTATCATGCTGACAGGGTACTCCTGATTTGAGCATTCGACGGGTATTCCGAGAGGTGGTATTCCTCCACTTGAGGCTTGTCAAACCCAAAATTCATGATAGCTAGCGCATCCCAGTGGAGGGTTAGTGGAAGTATTTTTGATATTTTGCCAGGGAATTTGCCTTGCAGCGATGGTGTACTTTATCGTCAGTTATCTTTTCAGCATGAATTGTTTACGTTAACAAAATGTTATTTCAAACCTATTTCTATGAGTTCATTATTGACAGACTTGGTTATTTCCAGGTCAATAAATAAATAAATCCCAATAAACCCTTTAAAAAGTAATTCTTAGAGCCATTGTCTAGGTATCTGCTTACAGCTTCCTTTTCCCGACATTCTTTGGATGAAATATGTACAAATGGATTTACCTAATATCCATTAGCCTCTAGTCTAGGTTAAAACGCCACACAATAATATAACGGTCTTGCTACTTGTGTCTAAGCACCATCTAGTGGTGAAAGAAAACTTCGAGGTGTGCTATACTATAGTATAGCTATGGTGCTATTCTGCTTACACAGCATTGCCTCCCCAGATGACCGTCCACTTCGCCATCTGAAAGGGACGAGGACGCCAACGACAGTGAACTCTACATTTTCAATAATGATTGCAAGAATATATCAGCAACCACTCAAAATAACTAATAGTATGAGTTGAAAAGTCCTTAAAATAGCGACCGTGAATTTAAGAATTATTTAATGAGATACGGTAGTTTAAATAATGCTTTTTTAGACATTTTTAAAGCATTTACCCAACTAATCTAGTTTGGTAATAATAATCTAGGCTACAGTAGAAACGTTTTAGGGACTTTAACGAGAAAACTGAAATGATACAGTCTAATTTATTCACCTAGCTATTTATATTTGTCTCTGCCATCTCTGCTCTCTCTCTCTCTCTCTCTCTCTCACACACACACACACTCACACACACACACACATACACTCTAAGGTAACAAAATAATAATAATAAATTTTATTTGTGAAGCGCTTTACATTGTAATTACAATCTCAAAGCATTACAACCAACATTAGGATAACATAATAAAATATAGAAAACATTGATAAAAGCTTAAACAAACAGTAAACAGAGAGGAATTATAAATATCATAAAATAACAACATGCACAGCTAGCAGAAAGCTTTCTTAAATAGAAATGTTTTCAGGCCAGTTTTAAAATATGATAGTCTGTGGCAGCCTCAGATGGTCTGGTAGGGCATTCCATAGCCAGGGGGCTACAGCACTGAAGACAGTCGCCCAGTGAGCAGAGCTTAGTTTTGGGGGTAAGGAGAAGCAGGCTGTCCCCAGACCTGAGACAGCGGGAGGATCTGGGGGGTGTGATTATATATTTTAGGAAAGAGGGGGCAATGTCATAGGAGCATTTGAAAGTCAAAAGGCATCCAAATGTGTCTGCTGAGAAAAGGAGTGTACCTGAATACTTTTAAGAACAACATACTTAACTGTATCGGTTTATTGGTTAATCAATGACATGGAATTGCAATTTTATTTATTTGTTTCACAAGTGTCTGTAATTTAGCTTTTTTTTGCTTTGAAATAATATCTTGGAACGCTCATCTTATTTCAGACTAGGTAGGGGCAATAGGTCACTTTTGTAAGTCAACTATTTGAGATGGGTCTACTGCAATGTAGTCTAGAAGTGCCTTGGAATAGGCAGATTTCCATCAACCATGCCATCTGTAGTTTTACTATTGGAATATTCTGCAATTTTTTATATATTTTCCCTATCAACAGGTGGCGCTCCTTACCTATCTATTAATAATGGCTTACACAGCATTTATAGGCTTTTATTTGTCCTAACTAACAGACAAGTGATACACCTTTGAAACAAGTTAACTTTAAAATGATCAACTATTCTGAATATACATGTATGACATTACCTAAATAGAAATCAGGTTCATCTGATTACATGGAAATCATACCACGCCAATGACAACTGGAGTTCGGCCTAAATATGTTTGTTTATTCTAATCAAATTATAGGTTATTTTTGGATGGTTAGAAAAAAGTGAATGAGTCTACAGTAAGATAAATATGTCTGGTACAACATCTAACAAGCCTTGTCTCTTTTATTTTTCTTATAAATGATTGAAAGGCTCTGGGATGTGAACAGCAGTGGAGCTCCTTAAGCCAAAAGAAGATATGAAGTAATTAATTGATGTGCTCTTTATATAACAAGTATTAAGAGATTGTTTGAATCTTGTAATCAATGAATCTGTAACAGACTAAATTGACATAAAAGTGTTGGATAGGTGAGATAAGCTATATTGCAAATCAAAGAATGTGAACTCTTTCCTATTATATTCTCTACCAAAACAGCTACGTTTTAGGGGCATGCTGAGATCAAGTCTAAGGGACGTTTTAAGGGCATGCTGAGATCAAGTCTATTGGACGTTTTAGGGGCGTGCTGATATCAGGTCTAAGGGACGTTTTAGGGGCCAGCTGAGATCAGGTCTAAAGGACGTTTTAGGGGCAAGCTGAGATCAGGTCTAAGGGACGTTTTAGGGGCAAGCTGAGATCAGGTCTAACAGCCTCGGCAAAGGATGGGATTTCTTGTTTGTAAGAAAAAAAACAGCATTGATAAATGTAGTTTGGTTGAATCGGTCTTGTGGTATGAAAGCATGGACACTGACAATCATGCACAAACTAGGAATTATATATTTTTCATGGCCTTCACTCATAGATAATATAACAGCATCTTCTTTTATAATCACAGACAGTGACTATGAGACAGCTGCATGCATACAATGACTTCCTTAAAACTAAAATATTGATAATACAGAACAGATGGCACCCTTTGTTGTCCTTAGGTCGGACCTTGCACAAGGCTCCTCTGCATGAGTGTATATTTGTGGGTGTGACAGTAGCAGTTCGGTTAAGTTTGTGAGCTTGCCAATCTTGTGTGTTTAAAAACACTTCAAATAGCCTCTTGAGTGCCATAACCCCTACTTTCTATGTAGAGACCTCATATTTCTGTAGCATACACAATAAAGCAGCAGGAAGGACTGGCAGTAAAATGGATGCAAGATAATCTACGATGAAACAACCCCCCACTGTTCCCAATACCCAGAGTGACATGGCTGGCCTCTCATCTGGCCTTTCAACATCTTATAACTACATTGTTGCCAGTTGTTAGTGTAGGGAGTACTGATTATATTTGACATTTGAAAGACAGTAGGGGATCTTCTTTACTTACGGCGATGTTCTTCAAACATTGACTGGTTTAGCTTTTCCTATTCTGAATTTTCACCAATGACATCTCATGACAGATGCTCTCAAATGTTGTTACTCTGAATTGATGTCTTATATTATAAATGTGCTTCAAAAGCAAAGACATGGCACGGCATGGGTATACTTTAATTGATCTAATTTAAATTCACTTTAAAGAGCCATAAAAGTAGCAAGCTTTTGAACATCCCTTGATAATGAATGTGTAATCACAGCTCTGCCTTCCCCGAGCTTATTTGGTTAATTAAAAATGAAAATGTAGGACTGTTGAAAGCATCATAACATGTTAATGAGAGATTAAATTGAGGCACGTTTCTTAGTACACCATACCTCTGTCCACATAATGTGGACAACGAATATAGAAAATAGTAACAATAATCAGTTGAAATACTGTAATTTTAACTGTATTTAAAAACAGACCAAGACATACCTGTGAGAAGATGGTTATAAAGGTTGACGGTAACAATAATTCAATTAAAATTAAAAACATAGGTGATGAAAATTAAAGTGAATAAATAGTGAGTGCTAAACATGAAAGTGTTTTAAACCTGAGTGCAGCAGAGCCAAATAAATTAAAGGGCCACTCCACTGATTTTAAACTAATGTTCTAGTCAAGGGTCAGACATGTCAACAGTGTGCCATTAGATTGCTAATGCATTCTCTGGCCACAGAGAGAGAGAGAGCTGAGGAGAGCTTAGCATTTTTATCTGGTGTACAGATAACGTAAAGAAAACCGCATGGACAGCAATAAAGAAAACAAAAAACGTATTGATTTAGCAAAAACTGATTTAAATCTGATCAAAGAACGATTACATATAAAGTCTGATCAAAAATAAGTTCCCTTAACACTATTACAGTTGTCATAGGTCCTTGATTATGCGCTTGCAACTCATAAAACTCAATATTGTGAACTAGCAACACAGCACAGTAGTGAGGATGGAGAACAAATGTCTAGTGGAAGTTGATATATATGTTAATTTGTGACAATATTAACTATAAAGCCACTTGAAGAAGTTTTGATCTACGGCATACAACCTGTGTAAGACATAGTTGTAAGTCGTAGCCAGTGGCCGTGGCTAAAAATAAATTATGCCATATGGGCTCCTATGTAAGGAATTTAATAGCTTTGGTCCTATGGTCCTTTTTCTGTTTATATAGGCTTCATCTAATAAAACATTCAGGAATTAATGCCACTACTTGAAAACCTGTCCATGAATATATGCTTTGAACCCAAGTTCTTTAGAAAAATTTAAATATTTGTCTCTAACTGATTTTTCATTATGGATGATGTAACACCATACCCTGTGTATTTAGAAATAGCATAGGCCATATCTACTAAATAACATCAGCAATGGTCTTTTAAAACTCATGTTGAAAAAGTACATAGCACAGAAATTCCATGTCATTTGTTCACTACCCATGAATCCACCTGATAATGAGCAAGATTTTGATTGAACCAGTATTTAGCCTATATTGTAGGAATGAATATACTGCACTGTTTGCAAGTTTAGGCTCAGCATTCTTATTCTTGTGGTTATGGATATTTATTCCATTACATTCATACATGATTACATCAATCAAATCCTTTTATAAATCGCCAATTCACCAATCGTTTTACCTTTTTTATTGTTTATTCACTTACTTCTAAATTACCTACTTTGTATGTGGGAGGTTCCATCCATCCATTAACTTTTACCGCTAATCCTGTACAGGGTCACGGGGGGGGGCTGGAGCCTACACAAGTATAAAACAGAGAGTATAAAACAGAGAGTAAAGATGACAGTTACTCACATAGTGACAGACAATACAGAGTGGAGTCACCTCTTCATATCGAAGGAAAAGTGCGAAGCTAATAATTTACTTTAAAGAAGACCATACATAGTAATACTAGAGATCATCAACTATGACCATATAGTGGACGTATCGTACGTGTAAATGTGCTTGCTGGTTAATTATTTTATTCAAAAACATTCTCTCCTTCGAGCCGGAATTGAACCAGCGACCTAAGGATGTCGATGTTTCCACTACAGTCCTCCGCTCTACCAACTGAGCTATCGAAGGGAGCTCCGTTAAAAAGTCATATATAAACATCATAAACACCTTATGTCATCTTATATTGCGTAGTTGCATCACTACTAAAGATATCATACTGAACTGTACACAATACCACACCAACATCCAAACATAGAAACCCCATGTATGAATTACAACGTATCTAACTTTCGAATGTACACATAGGGGAATTAGCTCAAATGGTAGAGCGCTCGCTTAGCATGCGAGAGGTAGCGGGATCGATGCCCGCATTCTCCAATGTTTTTGTTACAAATAATTAGGGATTTCAATGTGAAAACGTTTAGCTACACTTGTTTTATTGCTACTTTACACAAACTCTTCAATGTATCTATTACTTAACTGTTTAATTATCCTGATCCACTACGTGCCTCGCAAATGTGCGCAAATTTGTAGGGTAAGCGTTCAATTGATCCGAGAGAGCAACCCAGCTGCTCTTCCATATCACCAACCCTGAGTATCAGTTTCAAATATGGGCAAACCTTGACGTGCCACTTTCTAAAAACAGAACTGACACCGCTTGAGCTTCCCACATTAGCTGTCACGTAGCGTTATGTACGGACGCGGTACTCAATGGCACTTTTACATTAATAAAAAGGACACAATAATCTTCAAGTAGTACTACAAAAGTCCATGGATATAGGCTAAGTATTTTTCCTCGTTTTGTCTGGATCAAAAGATGAACCCCATGGACAACTTGGAGAAACAGCTTATTTGCCCAATCTGTCTGGAGATGTTTACGAAGCCCGTGGTCATTCTACCCTGCCAGCACAATCTATGTCGAAAGTGTGCCAATGATATCTTCCAGGTATGCAGGCCTACTTTTGCTTTGTCAATAGTCTGGCCCTGTTTCACAGGAAAAGGATCGCACCATTTTCATTTAGTCGGGCAGTGTTATTTTAAGAATCCCTTCTCTGGCATATTAGCTGTAGAATATAAAAACAGCATTGTCGATGGTTTCTATTTTTTTTTTTTACTTTGCAACTTATCTTTATTTTCTGTTCAATTCCATTAACCAAATATAGTACTCCTCATTCGGACACTTTCGCCACAACTAGACCTAAACGTATTACATTTAGGTTTTGTGACTTTGTTTACAATGAAGGCCTCCAACCCATACCTTCCAACAAGAGGGGGCTCAGTTACCTCCGGTGGCCGCTTCAGATGCCCTTCCTGCAGACATGAGGTTGTGTTGGATCGGCATGGGGTCTACGGGTTGCAAAGGAATTTGTTAGTGGAGAACATAATTGACATGTTTAAGCAAGAGTCCAGCAGGTAAGGCCATCCAAAAGAGCTGCAGATGGGGCTAATCCTGCCACACATGGCCATTGAGTTGGAGTGTTCATGTGGCTGGCATGATGTTTCTGGTTTAGTAGCAGTTTAGCCCACAAGCATTATATGAGAAAAGCAGATTCAATACACCTCAGTAGTCACTTCCTGAATTAGTGATGAACTACCTTGCCATAAAGCAATTCGCCACAGTTTCGCGGGAGAGCATAACCGGTGGCGAACAAAATGAGTGTTCAATATTGAGAGTTCAAGAGGACTGATCTGAACGGTGATTTTTTCATTCTCCTGTAAACATTACAATGTGCAAACTGTAGGAAGATATTGATAATCCGTTAATACAAAAAAGTTACATATAGTCACTTTAAGGGAGTATCGTTTACAATTTTGAAGTCAAGTGCAGAGTCTGCAAACCAGGGCCTGGATGTGAACTGGCTCTGTTGTGACACAGGGAGACAGTTTTCACAATGCCTAGATAGATTAGCTTTTAACATTATAGCCAACTGCATAAACATTTTTTGTCAGAAACTGGTGTAGCAAGAAACTGTGGGGTTATGGTTTGAGGATAACACAGCCTTCAAATCTGAATTTAAACCACAATTATTTTTAAATAAATAATGTTATAATTACATATTAATCATAGACTTTGCTGTTCATGTAGTTGTAGTAAGTAAAACCTAAATGAATTGAATGTAAAGCAGCCATTGTTCTGTACTTAGCAGCAGCAAACCGGCTCCCGAAAGAAAAGAGGAGCAGCCAATGTGTGATGCCCATGAAGGAGAGAAGATCAACATTTACTGTGTGACTCACAGCGTGCCCACCTGCTCCATGTGCAAGGTGTTTGGAGCTCACAAAGATTGTGAAGTGGCACCACTTACAAGCATCTACCAGACACAGAAAGTAAGAACGCATATTTTCTTTATGTCATTGAACTACTTCTTCCCTTGGATTTGTTTAGTGTGTTCACCCAATGTAGGGATTTCATGTTCCCAGTATTATTTTCTTAATTAACTTTTTATGGGTTATGTCTGCATATGGTTACCATGCAAGACAGTGTGTGTTTCTGCTGTTGATAAACCGTTGTTGTTGAATTCTAGACAGAGCTGAGTGATGGGATAGCAATGATGGTTGGAAATAACGACAGGATCCAGGGCATCATAAGTCAGCTAGAAGAGACCTGTCGGACCATAGAGGTTAGTGCAGTTTTGGAGCACTCATCACTTCATGCACACAGCAATTATTTCCAACATAGTGCGCATGCAAAGAAGCGGGGTGATTCATGTTTTCTATTGCTCTCTATCACTTTCTCTGTGTGTGTTTCTTTTACTATCTTCTTTCCTGCTCTCACTTCCTCCTATTTGTCAGCACACACGGATGCAATAAGTATGCAGTCGTTCATTTTCACACCACAAATGAGAGCTATAATTGATGAAGGGGGGCAAGACAAGGTTTATAAGATGGGCATACACAAGAGATGATGCCTTGAAGTTAGTGTAGCAGGAAAACGCGTGGAACACTTTCAGGTCCATCTGTGTCATTTATGGTGGCGTCACTCAGGAATGACGTGCATACATCCTGTGTGCTGTCCTCCCTGTCCATATGGCAGCAGAGCACTTGGAAAGCCCTCCGGGAGCGTTGTAGTAAGGTAGACTGGGGTAACGCATTAATCATGTCCAACCCGATTGAACTTCCTTGTACTTTTTTGTTCTACAAAGAGTGCTGTACCGTCTTATACAGTAATGTTGGAATGCAAAGCCTAATCCATGCTTGTCCTGCATTGACACATTTGTGTTGTTTAAAGCTAGACTTATGGTTGTGCCAAGAAAAGACTGTATACTCCTGTATATCTTTGACACCCCGATAGCCTCAGCATATTGTACAGTTTCAGTTGTACATACTGTATTTTGAGTGTTTTTTCATACACATAAAAGCTTGTCCCTTGCTCGTGATCGTGATCATATTGTAAAGTTAGTGGATTTGCAGCACTAGCGATCAGTTAGCCACCATTCTATTGTTTTGCCAAGGGAATTGACTGTCCAAATGACTCATGTTTATGTGTGCAGGAAAATGGGCGGAGGCAGAAATCTCAGGTGTGTGAGAAGTTTGACCATCTGTACACCGTCCTTGAGGAGAAGAAGAGGGAGATGAGTCAGAAGGTCACTGTGGAACAGGAAGAGAAGCTCAGCTACATCCGGGGTCTAACCAGGAAGTATGGAGACCATCTGGAGGAGAGTTGTAAGATTGTGGAGACAGGGATCCAGGCCATGGAGGAGCCTGAGATGGCTATCTTCCTGCAGGTGACCTGACCGTAGCTGGCACTAGTAGCTTCTAATTTTAGGTGGGATTCCTAAACTTAGATATTTGTATTAATTTTGTGTATAGTTTAAACTGATTTCATGTTTTTATTTTTTTTCACGGTTTTGAGTTTCTCTTACTTAATTTCTCTCCCTTTTTCTCTGTCTTCCTCTTTTTGTAAAACACTGCTTTACAGACTTCCAAAAATCTCTTGGTAAAGTGAGTACACACGGCTAGATGTTTTGGATGTTTGGATGAGTAAATGGACAGATAAAGGTAAATGGACAGGATAAAGGTAAATGGACAGGTAAAGGTAAATGGACAGATAAAGGTAAATGGACAGGTAAAGGTAAATGGACAGATAAAGGTAAACGGACAGGATAAAGGTAAACGGACAGGATAAAGGTAAATGGACAGGTAAAGGTAAATGGACAGGATAAAGGTAAATGGACAGATAAATGGCAAACTAGCCTATTTTCTCCATTTGCAAGTTCTACCAGCTGTGGTGCAGACATTTTTCATGTTTAACTTTGTTATCCATTGGTTACTAACAGTGTTTTTCATAACCACATTGTAGTCTCTGCCTTTAAGGTGAGAAGTGAAGTACTTGTGATATTCCCTAATGAGTTCACATTACCATTGGCAGGGTCCATTCTTTTAAAAATAGCTCTACAAAAAATAGACATAGACTTGCTGCAGCATGTGTTGCCGTAGCAGAATGCCTACTTTATTTAGAAATCTAGCTGCCAATTTTGTTTGCAAAAATTGGCAAAAATTTTATTTTAATGAATTATGAATATTCTATTGTCTGTGAGGATTGAAGGGGCATCGAGTACAGCTCACTTGGACAAGGTTGAGCGTGGCTATGACAACATGGATCACTACTGTGTCAACTTGAAGAGGCAAAGAAATGCCTTGAGTAGCATCGACTTCATCAGAGGTAAAGGAGGAGAGATTTTGACTACATTATCTGAATGTTTCGTTTGACCCTCTATCTCTCTTTACAGTATTATTATGTTAATATTGACACCCTCTGTTGCAGATCTGGATGATGAGGAAGAGGAGGGAGATGTTGGACTACCTGTTGCTGAGGATGTAGAAGGAACCCCGGCTGCCGCGACTGGTGGTGTTACAACTGCTGCCCTGGCCCAATCTTCCGCCATACCTAGTCAGGTCAACTCACCCATCACCGCAAAGAGTACTGCTTCAACTTAACAATTGTAACTTGGCCCAGCCAAGTTTGCCCTCATATGCTGATGTAAAGTCATTTATGAAGCCTGTCCTTGCAATGTGTAGGACCAGGATTGAGGGAGAGTAGGGTAATGTAAAATCTGTGGCAATGCATTTTCCGCAGCTAAACTGTAGCTTGTAACAGCGTAAGAGTAAAATGGCAAATGTTTATTTCAGCCTAGTATGGCTGTACTTTTTTATGGATTTACTTTTGGAGGAGGGTTTGCCTCAATTTCGCATTCCTCGATAGAATTTCATTGTAGTCCTTTCCAATGCAGTGCTTCTCATGGATTTGTATAATTAGGTTGGAATTTCGCCAGAATCATCAGTATAAAACATCATAGCTCGATTTTGTTTTTTATTATTATTCAGTTTTGTAATTTTTTCAGTGTTTTTCCAAAACGTGGTGGAGCTTCTTTTCATAAATAGCATGTTTGAATAATTTAAGTGCAAAGGTAAAAAGAGTAATAATTAATTTAACATTGGCTAGATGATTATCACGCAAGTAGTTTATGTCGCTTCAATGGTTTGAAAGTGTTTGCAATCCACTTGGTCACCACTAAAATGGTCATATGCTTTTCCCTAATAAGAATTGTTTTTGTTTGATAAAATTTGGTTAATTAAATACCGCTTGCCTAAACGAATTTTGAAACAAACTATATCAACAGTGGGATGAAGTAATTTGCCTTAACTTAAAGGTCCATCTGTCTTCCTGCATGCTTTGACCTTAGCTATGGTAATAACGCTTCAGCTACACTTCTAGACTACAGTAAAAAGTACACTACAGCGACTCAGAGGGGTTAGTTGCACTGACTCCCATCCATTGCAGCCACTTTATTGAAGACATACACTCTAGGCTCATTGCCGTATTACGCCCCCAGTGTTGCTATGTAGAGCGATAGAATGAGATGACTCACACATTATACAATTGTTTGGTTTATCCTGATCCTACGGGTCAATGATAATGACCTCTCATTAGGTAACAGTGGTGCACATACTCACTAACTAGTGGTTGCCACTTTTATTCATAATGGCACTTCTTGGTTAATTTAAAGTAAAGGTTCATGAATTATTTGTGTTTAGTCATTGTTCTGTAATATGCATTTCTTACAGTTCTTTTGGTCACTTCATTTTTTAAATGTTTTGGTTTATTAGGTTAATCACTGCAACTTTGGACTGCAGTATTTTTATTATAAGATTTGAATTATCTTTGTGTCTAAGCTGTATTTTTCTTTCGTTCTAACAAATGTATGTTAATTGAGAACTCATGTCATAATGATACTTTCTTTTTCTATACCATTTTGTTCACATTTTGTGTTATGAGAGAATGGGGATGTTTTTTCCATGTAGATATTTCCTTGATATAAATTGATCAGCCCTAACCAGTCCAGTGCAAAGCTAAACTATCTAAAATAATACAAATCACGTAATGCAAAATACTACCCCCCTTCAATTTAATAATGTCCACAGAGAGGTGTCCATGTCATATATTTTTTTTAGATTTTATTGAAAAATATATTTTAAGACATTCTCTTGCACAACAATAATTACTGGTTGCTCATGAGTTTATTAACAAACATGAATAACATAAGATACAGTGAAACAATGTCAGAAAAAGAAGGCTATCAATTTCTGAAGGTAAAAGCCATTGTGGGTGATCAAAAATATAAATTTTCAAAGAGAATGAGGAAAATGGTGCATATGCATCTGTATACTTATTCAGTAATGTCAATAATTTATTTTGTATGAACTCTATACAGTCTGATCATTGAGCTATGCACCGTTGTTTGAGGTTAAAGCTATAAATAAATCGGCCAATGTAAAAATTATGAAGAAAACGCAGCACTATGTTGCAGAATGTCATATTGTTCGCGCTAAAAGTATAAAAAGAAAAAAAAGTAAAATGGAAATATGCCTGTTTTCATTTACCGAAGATCTCCATCATTTTTCTGTTGCTATGCGCTTGTTGAGCCAACTGATCTGCCCTGGACATCTCCATCATCTCTCGGAGCAGGTGGAATGTCAGATCCAACGATATCGGTGGGTCGTCTGATCTCCTATCCCTCTCCATAGACTCAGCGAGCTGTCTTGGGAAGCCACTGATGAGGGCTCTGATGCTCCCAACTTTCCCCTGTAGAAGACGCCGCGTCGACTGAAGTTGCAAAGCTTTTTTGTAGATTTGCTGTGAGCCCTCGGGAAACATTTTAGGTGGGAAATCGAAAGAGTTCAAGTTGCCGTTGCCGAGTCGGACAAAGTATTCCTCTCCGAGTCGCGCTAGAATGGGAATAGATTGATGGGGTTCGGCCTGGGGAGTTAGCGCGCGCTGGACAGCTCCAGGACTCTGAACAGCCCTACATTCATAGCGCGGTAAGAAGGCAACAAGCAGAATCACGGTGGTGACAAGTAAATTGAGCTTCATGTCAGTTGATCAACAGGGATCTGGGGGAGAAAGGAATGAATTAACTTTACTTTTTTCCTGTAGCATCAAAATAAGCCCAATGTGAAACCACGAACTACTTGTACTGCCGTGCGTAATCAAGGAAAATTGGTTGCATTGTGCTTTATAAATAAAAATGTGTTTAATAACTCATTGTGTCATGTCCTTTTAATGATGCATCAATCTTTCAGGTTCCTTATAAACCCATGGCAAATCTAAATGCAAAAGATTTCGACGGACCACAAGTAACTCATTTGTGAAGTTAATTTTAATGTTTGTTATTATCAAGGAAAAATAACAACGAATCTACATATATATCTAACACCACATGAAAAACTGAAAATACGGGGACTATTGCAAGTAGAAGCAGCGTCATACCTTCCAACTGTTTGTTGATGGCCCAGGAATTTGGTGTTCTTCTTCCAGTTGTGAAGAAATTAGTAAATGCAGTTCTTTAAAATAATAGATTGCAGTTTGGACTTATATACCTAAGACCCAACCAGTGTCACGCTCTGAGCTCAGAGATTACGTCTGCACGTAGTTGCATGGGTGTAACTTGAATGAACGTATTCGAGAAAGTATAGGCCCCTGTAGTTAAGTCAAGATGAGTCATAAAGGGTGTGTGTGTGTGTGTGTGTGTGTGTGTGTGTGTGTGTGTGTGTGTGTGTGTGTGTGTGTGTGGGAAAGAGAGAGAGAGAGAGAGAGAGAGGGAGGGAGGAAGGGAGTGTGTTTAGAATATAACCTCTTGCTCACACTGAGGCTATATGAGTTGCTGATTGACCATGTGGAAGATTCGTTTGTAAGTCAGAAAGCAACGTTGTAACATCAATGACAACTGCATGTTCTAGTAATATTATATTTGTGAGCTTAAAATTTGAATAATAAAGTATCAGTGAGTCTCCATTAATATTTATACCGTATTATCTTGCAGAGTACAATCTAGATTTACATAATTGCTCTAATTAACTTGAAATAACACAGATGGGTCCTATAATATTACCTTATATGTTGTGGTGTTATATGTATGAATGGGCAGCATACCTCTATATGTATATACCTATGTTATATATGTAAAGTTATATTCCACTAGAGCGGTTTGCATTATTTCTGTACGTTATGTTTCTGAATGAGCAGATATAGTCTATTGGTTTGCAGTGTAAATTGTGTGACTAATTCGATGCCTGTAACATTTCCTGATCTGTTAACAATCGCGGTTGTGTCTCAAAGAACAAAGTCATCTGAACAGCGATTCAGAATGATTACTACTGCATACATGTACGTCACAGCCTGTGTTGCTCTGGTCTACTCACTGTCACCTAACCCAGACAGACCAGGCCCTCATGGTGCTCTAAAGATGGAATACTTGTTCCCAACTAAAGACATCCATTAGCATCTTAAACAGCTCCATTCTCAAAGACGAAGCAGTCTTCATGTTACCTTTTCATTCATAATAAGTTACCTAAACTAAAAAAACAATGTGTGTCTCTCTGATCTTTATTCAAGCTGCCTCCTATTGAAGGGCAAGAAGTATTAGGTTTTTTTATTTTTTAAGTTTTGATAATATGAACACTGTCAAACCATTTTTTATCCCAGTCATTTCAAGCTTGAAGCACAATGCATCAGGGCATTCTGATATGGAAGACATTAAATAGCCATTCTAATATGGAACAACATTAAATATAATTTTTGTAAATTGAATATTTTGTATGTATAGTAACAGGACTTGTGTTAGTCTTATGTCCTCCCGTTCTTAATTCTGCCCACATGTTCCTTAAGGCTTGGTGTCAGGTCCCATCATAAGAAACAGATGCTCTCTGACACAAATAGAACATACCACCAGATGAGGAAGTAATTGCTCGTGGTCAACTCATGTCACCTCATTTTCACATCACTGTCTGCAAACTGATAACTGAAGGAAAAGCCTCCCAAGTGATTTAACACAGGAAAAGCCTTGGGCCCAGAGCATTATCTTTATTTAGATGTCGACCCAACGCTCTAAAAGGGAATTATTGGGAGGTTTATGGGCATATACTGTAGTTATTAAAACTACCTATGCTAACTTCCGGGGGAACTTCCCTTTTTGGCATTCTCAATTGAAATCTCGTTACAGAAATAAAAGGCAAAACCCATTGACAGTAAAACCATTATTCTCAGAAGCAACAGATGCCACCCAATCAATCATTTGATTTTCTATTTGTGATGAAGCTGAAGTGGGGATGGCACTTCTGTTGCTTTGAAAATAATTAGATTGCAATAGCCAGTGTTTAGCCACACCCACACACTCACACACATACACAATGTGTTCTGAATGTAGTCTGACATTGGACCAGTTGGCCTGAAAGAACTAATCTCTCGGAATCAAGCCATGCTGGCCTTATAAATTAGGTTTACAAGTTCTCCGGTGCTACTCAACAGGCCAGAGGCCAGAGGTCTTGCATAGAGCAGAACTAAGGTGAGAACATAGTTTGACCAGCAAGCTTTTCAATTTGGCTGGAAGGTAAAACCTAATATCCCTTTTGTAACTCAATTGGAATATCAGGAAATGTATATATTTGATATTGCAATGATCAACTCAGACCAGTATTCCAGATAAAACAGTCAGTCTCCTGTTTATTTTTCTTTCTGGCTTCATCATCATTGAAATTAATCAACATCCAAAATACGGATGGTCCGAAATATTCTCCATTGCAAACACAGTAGTTTGAGTTAATGAGTTAGATATTTTTTTCTAATGATTTTCACACACTTAGTGTATGTTTTCAGGCTATTTAGGGGTATGTAGGTCACTTCTTTTCAAAACGATAAAAACGATAAAAAAAAGAACAGGGAGGCAATTCCACCCTGTCGATTTGAATCATATTCCGTGCGAGTGTATGGCATTTGAAGATTGTGGTAACGTCTTCCACTGACGGTGGCACAAAGAAGGAGGAAAACGTGTCATAGTTAACAAAAATAGAATACATTTCCAGTTGGTTATCTTTTATATATTGAGCGTATAAAAACATTCTTAGATCAATTTTGGTAGTCATACTTCAGGTAACAAGGATCTCCTTGAGGTTCAGAACCAAACGGCATTGCAGCGCCGTGTAGATCAGAGGTGTTCCTGGCTTGCTGTTTTCTGTCCCAGGGGAGACTGAGAATCTCTATTGTTTTGCTTAGTGGCAATATTATTATAATTATTATTACGTTATATTTTTGGGATATAAATACTATGAAACTCCATTCAAATGTGTATATCCTCAGTTATATTGCAGTATAAATTAATCATTATTTTTCTCTTGCATTTTCAATGTATTCGTTTGTGTTGAATGAAAAACAATGTGGTGCACCTCCATCTTTCCTAACTCACTGGACTGCCTTTCAAACAGAGTCAAAAAGTAAACATGTGAAAAGTTTGATTGATCGTGAGATCAAAGTTGCTTGTTCCCGACTTGCCCCTTCACCTGGAAAGGGATGTGTAGCTATCTTGGGTTTGCCCTTCACTGTTTGAGGTTAGTGTAACATCACATTCATGTAGCAAAGTACAGTAAATACAAGTAGAGGAAAGTCCGATGCCCAGAGTAGTAATCAGTGTGATGGGACAAGAGGTAAAACATGTATGGAACGAGATGGTGATATCCTCTGGCTGACCTCTGTAACTGTTCTATTGAATGCTAAAATTGGTTCAAATAAGGGCAGGTGCTTTGATGCCACTATAAATACCTCTTGGTAAAAACTATTTCTTAATCAAGAATGAAAAAAGTAGGTGTTGAAATAACTATAAATTAGGGATACTATTACATAATCTGTATATTTAATGAACAATATAACAATACGTTACCAAGGGTATAGTATTTTATAATAGTTTAAATAGCACAAGTATCATATATGGCATAAATAGCGCTTTACATTCAAAAGGCACAGGCTTTCTGTGGTATGCAGATGACAAATACGTGTGGGTCATTGAGTAAAAAGCTAATAAAAAAGCATCTCCAACAAGCCTGCCTTTCCATCATGTTGAAGGGAATTACGTCGATAGTGAATGGCCTTTTCCTTTCCTCTTCATAAAGCCTGCCTTGACATCTGCGAGTAAACATTCCAAAGGACACTCAACCTTTTCTGCATACATTTCTGCTAGGCTGTTAAAGGTGCCTGTCAATATGCTTACGACAAGGGTGTGACTTAGGATCAGTACATTCAACTTATTTTGGCCAGAATAGTTGACCAGAGTAGCACAGTATTTGTCTGACATTTCTGCTCAGAGGCCAGCTGTGCTTGACTGTGGACATTAGCTTTTGAGTGGTTAAAACATCATCTAAGTGACATAAAGTGACCAAATCCACAGCACAATGCCATGGCTCTGTCACACCCATGCGGCTAAGGGGACCACGTCCTGTTGAGCCCATTTCCATAATACCCCTCAGACTTTTCAGATGGCTGCTCCTTATGTGTGCCCCCCAAGTGCACACATTGAAAACCTTTTGCCACATTGGACAGGAAGTTACCCAGCAACACATTGGTTCTCCTCAGCATGAGGAAATACATTGTGTTGTTTATCCACCTCTGGATCAGCGCAGTTCAATGAACTGAACTTGGGTTCGCATGAGATTTGAAGTTGTGTGTAAGGCCTGAAAGTGTGTTGATTGAGGCCAGGGGTGAAATGTGTTGGTTTTGAGTGGTCATACACAAGGAACAAGATAAAAGATCCAAAAGGTTCACTTACAACTGTATATAAATGTTTTCTAACCAATCTGAACTTTTGTTCAAAATATACAAAGTTACCTTTTCCTTTCAAAGTAGGAGGCAGCAGTAACAGTTTCTTATTACATTTTAGGAGTAATTAATTGTGTCACTTATTTTCAAGGGTTTACCTGGAGATTGATCTATAATTTCAATTACAGACATTCTTCTTCTCTAACTGCTGTTTTTGGATTCAACAGCCATCACTCTGTGGCCCCTTCTGCTGTCTGGTAATCATCACAGTATAAATGACTGTATCCTATAGTAGTGAAAGTCTTGGCGAATTATACCAGCAACAATCTGCAGATAAGAGCCGTGTAGAACTCTGGGGATGATAAGACATCATTATCTATAAAAGGAGGCTTTTTGGAAGAACGTAGGAAGACCCAGCTGTCATTCATACTTTACCATTAATACATAAGTACAGTAAGTCAGCATTTAACTGTATACATTTTAAATAAATATTCAATACAGCACTTTAAAAAAATAATATTAAATCATTTAAATTAAACAACCAGTGTTTTTTCTTTACAAAAACACACCTTAGTTATTTACAAAGGAGAAGAGCATGATATATTGGTGTTTTACATTTAATTAAATTGATTGTGTGTGATTTAAAAGGTGTCCGCTTGCTGTCAATCTCTTGAATCCACCAAATAAAATGTGGTGGTGACGGAGAGATGGACATAAATCTAGAGCCCCTCTCCTGCTAACACCCACTTGGACATGAGACAAAGTGTTTGACATACGATTGTTTCCATGTAGGGACAAAAATATGAGACATCCAAAATCCTTTGGTTTATCGCACATATTTATTTTAATTAGTGGCCAAGACTTCACCATAAGTGATTGCTCACTGCAAAGGCTACTTTTTTCAGCTTCACTGAGTTAGAAACCTTAAACGTCAGATTTATTCAAAGGATTGTCCGTCTTTTATCCTCTATAATTTAAGGTTGTCATCCAGCAGTTTCTAAGTGCCGAACGTGCACTTAAGCAACACACCAGGATTTTGCTCTTGGGTGATGTAGTTACTGAAAAGGTTTCAATTAGACATTTATTAAGACTAATTCAATTTGTTGCACTCTCCTCTTTTTTTGCAGTCGTAGTCCATGGCTTTGTGCAACAGCAACAGCACTTCATCTGATGTTCCCATTCAAATATTTTCTACCATTTTTATCTTGCATGTCTTTTCATGCAAAAAATTTGTGAAAACAGTTCATTATGTTATACTGTTTTGATTACAGCAAAGTTAATCTGTTTCAATTCTATAGAATACTTTGATAAAATCAAAAATAATTAAAGAGTGCAATGGTAGGGGAAATTATTTGTAATAGTTTTTTATTTTTAGATGATTTTACACACAGTTGATTAAATGTCTAAGAATGGCAAATAAACAAAACAACTCAACCTTTATTAACCTTTATTTAAAAGATCCTATAGCAGTTGTAGACATGAGCAACTCCGGTCAAAGTTAGGATGCAACCACGTGTTTTCAGTTTACGTGACTGTATTTATTATGCTATGGCTTGCCCTTTGGGTGTTCAGGTTTTTAGTTTGACTTCGGTTGATGATGACCTAACAAGGAAAACAAGAAGCTAACTTACTAACAACATGTAAACACTATGTGTCATCAAGCCCTCCCTCTGTTCTTAGTTGTATCTGCTGTTTAACCCCAAAATGGCACTAACTGGCAACCCTTGTCTGTTTTGGCTTGTCTCCTGAAATAACTCATCATATTCTATCTGGACAAAATATGTAAATGAGTGCCTGCAGCTACCGCAGTGCGGTGTTATTATCCTTTGACACTCAGTCGTGTGACAATGAGCAAAGTAATCACATCACCCAATGTTAGTGTAACTATGACCTATCCGTTAGACTGCACTTGTATTCAACCAATGAACTAGCACTAACCGTTGAGTTCTAGTTATTACACCTTGGTGCCTATCTGTAACCGTTGAGTTCTAGTTATTACACCTTGGTGCCTATCTGATTGCGAGGGAGCGGTAGGAAGGATGCAGTGTTTTTATGTTGTCTTCAGTGTGTTGTGTTTATGTTGTCTTCAGTGTGCTGTGTTTATGTTGTCTTCAGTGTGTTGTGTTTATGTTGTCTTCAGTGTGCTGTGTTTATGTTGTCTTCAGTGTGTTGTGTTTATGTTGTCTTCAGTGTGTTGTGTTTATGTTGTCTTCAGTGTGTTGTGTTTATGTTGTCTTCAGTCTGCTGTGTTTATGTTGTCTTCCTTAGAGGAAGTCCTGGAGGGTCCAACAGCTGGGAGTGCACCGTCAGAAACAAATTAAAGTGAAGGCAATAGACCTTTAGGTGTTTCATACTGGCCTCTTCCTGTGACGTCAAACAACCACACAAAATCCAATGTTTCGTTGACTAGGTCCTCCACTGATCCAGCTCTGATAATTGCAATCTACGATAAGGGAGGGAGATCCAACCCACCCTCTTTATCTGTTTCCACGAGAACCTTTATTCTACAGACCGTAATTGAGAGGGATTTCCTATCTCTGGTTGAATCCGCAATCGTCAAGTCTGAGCAATCGGAACAGTAGGATAGAAAATTCTTACCGTCTTTCCACCCACATACTAAGTCTGTGAGAGGAGCAGGTCAGTTGACTGTTAACTCACATCTAAAAGTAAAAGGATATCATTGCCTTGTCTTAGTGGCCATCGCAACCGTAAAGATCAAATTAGTCAGTCTTTTGAATTTGAAAATATGTTAAAAGAAGCAATTCATGTTATTATTAAACTGTATTGTAAATCTGAAAAATGTAAATCTTTTGCATTGACCAGAAACCTAGTAAAGACATTTTGAATAACAGACCAAGCATAATTTTGCCGGATGATATAGAAATACTTTTTGCAGCTCAGAAAAGTATTTTTCTCCACAGATCTGCTTAAAATTATTACTGCAATTATTAAGCTGTTGGTGACAGTTTGGATTCCATTAATCAAAGCTTATTGTCAATAAGACATTCAACTTTGAAACACACAAAAAAAACGACATACATGCCTGATCTCACACTATTAACATATTTCTATTTAAGCCATATTACAAACATTTGACATAAAAGGGTTATTCACAAAGATCAAGTCTATCATAGATTAACAGAAGTATCATGTTCTCATTATCAACTCATTAACATGAGTCCAAATATGTTTTGTTAAGATCATCACAAATTTTTTTTAAACACTGGAGCAAGAAAGTCATAAAATAGTTTTCATAGTTTAACAGAAATGGTTGAGAACAGCTTTTTTCCATGTGTACTACAAAATTCAGAATACACACAAATACAACCAGTATACATGGATAGAAACACTTGTCTTGCAGAAGCTGATTTGAGCTTACAAGCAAATGCCGAGTCCCCAGCAACACTTCTGGCTGATTTCTCTGTGCTCACAGCCTCTGTAAATGGCCGTACGGCGAGGTCTTTAGCTATACCGGGCACGGACGCTGCCTTCACAGTGACACCCTGTTAGGAGGAAATGACAGGGAGGCAGGCAGGGCTGATGATGGCTGGAGCAAGGTGACTTTTGGCCTTTGGCTAATGAGCATTGCTGCCCTGACACGTATAACCCCCTACCGACGTAGTTCTGCTGAATAATACATTAACAAAGCCAGTATTCTTAGTTGTGTGTATGTAACAATATCTATGCAACAGAAATAAATACAACCAGCATACCAACATCTAAAGAATAGAAGCTAGACCTCCTAAGCAACTGGATTAGAGCTCACAGTTTATACTTTCAATCAGACACACACACACACACACACACTGCTGACTAGGCAAACACTTCAGAATAAAGGACACAGAGGGGACAGGTCAGAGGCTTCTAGTTACCAGTAGAGCAGTTATAAAAAGATACTTATACATTTAAAATACTATTATAAAACTACTACAGCTTGACTTCCGAGCCATATATGTAGCTGATTACTGGGTCTACATCTTCGACCAATGTGCAAGTCAGGAAACCCATTGCATTTTAATTAAATATAAGTCTAACTTGATCGGTAATGATGCCTCATAGTCTTTTCTGTCGCTAAAAATAAGTCTTCACATGGTCTCCCACACGTATACATAATTGTCCTGGTGTTCAGTACTGATAAGGTGTTTTGAAGTTAAATTAACAAATGAAAAGTCTATTTTAATCCTCAAAGGTACATCCTACTTGCATTTACTTTCTTTGCGTAATGAATGACTGTGGATTTGAAGAGCAAAAGTGGCAGCTCTTCAGACGAATGCTAGCGTCAGTCGGTACCATCCAAATACTCTGAAACATTAGAGGGAGTGAGAGAGCCTCCCTCTGGGATAACAGCAGAACATGCATAGTCTTTACTTCATCTCTTAAAAGGCCAATTTACCACTTGTCAGATTGTAGATTTGTTGTGAAAAAATTGCTTTCTGTGTGTTTCTTTCCCTATGGCCCAATACCGTCAAATTAGGTAGCATCAAATTGAGCTATGCTGTGATGTTAAAAGCCTTTCAGTCTGAGGCCCTGTTCGAAATGTGTGCAGCAATTGTTGCTATCTATTTTACTTTACATCTACATTTGTGGACAGTCTTACTTCTCAAGCGTCGTCCTCTATGGCGTGATATTCTCGCAGTTACTGTTCATACATATCACCATACAATTTTTTACTAATCAACCTAACCCATTAATTTGAGAAACATTCCCTTGTGTATTATAGGTTGTTTCCATTTCCATTCCTTATGCTTTGAGAATCTGATTATATGCTCCATGGGCAATTATGGTGGGATCAATAATGTCTGGGAATGCCAGTCACGTACTATAAGGCCCTGCTGCATAGTTTTCTCATTACCAGCCCTCTGATGTAGCTTCCAACTTGATTTCTGCAGGCGCTACCCACAGGAGCGGGATGACACATGGTATTGTGCAGGTTTGCAAAAGTTGATATTTCCGTTTTCTATATCTATTCTGGAATGTGATTATGGGATACACATAAATACATTAGTGTGAAAAAGAGCATCACCTCAGGCAGTTTCAGACGATGGGCTATTTACAGACACTTCTCGACTTGTGAAAGCCAGTGAAGATTTGTCATGCAGTCAGATTTACCACATTTACCAAGTGAAAGACAGTCAGGATTTGTGAAGAATGAACTGAATTAAGGATCCCACTTTGTTGCTGATCAGAGGCATGCTAGCCTTCAGATAGGTTGTGCGGTTGTGCTGCATATATGCTCCGTTTGTCAGACTATTTGTTGCAGATTATGTTTTTTGTAGCATGTGCTTGAAATTGGGGAAAGAGTTGTGAGTTGGAGCAAGGGAGATCTAAATGCTCTGAGGCAACATTGATTCTGGATCTGGTGTACCCTATGATGTCACCGAAAAGCCACACATTGTTTTTGGGGACCAAACTGAGGGATGACCTCTGTAAGCTACCATGAAATCAGTCAGTGGCCAGTTTCATGTCTGCTTCCAAAGCCCAGCATGAAGCCACTGGGTAATGCTTCAACCCTCTCTCACACACAGACAGGCATGCACGTGCACACTCATATACGAGCGTGCGTGCACACACACACACACACACACACACACACTTGGAATGATATCTCAAGGACTCCATTCCATGCTGGGTGATTTCTAGGAAGCAAGCCAGAATGGTTGAGGGGCAAAGCCACTGCTGTTGTTTTTACCGGCCAGCATGGTACTTACAGGTGACCCCAGCTGCATGTCTCCCTGTGCTCCCCAAACACCTGCAGCTCATCCACCATCATTTGGCTTGAGAGTTGAGTAAGTGTTTGTTTTGTAGAAAGAAGGGTATATATCCAACAAATTATAATATTTTGTCCTTTATATTTTGTACATTACAGTACATTGGATTTGAGAAGAATGCCATGGCCAGGTATGGGGTCTCTGTGTCAAACACATTTGTTCATGACCAAAAAGAGGAGGTTTGTCTTACCGATTGTCCTTTTTTGGGTGTGGGCAGTCACGCCGAGCAGGCAGTTGTTTGGAAACAGCGGGTAGAGTCAAGAAGCATTGCAAAGGGCCAAATGGTGTGTCTGTTCCAGTCATAGCAGATCAGTAAGAATTCTGACCTCAAATGTCAGCCAGCTCCACTCAATCTCGTGTCTGTTACAGCAGGGAATGAGCATTATAAACACATCGTTTCATCAGAATCTCGTGTCTGTTACAGCAGGGAATGAGCATTATAAACACATTGTTTCATCAGAAGCGTTGTCTGCTATACATGCTACTATACATACACCAAATGTTATTTGTGTTTTGTGTAAAAGTTAACCACAGATTTTTATTTGACGGCCATTTGATAATTGCTTTTTATCTAAAAATCTAAGCTTCCTCTGAAAGCTCTTTATTAAAATTCCAGAAGAAATGTTTACTTTTTAGATTTCATAAAATGGACTGTAATGTGAGTAGGCTTACTGAACCAACATGCGCTGCATCCCTTTTCCAGGTTTGACAGCCAATTGAATCAATGCGATTAAGTTCACTCTTACATGTAACTAGTCTTGTGTCAACAACTGTGTTCAATCTTGTCAGACAGTGTTGATGAAAAGATTTCTCCTGTCATCACGTACATCTCTCACATCTGTCCTGTCGGTCTCCTTTTCCATCACTTCTCCCCTCTCCATCCCCTGATCTCCCCGGGTGCTCGCTGGTCACATACCATGTTGAACAGACATGTGAAGCCTGAGTATCGATATAGATTGCACTTGGCTTTCCCCAAGGCTGATGTTACTCATGCTACTCATGCGGGTAATGGCGGATGCCCTTCTTGTAAGATGCCACCAAAAGGTGTTTTAAATTATGGAAGGTGCAAAGTCCCTTGTGTCAGCAAACCATGACATGGTCTTATAATGAGAGATGATGTACACACTCATCTCAATTGTCCCACTCTGTCATGATTCAACCTATTGATGTACATGCAATCACACACATCTCGTCATAACCCTATAAAGTGTGCAGTCATTGGTGTGCCCACATGGTTCCCCCTCAAACGGCAACTTATTTATTGTTGTTTACTGTAAGAGTCTTATGTCAGTTTAGTTTTTTGTTCTACACTAATAAATTTGAGCCAACACATTTTGTAATGTTCTTTTGAGCCATTTATTGCATGTAATTTCATGTTTATACTTCTGTAAAAGTGAATGCATAAAAGCTCTCTATAGCATAAAATGAGTGATAATTAAGTTGCATAAGAAGTTTCAAACACTAAAAGAACATCAAGTAAAATTGGATTTTAGAGGCCAAAAGACAATAAAATGATTTATATTGTATGTCTCAATATGTGGTCATTCTTTACATAACTGCTGTTATGCACTTTCAAATGTTATTGTCTATACTTTAAGAATGGGTATAGCACGAAATCTCCCAGGGTATGTTCTTATTAGCTGATCATTTGTATTTCATCCTGTGGTTTAACACAATGACTAACAGCAGGAGCTAATTGAAGACTAGACAAAATATATGATCTACTAAATCATTGTTGAAATTACCGTTGCATTTTAATTGTTAATTCTGACTAACAACGGGAACCAATAAACATGATTCCACCAAAACTATGTGGATTGACTATCATTTTTCCGAAGTGAGTGGAACGACAACTCTACCGCACCATCAGATGGAGATTTTGTGGAACTGCGTTTTAACAATAACCCGGAAGCAGTTCATTGGCCTTCACGTCATGCCCAAAAATATACACGTGCGACAATTCTAGCAAGCATTTTCCAACATGGCCGCTAGCAGTGTAGAAGACGTGCTAGCTAAAGCAGAGCAAGATGAGGCAGAAAAACTAAAAAGCATTACAGTTCACAAAGAACTTGACCTGGAATTTGACATAGGTAATCTTTTAGCTTGTGATAAGAACCGTATTGACACACGAGAGTTCCGAAAACAGAAAAAAGAGGACTTTCTCTGTTCACTAGCTCGGGACAACACGCAGCTTCTAATAAACGAGATATGGAAACATCCGACAGAGCGGGTTGAGGAGGTGATTGTTGTCAAACTTCCAGAACAGACAACAGCACTTCCAAGAGAAAAGCCGCCACCGAAAGCTAAGCCTCCAACTAAATGGGAACAATTTGCTAGATTGAAGGGGATTCAGAAGAAAAAGAAAACCAATCTGGTTTGGGATGATGTTGCCAAAGAATGGAAGAGGCGTTGGGGCTACAAACGAGGAAATGATGACACCAAAGAGTGGATGATTGAAGTACCTGTAACAGCAGACCCGAACGAGGACCAGTTTGAGAAGCGCAACAAAGCCAAGAAAGAGCGAGTTGCAAAGAATGAGCTCAACCGCCTGAGGAACATAGCCAGGGCACAGAAGATCAAAGTGCCAGGTGTTGGCCTTTTACCAACCGGCCAACAATCAAAAACCGATTTGGCCAGAGCTGTCAATGTCGCGAAGACATCTACTGCTTCAGTGGGTAAATTTCAAGACCGTCTACCTAAGGAGAAAGCCCCTAAAAACATAGGCAAGAAGAGGAAATTCCAACCTCTTATTGGTGACTTCTCAAGTGAGAAGCAGAGACAGCTCGACCTTCTTAGTATTATGGACAGTAAGAAACCAAGGATTGACATAACTAAAGCAGTCAATAAGCAAATGCGAGAGGAGGATAGGGAAGAGGCTGCAGCTAAATACAAGAAAGGCGGGATGAAAGGACGCAAGGGCAACTATTCAGGAAAAGGCAAAGGTGGTGTTAGAAGCCCAGGGGGCAAAGGAGGGAAAGGTCCAAAGGGCAAAGGGGGTGCAGGCAAAAAGCGTGGAAAGCAGGGAATGCGCTAGAGAACGATGAGTGCCTTGCCACCATCTATTTGAACTGCTGTTTCATTACTTCATCTGTGACAAGTAATTACTTTTCCCCAGTCTTTCCTAGTTGGAGTTTGTGGGCCTTTTGTACATTCATCCAAATTGATGCACCTGTCTTTTCGATATATCGCTGTATAATCATATTTTGGTTGTCTAATATGAGTAATAATGAACAATGTCAAATTTCAATTAAAATCAACTTCCTAATTGTGCGTTATCTTTGTTCTTATATCTGACAGTTCTTATGATATCTGATGGTTCTTCATATCTTAAAACATATCTTGAACTCTGTACCCTGAGAGTTTTGTAAGTTATTATTCAAATGTCCTTAGGATTAGCAGTTTCATTCTCATCAATTGATCAATTACATTTGTGCATCACCTACCTTGACATTTTATATTTATAATTACTGATGAACAGTAAGGTCATGCACTGCAACATGTCAGGTACATCAATACATGGAAAAATGTGTTTATTTGTTTTCTGGTAACATGACTAGAGCTGAACTTCAGAATTTTACTAACTAATTGCTGTATTTCCTCTGTTATGTCTGTCCCTATCACATTTTTAGTCTCTCTTGGATGGATAATGATGACCAAAAATAGAAGTGGTGAGAATGTGTGCTGTTCTCCCCGAACTTGGCAAAACTAGGACAGACTGCAGTGAGGCAGCTTACCTGTGGTGTAATAAAAAAAATACAACTTAAAGCCTGTCTTTAGTCCACAGTTAGCAAACTAAACTTGTAGTGTCACTAGCCAAAAAAACAGCTATGGCTGCATAACAGTGAAAGCGGTCCAAGCCAAGTTGCACAATAGTGGTTATTTTTTGCAAATAAATAAACATTCCACATTTTCTTTCAGCAACAATGCTGGACAACTGAGAATGACTAGACAGTGATTTAGTTGTCATCCGTTTACTGGTCTCCAGAAATACGAATCTGTACACTCCACCAGACTTTTCTTAGCCGTCTTTGACCCCTGACAACCAGCCCTAATTCCAGTCCTCGGGCAACAATCACTGACTGGATTAAGGACATTTTCACTCCATCCTTATTCTCTGACTGCATGTCTAGGTGATGAAATGAATGATGAATGCTGTTTGACTGCTGTCACAAGCCCATACACAGCCCTGATGCCCTTGGGGAGGGGGGTTGACCTACCATCTGTTGGCTGGTCTGCACCCTGTCCAAACCCCATCCATCTCCATCCCACCGCAGCATGGCCACCAAGCGAAACGGGACACACTCAATATATCAAATCAATCAGGCAGAGTTTAAGTTCTGATCCCTATTTGGCGGTTAACCCTTAAATGCACACGCACACTAGCCATTGCATATCTATGTACAGATGGCAACAAACAAAAGGCATTACAGAGTGACAGGTTGATCTTATCAAAGCGGTTCTTGTACTCCACCTGAGCTAAATATTTTTTGTATGTATTAGGCTATATTGAAGTATGAACAAATAGATTTGAAAATGTGATCTGTAGTTTTAAGACTATGACACAAATAGTTATGAGAGGTATTTAAAAATGAATCTGACAGCTTTTTGGAATTTATTAGCTGCGGTAAAACAGAATAGAACAAGATATATGCATTAAGCATGTGATAAGGTTGTCAGCTTTTCATGAAAATATTTGTAAAAAAATATTTGAAGTAATATTTATGCTTGCAGAGTGTGTGTGTGTGTGTGTGTGTGTGTGTGTGTGTGTGTGTGTGTGTGTGTGTGTGTGTGTGTGTGCGTATGTGTGTATGTGTATGTGTGTGCATATGTGGGTATATGTGTGTGTATGTGTGTTCACATTTCATGCAAGGCTCTAGACTTATATTATTATTATTATTATTATTATTATTATTATTATTATTATTATTATTATTATTATTAATAACAAAATCCTAAAGTAATTAAGTGAAACAGTTGATTGGCTGATTCTGTTTGATTATTTATTATCCTCCTTTGAACTACCCACTGGCAGCATTTCTTTCTCTGTCTCTTGTGCGGTATTGTAATTATTGTTGCACCTTATTACCATTTTTAAAAGAATTTTCCTTTCATTTCATATAAAATAATCTTCTACATTCACACATCAGTGAAAAAGCTAAGGAGTAAAGCGAGAAAATAACATACAGGTATAGCTACAATGGTTGCTAATAGTTTTATTTTATTATCTTTTTAAAGTAAATTTGTAGTAAATCATTTCATTTAGAGATGGTTGACATATTTCTGGCCTGAATGACACAAATAATGTAATACCTGTCTCATCCCCTAGATGGTGATGAAGTCGTTATGAGCCCCTCTAACCGGATGACCTGGAGCTGTCCCAAGGTGATGTCATCTTGGTGCTGTCCCAACATGAGGAAGAGAGGTGGTTTGGGCGGCTACAGAGCGGACAGAAAGGATATTTCCCCGCCTCTTATGTGATGGAGCTTTGCCAGGTTGGATTGGCTGCTCAGCAATGTTGCTTTATGACTTAATCAACGGTCGTTCATAGCTAGAGCACAATATTTGCTAATAATTAACACATAGTGACATTTTATACACCATGTTGGATAAATATTAGTGTCTTCTACTTATTTATACGTTAGACAGGCATAGTGATGGTGGTTAAAAGAGTAAACGTTCAGGAAAGCCAATGCTAAATGACTGCAAGCTGCAAGACTCAAATTCACTTTGTGGCAGCCTTGGCTGCATAGTACTTCTGTGTTAAAATGTTGTTCATCACTGTAGGTTATGAATAAATCCTGAAAAAGTTGTGGTAAGAAAGGGCTATTAGAGACTGAACGTGATGTCTGGACAGCCGGAGTGTCTGATGGGTAATCCCAGCCTAACACACCTCCTTGGGCTTTGTTGGCTTTCTCAGGAGGATAAATCCACCAAAGATCACTGCAGATCTTTATCTAGGAGAAGCTCATCCCCAGCCAATACATCAGCGGTGCAGGATCAATGTGCAAGGTGAGTGCAGTGTATCTAATAGCACACACGAAGACCCAGAGACAAAACAAAGGTTCACAACATGCAACCCACCTCAACAGGAGTGTGCACGCACATATCTTATTCACACACACAACCCAGCGGCAGCTGCTACCCCCCGCCACACACACACACACACACACACTCACAGACACCAGCATGTCCAATTCCATCCAATTCCACTCCACCCAGAGTCCCTGAACAGGTGGCCCCTCTCGTCCCCTCATTAGTTGACAAAGCACACAGATTAGACCACCCCACCCCCCACTCCCTCTCACTGCACTGCTGCTCTCTCACTGCACACAGCAGTCCCAAAGGACGGCCGCCCTCACAGCACAGATATGATTTCCCTCTAAAAGTGTATGCATTGTCTTTTTGTTTGATTGAAATATGTCCTATAGATACAATATTTACTACACAATGCCTGAAGCCAAAATTATGAAAGCACGTTGTCTTGTAATTTACAAGTTAATGTAAAATGTGTTTCAATGGAAATGGTATAGTACACATTAATCTGATGCACTGTATAATGTATAATGTATTTATGTGTGTAAAATTACTGTCTTTACTTGCAAACATTTATATGCAGAGACACATACACTTGCACAGACACGCACACACACACACACACACACACACACACACACACACACACACACACACACAAACACCGAAAATCAGATCCAGCCTCTGAACAACTCTGCACTTGTCTTGTCTGCACGCAGTGGAATTTGGGTCACAGGGAATAAACAGGGCCTTTGTGTTTGTTGTTTCCTCTTTGTCCCCAGAGGACACAGACTGCAGGCCCTCTGGAGGGAGAGCCATAGACACAGGCCAAGGGGGAAACGGAGGGCCCCTTCCTGGTGCGGAGGCCCCACATCCCTCTGCCTCTCCCCCAGGCCTCCCAAGCCCAGACACACAACTCTCCAAGTCTCCTCCACAGGATCCTGTACGTTCGCCGCAGGAGAAGTGACTACCAGGGGCAGGGGGCCACGAATGGGGCCTTTGAGACTGACTAAGATGCTTTTCTTGGCTTGCTAAGATGAGAACAGCCATGTAGGCCAGGCTGGATGTACTTAGGCAGGAGGGGATTGTGTAATGATGGGTTCTTTTTTCAAAGTGAGGACTTTTGTCAGGTAATTGTTGCCATCCTGTAGCTATTCATGCTGAATTTCTAGAAGTCAGTAGTTTCTCTGCCCTCACTGTAGACTGCGTAAAAAACATGCTATTATATGAATGGTTGTAAGTCTAACAGTCTAAGGCATAACAGTCTAAGGCATTACAGTCTAAGGCATAACAGTCTGGGTCAGTTTATTTCTTTATTTTTTCTTTCTATTCTTCCAAACTGCTTCAGCCAAATTTGTACAAAGGTTTGCCTATTATTTTTGTTCCGTGATGTAATCCCCTAATTTCAAGTAAACTCTGTATTATGCATTTTGAACTTGAATGAACTGATAAATTTGAAATTGTACTGCATAATTTGAAAAAGCAATGTATTTCTTCTGAAAAAAACATCAAACTTGTTACTCCCTATTGCACAAATAACTTACTTCTAATATAAATGCAGTGCCTGCAACATACTCTGCCTGAAATGTTGCTACTGATTGTACATGCAACATGTTCGCTTACAGTGATGACCAAAAGTCTCTGAAGCTAAGTAAAGGTGATTGAGGCCTGATGAAAGCATCCCCAAATTAAGTGACTGTGTGCGTTGCCCTAGCAACGCTAAAGCATCTCTCAGAGGTTCCACTCAGTCTTCACTGGTGCCTCCCAGCATATGCACACAGCGGGACCCTGATCTCCACACTGTATCAAATCCAAAGCCCCAGTTCAAATTCCAAACTCAACCTATACTATCATCAGGGTGAGAAACACAAATCCCTGCCTGTGATCACAGTTCAATGTAGGATCTGCAGGGCCGGTTAGCAGGGCAATGTTGTGGGGACAATCCTTTGGTCAGAGACCAGCTTAAATGTTGTCAGTCGGCAGCAATCTTGTCCGGAAAATTCTGTTTTCCTTTTGCATTTTAAGTTTTAACGCTAACTAATTGTTTTCATAATACTTTCCCAAACATTTATTGCGGTGCAGAATTTTGCTTCCATTTTCTAATATCCCCAAATGCTGGATTCTTTTAAGGAGTGTCAGTCCAACAACCGATGTAGTGTCCCCCATACCACAGCATATAATGTAATACAATACAATGTAACATGTTTTTATTTGTTTATTATGTATTTCTGTATGCATGTCCGAGTGTGCGAATTTACCTGTGAAACATTCGCAGATGCCTGAGAGTGGCGGGGGAGGGGCTGAGGGTGGGGCTGGGTGTTAAGCCACCTAACACTACCTGATAGCAGCTGCTAGGCAGCAGTGGCCCTGCGCCGCCCCGGCTCATCCTGAATGAACACACTCCCTGTGAGCAGACCCCTTGTGTCTTTTGTTTAGCTCTGTCAACCAGGGCCTCTCCACACTCCAGCAACACAACATTAACATATATGTATGCTCACACACACACATCCACCCACCAAACACACACACAGTCAAAAAATATGTGTTTGTTGATGTTGCATTTGGCTTTATTATTGTCAGCCATGTTCCCTTGCAGTAGCTGGAATGGTGCAATTAGGGGGAACTGGTTCCCTAAGAGCAGTACCTTACAGAGGTAATGGAAACAGTGACTTATATAATAGGGCAGAAAGGCTAGTGCTGCACGCAAACTCACGCACATGCCACACACACACACACACACACACACACACTTGCAGGGCAGGATTTTCCCGCCCAAAGTGCAGTGTCTCAGCACTGCTCCGCTGGGTTCTGGGGGGTGGGGACTGAAACAGGGTGTCTGCCAGATGACTGTCCTGTCATCTCCATAATGGGCTACCATCTGCTGTCTAGCACACACACAAAAGTAGAGAGGGACTGCGTGTGCATGTGTGTATATTGAGGGGGAAGAGTAAATCTGAGGTTGGAGGCTGCTGAATTTATATTGTTTACATTGGCTTCTGCCTCAACACACACACATGTCAACATTACAATGTATTTTACATTGGCCATCTGTATATTAAGATGTCTATACTAAGAGCTAAGCCTACCTCAAACAGCCAAGGTAGAGTCCAATTTAGACCGAATTAAACTGTACATTCGATGCTACCTTACTGTGTACTATGATACATACTATAATGAACTGATATTAGAGTATTAAGCAATAACTGTTGCAATTTCCATCATGTCAATAATATGACACTTGCTTGGACCTGGTTCAAAAAGTTGAGACCTGCTTGTTGCTGAGCCAAACCAGCATCATGTAACATGCTGACGTAGGCTTCTTGCCAGAAACCAATTAAGAGGTAATAGGCCACTGATGTCTTTCAACCCTGAGTGTGGACAACTCAGGAACAAAAGTAAGTGTACGTGGGTTTGTGTGTGTGGTGCTGCTTCTCCAGCAGAAGGACATTTTCCAGGAGCAAATGAGTGAATGGGCCAGTAAAACCAACAGCCCTTAGGACAATGGAGCCTGAGGGCATTAAGTCATGGGTGAGTGGGCCCCTTTAGGGGCACCAGCTGACCCTGTGGAGAGCCTCTTGTCCTGATGGAGGGGGCTCGTGTCCGACGACCTCAGGCCAAGCTGACAGCACCCCAACCACTCCCCAAACATACATATCCTAACAAACACACAGTCCCCTTCAGAAGCACTCCAGCAAGTGTCAATGTCTGTCTCTGCATCAAATTCCAGAGACACATTTATTGCTGAAAAGGTTTAAAGGATTGACAAGATTTTAACATAATTCATTATAATTTAATTTAAAGTTAGCTGGTACTCAAAATCCAATATCAAGAACAAGTCAATTCTTCCTTGAGTGAAATTATTCAAAGAATTAAGAGTGCCATTGGAAGTTGCCATTATGACATAAAATTGCTACTTTTTTTATCCCTAGCACACTGCCCAAACAAACTTAAGTTGAAAGTGGTTTGTTTATATTTAGAAAATATAATATATAGAAATATTACACTGTGAAAACTTGTTTCAATGATGGAAAGTACAGTAGTGCCCAAAAAGCTTCACATTTTTCCTAAAACAAGACACATTGTAAATGATATTAAACACCACACCATATAATGCAGAGTGCATTTTATTATTCCATATCAAGTACATTGTTACAATAGCAGTTGGTAGAACGTTTACGGTACCTTGAATGTGATTTTAGCAGAAAGCTGACTAAAACAGTCTATGTTAGTGGGGTTTTGATAAGTTTCAAACCTAATGTAAAGAGTAAGGTTGCTCATGTATAACTAGAAGAACTGCTACTGTACTGTACATGCACTTAATAATCCTAAACATGACCACGTGTTGTTACAGACATCACATAGAACAACCTAGAGATGGAATCCAACGCACACAAAGGTCAACCCTTCAAAACCATAAAACACAACAGACACTACAAGACACAATCTCTAATTAAAAAACAAACAAACATTAGAGTAATTACACGGCACTTGTTGAACTGTAGGGCTCTACACATGTCCTGATCTTTTCACTTAATCTTTTAAACAAGATTCCCTTCTTATTCTCAGAAGCATGCTTAATGCTGGATAATCCCCATCTAAATCCATCCAAATTCAGATTTTTTGGATACAATGGCACACCCATTACAGCAAGAACCATAAAAAGTAGTGTACACATTTAGTGTAATTCTATTCATCTCATTGTGCCCAGTACCCTTGACAGGCATTCAAATAGTTATGTTGATGCTAATATTGTAACTTCATAAAGGGAAATATAGACTATAAGCATGTCCATAGATGAGAGCACAGTGCAGTAAACTCATGTACTGATCTGTGTAACAGTACAAGCAGTGCCCTTATTCCCAAAGACAATAATTGTAGACAGTCTATGTAACTGTGCTTAAATCTAGCTAGCCTACAACAACATTAGCAATAGCTAGCCACATATTTAACAGCAGGAAATATACGAGCCCAAGAACAGAATATTATGAACAATTATAAATGAGGCCAGCCTTAACATGTCAGTGTTCAATCATCACTCGTAGTGAGACATTCATCACCAAATACACACACAAACAAGAGCTAAATTATTATCATAAACAATGAACCAACACTTAAGACCATGAGAAAAGTGCAATTTGCCTATGATTCGAGGTTGGAGATGGCATCCTGTTACTTAAAAGAATAAGAACAAACTTTGATTTCAAGGTGAAATTGTTCTACCAGTATTGAATACAGACAGAATCAACTGAACAATGGTTATTTACTAGTTATTGTCTGAACCAAAAACGGTGAATGAATGAATTGGTTAAACTAAAAACAATGCATGTCTACTGAATTGGAGATATGCTGTAAGCTGTAGCCCAATTATATTAGATAGATAAAAAATTGTTATTCAATAATTTCTTTGATATTTTAGAAATAAATAAATTAGTAGACATTTAATAAATATAACCTACAGCCTTCACACAAATAGCCACATCTTGATTTTTAGTTCTAGAACACTTATGAATGAGCCCTACATCAGTATAAAACTTTGCACGCTAAGACTTGTGATGCAACATGACCAGGGAACACCATCTTGAAAATAATTTTCAGTAGGTCAACAAAGCTGACTTTTGATCAATGCTTTTAGTCATATCAAAACGTGTGTGTGTTTGTGTGACTGACACTCAAATCAATAGTTTTTATGGAAGTCAGGTAATAAATAGGGATTAAACAAAAGTTTGAGTTTCTTCGCAATTTCACATAATTGAAAAATACATTCAACAAATGTCTCAAAGGAAACAATGACCTTGAAGAGGAAACTAATGTTTGAAATGATATCGTCACGTCGCAAGTGCTGTCCAGTTATTCTAAACAAACTTTCTCTGCTACATAGTCCCTCAGTAGTGCAACACTGACAGCTTCTTCTATTGTCTCATAAGCCTTCATATCAACAGGGATGAGCATGCTCAAACAACACAGCGTAGTTCTACAAACAACCGGCAGGATATACATATCAGTAAAGTTATATTATAAAATGTTTCATTATTTTTTTTTAATTGAACCATATATTAAACATCTGGAACTTAAAAGCAGCCACTACCAATAAGAAACAGTGTATTTCTATGCCCTACTGCATGTACAGGTAGTTTTAACATGATCAACTGGTGTCAAAAACTAGTTTTATCTGTACAACACTTTAAACTCTAAAAGCTAAGATGGCAGCTCGCGTTTTAAAAGGAAAACACAATTTAACAATGGATATGAAACATATATTGGCAATGTTGGAGTAAGAAATTAGGCAGCATCTTAGCAAAACCGTGAAAAAAATAACAGCCATGCCTTTTAGGTATTCTCCTCAGAAGATTATTTCTGCAAATTCAGAGAGCAGTACCTCTAATTACACTGATCTAGGCCAGATTGTCTACCCGTAGTTAAGAGGCTTGGAACAGCAGTTTCCATGGCAATGAGTTTGGACGGGAGTTGTGTGTTTCAGAGAGTTAAGAGGGTGACTTCAAAGCACAAGGGCCCTCGACGTACAACTGGAGGAAGGGTATGTGCTGACGTACTGACGCGCCTGTTCTGTCATAATCAGCTGGTCTTCTGTCTTCCCATAAACCACTGTTTCCCATTCACCCTTCACCTGCAGGAGATATGTTTGTATTACAGTTATTCAAGATGAAGCCATAAGGTGTACCAATACTAGACAGATCTTGGTATTATTATTTCATGCAATAAGGTACATTTTCAATTGTAAAAATGTTATAAAGATGACCGTGACTCCTAAAATCCCTTATTAAGATCACTATCAATAAAATCCCTTATTAAGAACACTATGGTGCGTGCGCGCTCCTACTCAGTGCCTCATATGCCGTTTCATTGCCAAACTGTTTAATGTGCACCTGTCCTGGAGTGCCGCATAATGGCGATCTGTTTAAGGCGTGCTGCTTCTTTCCTCGTGGGCTGCGGAGGTGTTGCAGGTTTGTGAACTGCCCCTCCCTCACAGATAAAACAGGGGGGCTCCGCCGCTCTCTTTCAGGAAGGGTGGTCATCAGCAATGAGCTGGTTACAAGATCCTCATCTGGGACCTAACAGGGAGTAGAGGTATGCATACAAATAAAACACTAGTTGATATTGGAAACAATGATCAAGCTGAGAGGACACCAGTCTGCCCTGCTGCTGAGAAACGTACCTGCTCAGTACTGAACTCCTCCTGGAAGAGCTGGATGTTAAGGCAGTCTTTCCCCCAGGGATCTAAAACCAGAGATTTACGCACCTTTCTGGCTGGAGCATCCATCTGAGAACACACACAAAAAGAAACACACATTACCATGAGACTAAATCCTATAATGCTTGTAGAAAATCTGTTATTCCTGTGTTTAAATGTATCGTCTGTCATAGTACACTGGAAAATGATTCCACTGTGAGATCACACTGTATGATCACACTGTTAGATCACACTGTTAGATCACACTGTAAGATCACACTGTATGATCACACTGTTAGATCACACTGTTAGATCACACTGTAAGATCACACTGTTAGATCACACTGTATGATCACACTGTTAGATCACACTGTTAGATCACACTGTAAGATCACACTGTATGATCACACTGTTAGATCACACTGTTAGATCACACTGTAAGATCACACTGTTAGATCACACTGTAAGATCACACTGTAAGATCACACTGTATGATCACACTGTATGATCACACTGTAAGATCACACTGTTAGATCACACTGTATGATCACACTGTATGATCACACTGTATAATCACACTGCAAGATCACACTGTTAGATCACACTGTAAGATCACACTGTTAGATCACATTGTTAGATCACGCTGTATGATCACACTGTAAGATCACACTGTATGATCACACTGTATGATCACACTGTTAGATCACACTGTATGATCACACTGTATGATCACACTGTTAGATCACACTGTTAGATCACACTGTTAGATCACACTGTAAGATCACACTGTATGATCACACTGTATGATCACACTGTTAGATCACACTGTATGATCACACTGTATGATCACACTGTTGGATCACACTGTAAGATCACACCGTTAGATCACACCGTATGATCACACCGTATGATCACACCGTATGATCACACCGTTAGAGCACACCGTTAGAGCACACCGTTAGATCACACCGTTAGATCACACTGTTAGATCACACATACGTCATGTTTCCAGGTTCTGAAGTCTGGCAGGAGATCAGTTCTGTTGAAAATGTCGGCTCCTGCCTCTTCTTTCAGCACCTCTCGTATGTCCTCTTCTAGAAATGCCAGGGGCTGGGGCTGAGAAACAGAGCACACAAGCACACAATGCATAAACATGATCACAATGACAATTAATAAAGTTGTCAAGACCGTTAAATTTGCGTGCACATGCACACGCACAAACTCTAAAACATACTAATGATTTCCACACTTACCACCATCTTTAATGGCCCATGCATCTTCTCTTGGGCAGCAAGAGCATTTTTAAAAGGTGTCGGAGTCCTGGGAGATGGGACCATGACAGTCTTGCGGAACTTTGGAGTCCTAAAACTGAGAAAACGGAAAAATCATTCCAACGTCAACATTCAGCGAATACCCAAAGCAAACTGAAATAGTACCGATAATTTTACATACTGTAACCCACAGAGGCAAACTATTAACAAATACTCCAACACCGATGCTATAACCCTCTTACCCAGCATTCTCTTTCTGGTGCTTGGGCGTGGTCTCCTTCTGTATGGGCGTGTTGATGACACACTTTTGCCCACACACTGGTGTGGACGTAAGGGCTGGATTCTCCAGGCTCATATGCTCACCTGCTGACACGTTAAAGAACTAGGGAAACAAGACCAATTAGAAAGCGTATATTAGTCACAAAGACATATTAGCGTCTACACTTCAACATCCAATGTATGAGTGAAGATTACGCGTAAAAGTATGTTCTGTACCTGAGATGGGGAGAAAGGCATCGACTTGGACGGAGTCTTTTTGGGCGAGTCTATGTGGGAAGGTAAGTTCTTGTCAGACACAGGAGGCTGTCCTCCCACCTCTTTCTTCCTCCTCCTCCCCAAGGAAGGCAAGCAGGTTCTGGGTGCGTTGATTATAGCTAGGGGGTTAGTCTTGCCCTGGCCAAATCGATTGCTGTGCTTGCCCATGGCTGGAGTGGCAGAGCGCGGGTTCACTGCGTAGACTATGCCATCAACTGTCCTCTCCTGGGGTGTGTAGCTCTCCTGGGTCTCTGTCAAGGGAGTGTCTGCCTCAGACAAATCAAAGCTGGCCACCTCACTCCAAGCCACTGGGTCCTGCAGAGCCAGACACATCTGCAGTAGATTTTCAATACAACCATGGTCCAGTGCTGGTACTCTCACATACACTTACACACATTACATCTGACAACTCAAACAGGAAACTCACCGAATCAATGAGCTCCATGGTCTCTGCAAACTCTGGGATAGTGTGCAGGGTGGAGAGCACTGTGCTGGCTTCCACAGCAAGGAACTTGCTGGGGGAGACATGAAGATGTGCTGAGGGCCTGCTAGGATCCTCTGGGCCCCTCCAGCCTTCTGGATGCTGGTCCAGACTGCTGCTGCTAGTGGTCAGGGTGTCATCTGACAAACTGTCGGACCAGGAGTAGCGCTCCACACTCTGCCCAGAAATGATTGAATCCTGAGCTTAAAAAGCTGGCCACCAGCAAAGTCATCCACTGTCTTAAAGTTTGTAGCAAAAGCCAATAAAATTTCACCACAGGGTTTTGGGTAACACAGGTTCATAATTCATGATTATTTCAGTTATTTAGCCAATTCCAAGATTGTTTTCAAGAAAATTTCTTTTAAGTTTTTTGTGTCACGAATTAATTAACAAAGCCACCAAATCACCATATTATCCCTCGTAGAAACTTTGGCGCAGAAACACACACTCGTAATACTGTATATCTGGCCCCACCACTCATTCAGTATCTACCTGCTGGTCTTTCTAGATGGCAGGACCAAAAAGAGGGTGTAGAACTAAGAGGAAGTGTTGGGCGTCAAAACAGGAAAAGGAGCAGGAGACACAGCATGGAAATAGTCTGGCTGAGGGGATGGAGATGGTGTGTGGTGGCAGTGGAGGTGGGTGGGTGGGGGGGGCATCAAAGCACTTCTAGAGGATGGGAGGAGGAGGAGATGGGAAGCTTCTACAGCAGTACTACATGCAAATGAGGCTACATGCACACGTGTGCTAAAGTACACTGGTGTGCATGTGCATGGGCTACAGAGCACACGCAGGGGCTATACTGAGTGTGGCCTTACACATGGGCCTCTGCACTCCACCTGTCTTCGGACTTCGCTCTCTGCTGACATAAGCAGCAGCTCAAGCTCCTTAATTCTCTGCTCTTTG
The DNA here is from genome assembly GCA_026901105.3 of Galaxias olidus. Lineage (NCBI taxonomy): Eukaryota > Metazoa > Chordata > Actinopteri > Galaxiiformes > Galaxiidae > Galaxias > Galaxias olidus. The sequence goes on from JAPMUY010003460.1 coordinate 174,369, forward strand.
TCAGGGTCATCAAGGCAGGCCGGCTGTAATAAACACACGCGTTGCAGGACAGGGGAGAAGGAGTAAAGGAGGGAGGAAAGATGCCAGGAAAGAAGGAAACAACGGTTTTACTCCTTCATGTTATAAAATAGATGACTCATCTTACACCTTGATTAAACCCCAATGAATGTGTAAAGCATAAGTGAACCAAACAAATTATCGCTTTAATTAGTTATTTGATTTGGTGAGTAGTTAATAGGAAAAATAAATGGAAAGTAGGAAAAATAAGAGATTGAACATTAGTGAAGATGGTCCTGGGCGATGTGGGTGCTAGCCATAGATTTAACTCACCGACAGAAAGCTGGCCGCGACGGGAAGGTCCATAATGTGTCCACTGGTCGGGCTAAAGGGATACCCCCCCATCTGAAATCACACAAAGCACAAACCAAAGAACTAGCTTACCACACAACCTGCTGGCAAAACATTATATATCAAAACAAACTGACCCAAAGACTACACACTCTGCATTTCTATTGTTGTCCCAAACAGGGATAGTTACTGCTCTACTTGTTATATTTACGACCGGTCAATTGGCTTCTGCCTATAAATATAGAGGTTGGATAACTGTAATAATGCTGACCTGGATGGTTCCTGCCATTCCCGGAGGACTATGATCACAGAGCTGGGTGTCTATAGGCGAAGGGCAAGGTCTGTGGTGACGTCTCTTCATTCCACTTTGAGAGGAGCTAATACTTCTACTGCTCTCCTGGAGATAGCCCTCATGTTCCACTTTCCTCCTCATCGTAGAGTTCCAGTGATTTTTTATGGAGTTGTCAGTCCTGTTGGGGGCAGAGGTTTGACCATGAGATTGTATCAGCTAGCCAGTTTAATCATCCCAAGACTAAACTACAGCACGTACAGTCATGTGACCCTGACATTTTGGTTTAGTTAAAACCATAAATTATATACGTATCTATTGTAATAAATTAAATATGTATTTGTTGTTCACAGCAATTTTTTTCCATCCCTTTCCGATTCTCTGTAACACAATCAACCATATTACCTTTGGCACTATTACACTGATGGAAAACATAATCATAACATGATATATCTTATATGTATAAACATGGCGTCTTTTGTGTAGATTGATGAAACAAATCACAAAATCCCATTCAATTTTAATTCAATTTTAAATTAAGAAAATTACATAACAATTCTTATTTTGTATGTTTTAATGGACAGATGTAAATATGTGTACATGTGTTTGTATGTTAGTCTGTGCATAATACCGTCCAGGCAGCAGCTTGGAGATTTCGGCCCATCGGTTTCCAAGGCGCTGGTGGGCCTCATAGATGATGAGGTCTTCTTCTTGAGTCCAGGAGGACTTCTTCACATCTGGGTTCAGGTGGTTGTGCCAACGCTCGCGGCACTGTTTCCCGATCCTCCCCTGAAGGTGCTTAGCGATCACAGACCAGCGCTTTGGGCCATACTTGTGAACCAGGTCTATCACCTGTAATCACACACACACACACACACACACACACACACACACACACACACACACACACACACACACACACACACACATAATAAACTATTATTTGAAGAAAAAAACATGACTTCTTTTGTCACAGAGATCTATACAGCTGCTTTAACAGGATCACTACAGTGTAAATCTCGGAACCTATCCGTATTTCCTATTCTACATTAATGAATAGAAGAATTTGAGTATTTGTTTAGAAGTACAGGTATTGTTTCCATTTTGTTATAATAACTTGCAGGGCCAACTCTGTATCCATTTATGTAAAGAAAACAGAGCACCCCTGCTGACTGTCAATATTGTTTCAAGTTGTTTTAAAATGCAGCTTTAGGAGTAGCGCATGGTATAGTAAACAGAATCTACATCCTTAAGGGGCACAATTGGGTGATGTCATTGTTTGGCAGTCACTCCTGTCAGCCAAAAGAATGTTGTTGTTGAGATTGTAGCCAAGATTTTGGAGAAAAGAGAAAGCACGCTTGACATTCCTGCAGTCAAGACTTCATGCAGGCCCATTTAAGGAATGCCTTGTTAATCTCCAGATATACAAGACTGGAGACAGTTTGACGTCCGATAGGGGTTTTGGCCAGATAAACTTGGAAAGATAGAGCTTTATATAGTGTTGCATGTGCAAAGCCAGGAACATCTAAGGATCTGGAGGGGAATGTGTATTTTAGTTATTGCCCACTTTGAAACACAACACATGTTCTCTTCGTTGTCCTACAATTCTTATTTCAACACAGGATAGGACTTCTTACTACCTACCCTATCATTTTCCACACATTTTCTTAGACAATTCTCCTTCCTTATGTAATACCTCCACAGTGCTTTTGCAGCATCGACCACGCCCGTCTCCCCTTACCCTCTGGTCCTCCTCTTTTGTCCAAGGGCCTTTCACCAGCTCTGGGTTCAGCACCTTCTGCCAGCGGTGCTGACACTGACCATCTGTCCTCCCCTGTGAGACACAAACAACCAAAATGGCTTACTAATAGAACTTGGGATAATGTTACAACCATTTACATGATAAATTGTATGCCTGTAACAACATTCATTGCAGCACGGGGTGGATACGATCTACAGTGTATAGCCTAGTACTTACAGGGAAATAATTAATGTACAGCGTATAGCCTAGTACTTACAGGGAAATAGCTGATGTACAGTGTATAGCCTAGTACTTACAGCGAAATAATTGATGCACAGTGTATAGCCTAGTACTTACAGCGAAATAATTGATGCACAGTGTATAGCCTAGTACTTACAGGGAAATAATTGATGTACAGTGTATTGCCTAGTACTTACAGGGAAATAATTGATGTACAGTGTATAGCCTAGTACTTACAGAGAAATGATTGGCTACCAGTTTCCAGGAGTCTGTCCCATGCTGTTCTACCAGCTTCTTCAGCTTCTCGTCCTGAGGAAGAAAGGGGGGTAGATTGAGTGACATTAAGGAGCCAACCTTTTTCTACAGTATGCAACTTTATCTTCACCCAGTTTCCCTGTCCTAAACTATCAGCATGTAGACCATAGAGTATGAAGCAGCCTTGGAAGATCTGCCAACGCATAAATATTTTACTATCTTTGCATTTCGATAACGGCACAAGCCAACAATTCTACAATTCAACAACATGGTAATGACTGCAATGACAGGGTACAAACAAAAAGGAAATTGCTGTACATGCCAAGACATACAAACACTGCCATGGCCCCTTGACAAGGCTCTATTAAACATACCTCGTCTCGGGACCATTTGACCTTGCACAGCGCCTTCTTGTCTTTGATTTGATCCTTACTCTCCGGGTCTGTGGAGAGGACTCCTTCATCTTCGTCCTCACTAATAGAAAGGAGACAGAGATGAAGGAAACCTAAGACCGAATACCTCAATACTCAAGCCCCAGGGGTTGATGAGATCCGCCCAGATATGCTGAAGGCTCTGGGTGTTGAGGGACTGTCATGGATGACACGTCTTATCAACATTGCGTAGAAGTCGGGGACAGTACCTAAGGAGTGGCAGACCGGGATGGTGGTTCCCCTGTTCAAAAAGAGGGACCGGAGAGCGTGTGCCAACTACAGAGGCATCACATTACTCAGCCTCCCGGGAAAGTATACTCCAGGGTGCTGGAAAGGAGGGTTCGACCGATAGTCGAACCTCGGATTGAGGAGGAACAACGCGGTTTCCGGCCTGGTCGTGGAACAACGGACCAGCTTTTTACCCTCGCGAGGATCTTTGAGGGGGCCTGGGAGTATGCCAATCCGGTCTACACGTGTTTTGTGGATTTGGGGAAGGCGTATGATCGGGTTCCCCGGGAGATACTGTGGGAGGTGCTGCGAGAGTATGGGGTGAGGGGATCTCTACTCAGGGCCATCCAATCTCTGTACTCCCAAAGCGAGAGCTGTGTCCGGGTCTTCGGCAGTAAGTCGGACTCGTTTCCGGTGAGGGTTGGCCTCCTCCAAGGCTGCGCTTTGTCACCTATCCTGTTTGTGGTATTCATGGTCAGGATCTCATGGCGTAGCCGTGGGGGAGGGGGGCTGCGGGTTGGTGGGCAGAGGATGGCATCACTGCTTTTTGCAGATGATGTGGTCCTGATGGCATCATCGGTCTGCGACCTGCAGCACTCATTAGATCGGTTCGCAGCCGAGTGTGAAGCGGCTGGGATGAGGATCAGCACCTCCAAATCTGAGGCCATGGTTCTCAGCAGGAAACTGATGGATTGTCTACTCCAAGTAGGGAATGAGTCTTTACCCCAAGTGAAGGAGTTCAAGTATCTCGGGGTCTTGTTCTCGAGTGAGGGGAAAATGGAACGAGAGATGGGCCGGAGAATTGGAGCAGCGGGTGCGGTGTTGCAGTCGCTTTATCGCACCGTTGTGACGAAGAGAGAGCTGAGCCAGAAGGCAAAGCTCTCAATCTACCGGTCTATCTTCGTTCCTACTTCACCTATGGTCATGAAGGGTGGGTCATGACCGAAAGAACGAGATCGCGGATACAAGCGGCGGAAATTTGTTTCCTCCGGAGGGTGGCTGGCGTCTCCCTTAGGGATAGGGTGAGAAGTTCAGCCATTTGTGAGGGACTCGGAGTAGAGCCGCTGCTTCTTTGCGTAGAAAGGAGCCAGTTGAGGTGGTTCGGGCATCTAGTAAGGATGCCACTTGGCCGCCTCCCTAGGGAGGTGTTCCAGGCACGTCCAGCTGGGCGGAGGCCGCGGGGCAGACTTAGGACCAGGTGGAGGGATTATATCTCCACACTGGCCTGGGAACGCCTTGGAATCCCCCAGTCAGAGCTGGTTAATGTGGCCCGGGAAAGGGAAGTTTGGGATGCCCTGCTTGAACTGCTACTTCCGCGACCCGACCCCGGACAAAGCGGATGAAGATGATGATGATGAGTATGTAAGCAATGATATAATCTTCCAGGCACTGTTTCCTTTGATTTCTCTGTGTGGGATTTGGGTATTGCTCTGCCACTCTGTCCATTAATGTCTTTGTTGCTCAGCAACACAAACTTCATGGGATCACATAGCGCCCAGAAGATTTTATATAAGATTGGAATCCTGAAAACAGTTGTTGCTAAGAGTGAGCAATGAGAAAGCATGCATGTTCGCGCAGCTCTGACTGCTATTCATGCATACCAATCCTCCCTCAATCTGCCTCTTATTCACTTTTTATTTTTCTCACAGGCATACACACAAATCACGGCACAGGAGGGCCTCTCCGATTTCAGTGCTGGAAGAGCGTCTTCCGTGCTGTTGACTTGAACATGGCTATTGAATGCATGCATTACTTAACTTCCTAGAGGAAAGAGAGAGGTGGATGTGGGTCTGGACACACGGGTTAAAAAGGGAGGGTGAGTGAGGTGCGCTCACAACAGGCTCTTTCTACTCTGAAGGTGCGTGTGTGTGTGTGTGTGTGTGTGTGTGTGTGTGTGTGTGTGTGTGTGTGTGTGTGTGTGTGTGTGTGTGTGTGTGTGTGTGATGCTGCCTGCAAATGAGGTAGGTTGGGTTTTGGCAAATCTCATGTCCTAACGGTCCAGTGTCCTGAACATTCAAACACATTAAGTTTCCCGACAAATTCCATGACTTCTGAGACAACACAGATGGTTAGATCAATACATTTGCTGGAAACTAAAAATACAACACAATGATTCAAGCAAATCATTCGATTTTGCAATGGAACTATCAATCTATGTCACAAGCATATATGAAAGGCACAGAGACTGTAATGCCTACTACCACCTCACTCAAGTCTCATTCTCAGGTACACACTCTCTGTGTGGGAGCACGCGCCAGTGGGCGGTTTGTTTGGACAGAAGTTACGTCATCGTTACATTACTTCAGAATTAACCAGCCCATAAATCAATACTTACATGATCCACCTGTTTCCATGCAGAAATAGTACTAAAGCAAGTACATAAAAACTCCCAATCGCACGCACGCCATTCAAAATGTATACATGTGTAATGCTTTCAGATTGATTACTTTTTTTCATACACGTCCAAACACTGACGCAATGTTGGTAAATGTCAAGGAAAGATTGAGAGTAAACAAATAACATAATACGCGTGCGTGTATATATACGTTGTATAGACATATGTTGTTCCAATAATTTATAAAATGTACTGGACACAGGCTTATGCGGGTACGATCAAATGAGACAGCAGCAATTCACTATCTTGTCCATTCCACTGCGAAACAAACAGGTGCACATGTAATATGCAGGAGCTCAACGCAACCTTCATTCTGTTGGTAAATTTACATCCACATTGTAGCCATTATACATTATCCATTAGGTAAAGTTAAATCCGTGTTTAAACATAGTTTTCCCGTTCAGTCAAATATTAGATAAGGAATCTTAAGTAAAAGGGAAAAGTTGGATCACGTTTTTCCAACGGTTGACACCCACCTGCGTGATTTCATGTTGTCCATTATAAGAGCAGTCGATCACTTTTATTCCCAAATGATGCTTAGCAACACCTATGCATTCAAGTCTTTGTCATTCATTGTAAAAGGCTCCCTGACTTCTATGAAGTAATCTATGTAGGCTAAATTTAGCTAAAATTGTCTTTCGCAGTAGTCCGTATTCTCGCTTTGACACCTTTTGATTATCCTTATGTAAAGTACCTAATACACATTGTCTCGTTTGACATTTTAGCTTATGCACGTTTTGTTAACAAAAGTTAATAGCTGATCGTGCATAGAAAGAACATACTTTCAGAATCTTAGGTCCCTAGTCAGCTAACGTCACGTCTCTCATGCACAGCCGTTCTGTTTCTATCTCTGCACTGACAGTCAGATTTTTGTCCATCCCGCCGAATATTGCGCCCAGCCTCATGATGTAAAAGTGTTTGAATCTGCGCAGGCGGCCTTGCACCTGATTGGTCAAAAAGGGAGCATGGCTCTGTTAAAGAAACCTACACCCAAAAAAACTATACCAGCTCAAACTGATACTGATATTTATATTAATGGTTATACGTATTTAAATACACGCCTTGTAATTTTATGGCGGACCAAAACAAAAGCACAAGACGAATAATGTACGGACGGGCAGCGAGTCACAACAGAAAGCCAACATCGGAAGTTCTGACATCGTCCACTCAGAGTTTTGCTGCCACCTGGTGGCAGGCAATACATTTTAAAGTGACAATTATATTACATTCATTTAGTCATATTCATATATACGGAAGCCCTGAATTCCGTATCTTAGGGCTTCCGTAGGATCTGTTAAACATGTATGCCTATTGTACTTTTACAATAGCATGGCCATTATTAATAAGAAAACCAGATATAAATACAACTTTTATAACATAAACATCAATCAAAATTAAATTTTAAATGTTTTTTTATTTTCCAAGATATGTACGTAATTGACCATGTTGCCCGGCATGTGTGCCGTTTTATAGACCTATATTTATTAACATTTACGATTGTGTCAGACTGAAGTAATATGTGCAGTGAAAAGTATTGTTTCGAATCAAAGCAAAAATGACGGGATCATACATCCTTTTGATAACAAAAAACAAAGTTACTGCAGTTGTTTAAAAGTAATTTAAATTAATATTAATAATACTAATACTATGAATAAGGCAGAGATTCATTTTCAGTATGGAGCTAAACATTGTTCGGAGGAATTCAATTTACGACTAATTATGCAATGGTTTTACGAGCCAGTGCACGATGACATTCAAATCTGTAGACAAAATCCAAAAGAGTGAAATATCACCGAGTAGGTTAATAATTCTCTAAAATATCTAGATTTAACATTGAAACTAAACGAGATCAGGGGAAAATGGTTACCAGGAGTCAAGTAACAAGTATTACAAAAAAGATTTACTGCTGTATTGAAATGATGAGCAGTGAATTAAATTAAAAAAAGTATATCCACACATTCAAAGATCATGCGTGATATTATCAGTCTAACAGGTGCACCAACATCATCAAAAAACTTTTTTGATTGAAATGAAATACCGTTTTTTGTGTAAATTATTTGAACCGTAATTATTATTCAAGCTTCACTCGAAATGATGGTTGTTGAAGCGGCAACTTATGACAATACTATGTAAGGCATTCGAAAAGTCACAAGAACACAAAACGGGGTTCTAACTCACAACCCTGGAATTTAGAGTGCCATGCTCTACCGACTGAGCTAGCCAGGCCTTTCACTGGGAACTGCAGGAGGAGCATCAGCAGCAAGCGTAGGCCGTGCTACAGGAACATTTTCCTGCATTAATCGGAAAAATGTAAGAGCTGAAACACATGGCCTTGAACTTAAAGGGAGGACATTCAAAGCTTCAGTGTAGTGCCTTTTTCAACCTTCCTTTGCATAGCCTGTTCAGAGCATGATCTATGATTTGTGGAATGCATGTTGACCTGGTTGGTGTCATCTACTCAAAACCCTGTTCCAACGTTAGCAAAAACATTGCCAAACTCGGGAAATATTCTAAGGTCTCACTCTAAGCACACTGGACCTTGGGAGTCTCAGGAAGCACTCGAAATGATAGTTATAAAGCTGCAACTTATGACAATAGGCATTCAAAAAGTTACAAGCACGTGTGACCAATGTCTTCCGTCACCTCAAATCAACAAGTCGACTACTCGGGAATAGTGGATGGATGATCATTTATTCACAAGCTGCAACGATAGGGTACATGTAGAATGTTCAATGGTCAACACTCAATACAGCCCTCCCACAGCAGTTCACGTATCTCTGCTCTGATATTAATACAATGGCCATCTTAAATTATATTATCACATTTGGTGATCGTATAGTGGTTTAGTATTTATCAAATGAACAATACTTAAATGTATATTTCCCATCCTTGGTTTACATTCTATAACAGCAACAGGTAAGAAATGTATTAAATTGTAAAACATTTCTCACAGACAACACATAGCATCTTTTAAATAACAATACATATTTATAGAAAAACATCTATAAACCTTAACCTGCAACGATAGGGTACATGTAGAATGTTCAATGGTCAACACTCAATACAGCCCTCCTAAAGAAAATGCGTCACATTAGCAACTAGCCAAAACCCATGTGAAACAGAAATTCGATAAAGTTGCTTCTAAAGTTTGAATGCATGGCTTATGTATCATTAAACTTCTTACAAACAATGTGTTTAATACAACATATAACATAAGACAAAACGTAGGCTCATTTAATAACTTTATGGCGGATTTGCCCCAGACTATTTATCAATTGGGACTTACCCACAGCAGTTCACGTATCTCTGCTGTGGATTACCCAAGATTCCCTAATTCATGGCACTACGCATTGTGCGGAGGGATTTGACCAACCGAACCACAGACAGGCTCTTTACCCATTTATGCAGGAATTTAACTCAAACCTATTTACACTGTTACACACGCAATATGGGGGTTGTAACTCACAACCCTGGAATTTTGAGTGCCATGCTCTACAGACTGAGCTTGCCAAGCTTCCACTGAGAATTTCTAGAGGAGCATCAGAAGCAAGCGTCCTTCCTGATACAGGAACTTTTTCCTGCACTAATAGGAAAACTGTACGGGCTGATACACATGGACTAGAGATTAACAAGAGGACATTCGAAAGCTTCTGTGTAGTGCCGTTTTTAACCTGCCATGGCATAGCCTGTTCAGAGTATGATCTATGAAATTCGTGTTGACAATACAATGAATACGCAAGCCTAAGGAAGCACTAGAAATGATGGTTGTTGGAGCTTCAAGTTGTGACAATTCTATGCCAGACCTTCAATAAGGAAAGTGCGCCCAACGTGGGGCTCTAACTCACGACCCTGAGATTAAGAGTCTCTTGCTTTACCGACTGAGCTAGCCGGGCCATTCGCTAGGAAACGCAAGAGGAGCCTCGGCAGCAAGCCCAGGTCGTGCCACAGGAACATTTTCCTGGATAATCGAACAAATGTAAGAGCTGAAACACCTGGCCTTGAACTTAAAGGGAGGACATTCAAAGCTTCAGTGTAGTGCCTTTTTCAACCTTCCTTTGCATAGCCTGTTCAGAGCATGATCTATGATTTGTGGAATGCATGTTGAACTCGTTGGTGTCATCTACTCAAATCCCTGTTCCAACGTTAGCAAAAAGATTGCCAAATTCGGAATATATTGCAAGGTCTGACACTCTAACATGGGGTTGTAACTCACAACCCTAGCACGTCAAGCTGGACCTTTTGGGAGTCTCAGGAAGCACTAATCGTAAAAAATGATGGTTGTAAAGCTGCAACTTATGACTATACTATGGTAGGCATTCAAAAAGTTACAAGCACCCAATATGGGATTCTAACTCACAACCCTGAAATTCTGAGTGCCATGCTCTACCGACTGAGTTTGCCAAGCTTCCACTGAATTTCTAGAGGAGCATCAGAAGCAAGCGTACTTCCTGATACAGGAACTTTTTCCTGCACTAATAGGAAAAAGGTCAATACGGTCACTTTGACAACGCAGGCCTAAGGAAGCACTCCAAATGATGGTTGTTGGAGCTTCAAGATGTGACAATTCTATGCCAGACATTCAATAAGTTAACAGGAACTTTTTCTATGCTAATCAGAAAAATGTAAGGGCTGAAACACCTGGCCTTGAACTTAAAGGGAGAACATTCAAAAGCTTCTGTGTAGTGCCTTTTTCAACCTTCCTGTTGCAACGTAATCAAAAACATTTCCAAACTCGGAATGTCGTGGATCCAATCTTTACACACTCACGAACATAAGTAAAATAGAACACAATAAGACACAGACACGGAAATGGTTGAAATCAAATACTATATTGTTGTACAACAAACTCGTAAACACGAGTTAACCAGATAATAAGGTTTGATACAAGTATTTTACCAAGATAGTGCTTCTGCAAAGGACAAAGTGCGTTCGCAGAAGGATCATACTCACACAACGTGTAAAACGCTGTCTGAAGGAGAACGATACCTAAAAGCTGAAGTCTGCTGTCTTACATCTACATTCATAGAATGCCAGCCTTGCTTTTTCCAGGCTGCAACAGGTGTAGTGAAGTTAGAGGAATGCAGCTTAACGGTTGGAATACTATATCTAGCCTAGAGGTTAGAACAGTAACCTCTAGAAAACCATATTCAGCTAAAGGGTCGTTAAACTTATAATGAGTAACGCCTTGGTTCAAAAACACGTTATACAATAGATTGCATTAACAGGAATATATTGCAAGGTCTCTCTCTAAGCGCACTGGACCTTGGGAGTCTCAGGAAGCACTCGAAATGACGGTTGTTCAAGCTTCAACTTATGACTAAACTATGGTAGGCATTCGAAAAGTTATAAGCACCCAATATTGGGTTCTAACTCACAACCCTGCAATTTTGAGTGCCATGCTCTACCGACTGAGCTTGCCAAGCTTACACTGAGAATTTCTAGAGGAGCATCAGAAGCAAGCGTACTTCCTGATACAGAAACTTTTTCCTGCACCAATAGGAAAACTGTACGGGCTGATACATTTGGCCTAGAGATTAACAAGAGGACATTCGAAAGCTTCTGTGTAGTGCCATTTTTAACCTGCCTTGGCATAGGCTGTTCAGAGCATGATCTATGAAATTCGTGTTGACAAAACGATGAATACGCAGGCCTAAGGAAGCACTAGAAATTATTGTTGTTGGAGCTTCAAGATGTGATAATTCTACACCAGATGTTCAATAAGTAAAGAGCGTCCAACGTGGGGCTCGAACCCACGACCCTAAGATTAAGAGTCTCATGCTGGCCTTTCATTTAAAGGGAGAACATTCAAAAGCTTCTGTGTAGTGCCGTTTTCAACCTTCCTTGGCATAGCCTGTTCAGAGCATGATCTAAAATTGGTGGAATGCATGATGACCTCGTTTGTCTCATCTTCTCTACAGCCTGTTCCAACATAAGTAAAAACATCATAAATAGCCAAAAGCCAAACTCGGAATATATTGCAAGTTCTCACCCAAAGCGCACTGATCACACTAACGTCACTTGGACCACTCAAGCCTCAGGAAGCACTCGACATTTTGGTTGTTTGGAGCTTCAAGATGTGACAATTCATTTTCAGGCACTCAACCTTCCTAGGCATATTCTGTTGTAGAGAGATTGGGCTTACTACTTCTTGTGTGTAAATTACGCTTTATACATTTTTTTTAGATTATCAATTAATTCATAAATTAATATTATAATCGATCAAGTTTATGAAGTGTAATTACCTAGTATACGGAGCACCACCACACAGAATTTAGCCTAAGCAGGGCTCTGCGAGAACCGCAGCTATCATTATTTAATAATGTAATAGTTAACGTTTTCAATCTCATTTCTGAAGTCTTATGTTATGACAATAAATTATTATATGAAAACGAAGCGACAGCTGGGTTTAAATGCAAAGCAATTCTATATAGTTACTAATCTAAAGAAAGCATGATAATTACGTTACAACAAAGAATGACTAAATGAGGAAATTGATAGACTAAAATGGTAAGTAGAATTTAACCCTGTGGTTAGAATCTAAACAGTACAGTATAACAGTTTACATCTTTACCAGATTACTCTAAAAACAACAGAGCATACTATAGGCCATAGCATCCTGAACGCTCAATGTTCGAAAAGTGGGCTTTACGTTACTTTGAGACGATAGGCGGCGTTGTGTAGCAAAAGGAATGAATTTGGATCTTAAGCCTGCAGGTTGCGGCTGGATCAAAGTGGAGAAGTTGTCCATGGTTTTAGTGGTAAAGTTCTGAAACTCAGTTCGTTGTGTGAAGTTTGAAAGTTCTGAAACTCAGTTCGTTGTTTGAATAAAGGTTTCTTTTCTCTGAAGTGGTGAAGTTAAGCTCTGGATCAAAGTGTAGAAGTTGTCCATGGTTTTAGTGGTAAAGTTCTGAAACTCAGTTTGTTGTGTGAAGTTTGAAAGTTCTGAAACTCAGTTCGTTGTTTGAATAAAGGTTTCTTTTCTCTGAAGTGGTGAAGTTAAGCTCTGGATCAAAATGTAGAAGTTGTCCATGGTTTTAGTGGTAAAGTTCTGAAACTCAGTTTGTTGTGTGAAGTTTGAAAGTTCTGAAACTCAGTTCGTTGTTTGAATAAAGGTTTCTTTTCTCTGAAGTGGTGAAGTTAAGTTCTGGATCAAAGTGTAGAAGTTGTCCATGGTTTTAGTGGTAAAGTTCTGAAACTCAGTTCGTTGTGTGAAGTTTGAAAGTTCTGAAACTCAGTTCGTTGTTTGAACAAAGGTTTCTTTTCTCTGAAGTGGTGAAGTTAAGCTCTGGATCAAAGTGTAGAAGTTGTCCATGGTTTTAGTGGTAAAGTTCTGAAACTCAGTTCGTTGTGTGAAGTTTGAAAGTTCTGAAACTCAGTTCGTTGTTTGAATAAAGGTTTCTTTTCTCTGAAGTGGTGAAGTTAAGTTCGAAAGTGTCGCAAGGGTTTTTCGGCCTATAGTGAGGTCAAAGGCCTAATTCCTTTGTTTTGAAGGTTCCTGGCAGACCGCATGGTTCCAGGAAAAAGGGGGTGTTTATTTCATCCGTGGTAACAACCAGGTGGCTTCCAGGTTGAGTTTTGGATGTTTAAAAGCATAGCTTCCTGTTTGAGCAAGCTATTTAAATGGGGGGTTTAGAAAGTGGGTGTCTCGGGAAGGTGACCTGGGTCATCTGATAGGCCCCAATGGTCATAGTTGTAAATTCTTTCACTCATAAGATAAGGACTGCCAGTTTAGGGTTAGAAACATGCTGGCTCCCCTGGAGTGTTCTCCAGGGCCATTTGGGCCTGTTCCTCTTATCTTAACCAAAGAGGGGGGAAGATTCGGTGATTGGTTTCCCCACACTGTCCAGAGCATGATTTATAATAATAGATGTGAATAAACCAGCATACTTTTCAGTGTGAATAAGCCAGCATACTTTTCTAGCAATTTTGACCCACAATCCTCTGAGAAGCGGAAGATACGACTGAGCCGCCCCGATGGAGCACCAACCATTTTAAAATTTTGCGCTGCTTGACTGCGACAGATGTATGAGCCATGTATGAGGGTCAAAGTTCAAGGCGTAATGTTATGACGAAGTAGTAAGTCCCAATTGTATTGCCTACTGTTGCAAACAATTTGCAAGCCTATTATTTGTAAACAATTAAAATTTTTGGCTTTGAACCTGGAAGTGTCTAAGGATCGTCATGTTACTGTGGTTGGTTGTTACAGGCCCCATCAGCTGAAAGTGTGGTCTTACCATCTCTGGTGGATATTATGTCAGAACTTCATTACAATTAAATTATTATGGTGTTCTGAACTGGGATTAGGTAAGTGCAGTGTCTGATGATTTTAGAATGTATTGTGACACTTTAAATCTCACCGAGCTGATGAACTTAACAACCTGTCCAAATCTTAAATGTCCTGAAAAATCTACTATTATTGATTTAGTCTTGACAAATGTCCCTCATAAATATCCTGCAGTTGGTGTATTTTGCAAGGACATTAGTGATCACTGTGCTGTTGCTGCTATTAGGAATACAAAGGTTCTAAAGACAAAACCTTCGAATATTTTTCTCAGCATTGGTTTTTTACATTATTTGTTTTATATTGACTGGAACAAAATAGAGCTTATTCTAGATACTGAATCTGCCTGGAAATACTTTTATAATAGTTTATTTTAAATTGTAAATACACATGCTCCACTCTGTGGTTATAGAGTGAAGGGTAGAGATAACCCCTGGGTTAGGGTTAGCCCATAATTCGCAAACGTAATGCTGCATGGGCTATGGCGAGGAACTCAGACTTGAATTCTGATTGGCTGATTTTTAGGAATCTACTCAATGTAAGTACATCTCCTGTATAGATAGCAATGTCAGAGTATTTTCTGTTACAAAAAAAAATCTGACAGATCCAAGAAAATCTTGGAAAGCAGTTATGTCATCGTCTGCCAATTGCAACTCTCCTGAGTTGCCTTTTTTGTATTCTTAAGAACTCAGTTACCATACGTGATCAATCTGAAGTGTTAAATTGTTTTAACTAGCACTTCGTTTCGCCTGGTCTTATATTTGATTCTGTGTCGCCTGTTTCTGTAAAATCCCATGTAGAATTATGTTCATACTTTCTGCGTTACACCATTTAAAAGTTAAGGGCAGGATTACGTCTCCCTCCCATTCAAGCATATATGGATGATATGACGATATTGACGACAACTGCTCCGTGTACTAAAAGACTGCTAAGCAAACTTAATGATAGCCTTAAATGGGCTAGAATGAAGGTAAAACCAAGCAAATCCAGAAGCATATCAGTTGTTAAGGGAAAACTGTGCAACAAAATTTTCTTCATAGATGAGGATCCAATTCCAACTGTGATCGAAAAGCCTGTCGAAAGTCTCGGAAAATGGTACAATGCTACCCTTAAAGACTCAGAGCAGTTGGAGGAATTAAGCATAGAACTGAACAGAGGCCTAGAGAACATTAAGAAGTCAGGCTTGCCAGGAAAGCTAAAACTATGGTGCCTACAGTTTGGACTTCTACCCCGGCTCATGTGTCCATTGACAGTGTATGATGTACCCATCACTGAAGTTGAAAAGCTAGAAAGAAGAGTCAGCTTTAATGCTAGGAAATGGCTAGGGGTACCATGGTGTCTTAGTAGCCAGGCTCTTTATGGGAAAGGAGCTCTGGAACTGCCACTTACCGGGTTTACAGAGGAATTTAAGTGCACTGAAGCTAGATTAGAAATTACACTTACGGAATCCCGAGATGGTATAGTAAGAAAAGCGGCACCCACATTAGCAACAGGACGGAAATGGAATCCAAAAGAGGCAGTACTGCAAGCAAAAGCAGCCCTTAAACATACGGAAATAGTAGGACAAGTACAACATGGACGGGGAGGATTTGGACTTGGTGCAAGTAAACCGAGATGGTCAAAAGCAACCTCTTTGGAACAACGCAAATTAGTGATAGAACAGATACGTAAGTTTAATAAACAACTTTTTCCTCTTTTTTTTTTATATCTGGCCGTGCCGAGAGCGGATATAGAGGGGGGTGGCTCTGAGATGTCATTGCACACCGTTAAGCCTTCTGGAGGTGTCGTGGGCTCAAATTAATGAAATATCTGGGATGGAGGGTGCCCACTTGAAAACCCCAATGACATACAGTGCTGTGCAAAAGTATTTGCCCCCTTACAGATACTTATTGTTTTTGCACATTTGTCACACTTAAATGTTTCAGATTATTAAACAAATGTTTATATTAGACAAAGATAACCTGAGTAAATACAAAAAGCTGTTTTTAAATTATGATTTCATTTATTAAGGGAAAAAAGCAATTTTTTCCAAAGATTGTCCAATATTGGCCTTTCCACTCATGCAGTTGGTTGGTTTGTAAACTATCTCTCGAATTGAACTCAGTGTACACAACTAAATGACTTATCTTCAGATGTGTTGTCTGTTGTTAAGGGTGTCCCTGAAGGTTCAGTACTTGGTCACCTTTTGTTTCCCATTTATATAACCAAATCTAGCTCATGATGTTGAAAATCCAAATCTTCATTTTTATGCTGACTATACTGTGATTAACTGTTGTGCTGCTACCCTGGATAAGGCAGCTAAATACTTGTAATGTGCTGTCGTGGATCCAATCTTTATACACTCACGAACATAAATAAAATAGAACACAATAAGACACAGACACAGAAATGGTTGAGATCAAATACTATATTGTTGTACAACAAACTTGTAAACACAAGTTAACCAGATAATAAAGTTTGATACCAGTATTTTACCAAGATAGTACTTCTGCAAAGGACAAATTTCGTTTGCAAAAGGATCATACTCACACAACGTGTAAGACGCTGCCCGAAGGAGAATGATAACTAAACCTAAAGTCTGCTGTCTTATATCTACATCCATAGAATGCAAGCCTTGCTTTTTCCAGGCTGCAACAGGTGTAGTGAAGTTTAGAAGAATGCAGCTTAAAGGTTGGAATACTATATGTAGCCTAGGGGTTAGAACAGTGACCTCTTGGAAGCTATATTCAGCTAAAGGGTCGTTGAACTTATAATGATTAATGCCTTGGTGCAAAAAGCACGTTCTACAATAGATTGCATTAACAGTGCTCTTACTGTTGTTCAATCTAATCTGTTCACTAAAACCTTTGCTAAACGCTTACAAAACCAAATTGATGCTGTTCACAAAGTCAAAGAAATTACCACTGACCTTACCTCATATACTGTAGTGACCTTGCAGGGAAAGAAAATAGATATTGCAGTAACTTATGCATATTTAGGCTTTCTGATTGATGATGGCCTCACTTTTAAGCCTCTCATACAATGCCGTGTAACAAAGGTAAGGCTGAAATTAGGTTTCTATTTTCAAAACAAAACATGCTTTTCTGATGAAGCAAAAAAATGTCTGCCACAATTCTGTCGGCTCTGGATTATGGAGATATCTTGTACATGTACGCTTCTGATTCTTCGTTACATATGTTGGATTCTGTTTGTCATGGAATTCTTTTGTTAGTCTATAAAGTCATGTTGGCTATTGCCTGAGGTCATGTGATGTAATCCTCTTGACGGTACCGAGGGCATGTACTGAGTTTTGAAAAAAGGCATTTAAATTCTCTGCTCCATATACATACAGCAAACTTCAGACAATTTTAAAGCCTGAAGAAAATCGTCTCACTACATATTTTCGAGCCCGGATAAACCAATTGGAACATGACACAATATGGGAGTTTTTCACCATAGATGTTTTAGACATTTTTGATGAATTTGATTTTTTATTTGTGTGCTTACGTGTTTGCAGAAAGTCTTGTTTTATGTACAGAACATTTGTGTGAAACATTTATGTGCTTCCTTTTTGACCAGGTCTCTCTTGAAAAAATTTCTAAATCTCAATAAGACTAACCTGGTAAATTAAATGTAAAATAAAAAAAAATATATATATAAAACTGCATGCACCAGTATGTACTTTGTAAGGGCAGCTGCAGTACCTACTCAAAGTAAAAAGTAGTAGTAAGTGATTTGGGATGAAGTGTAAATGCTAAAAAATTTAACCAACCACAAGCTCAGTAGTTCGGTGCATGCACGGGGATCCTTGATCCATCGTACATGCGATTTCTTGCCAACTTGGCACTTGGATCGCTCTTTATCTAGACAATTGGATCAAGGATGCACTTATTCATCTACCTGCTTTTTCTCATGTTGAAATCACTATTTGTAAGTTGCTTTGGATAAAAGCATCTGTTAAATGACTTCTTTAATGTAATGTAATGTAATTAGACATACAAGTTGTTTGTTATACTGATTATGGTCAGATGAGGGAGCCAAAACTTAAGGGACCATAAGTAGTCCTGTAGAGTTACTTATCACCTTTTATGTCCAAAAGCTTTACAATAGAGTAGACTTAGTGAATTTAATCTTCAATGTTTGTAAAATAATTTATTTGACTGTTGAAATTTGTGTGAAAGCAATAACAGCTAATATTGCATTGTTGAAGTATGAATCATATGACACACATTGTATTTATTTGTGTATCTTATTCAAGCTGACTTTTTAAGATTTCTATGATTTAGATGGCAACACATTGTTCTAAGATTAAGCTGGTAGATTTTGCTTTGGCATAACTCTTCGATTAGGCAGCACGATGGCTCAGTGGTTAGAAAGTCCTGGGTTCAATCCCCACCTGACCCAGGGGTCTTTCTGTGTGAAGTTTGTGTGTTCTCCCTGTGTTTGTGTGGGTTTCCTCCCACAGTCCAAAAACATGCAAGTTAATTGGTGACTTTAAATTTACCATAGGTGTGAATGTGAGTGTGAGTTGTTGTCTGTCCCTATGTGTCGACCCTGTGATACACTGGTGACCTGTCCAGGGTGTACCCCTGCGACCCTGCAAAAGATAAGCGGTATTGCTGATGGATGGATAGCTCTTTGATGAGTTAGTGTTTAAGTTCGAAAATGCAATAATACCATATTCGTTTTCTTTATTAAAAAAAGTGAAAACTTGTTTAGCTAATCCCTAACCCTTAACTCGCAATGATAATTTCATAATTTCGACATGTGTACTTTGAAACCGTCTGCAGATCAGATCCTATTGACCCTAACCTTAACACAGACCACTGGGTGAGCTGTCACCTTAACACAGACCACTGGGTGAGCTGTCGCCTTAACACAGACCACTGGGTGAGCTGTCACCTTAACACAGACCACTGGGTGAGCTGTCGCCTTAACACAGACCACTGGGTGAGCTGTCGCCTTAACACAGACCACTGGGTGAGCTGTCGCCTTAACACAGACCACTGGGTGAGCTGTCGCCTTAACACAGACCACTGGGTGAGCTGTCGCCTTAACACAGACCACTGGGTGAGCTGTCACCTTAACACAGACCACTGGGTGAGCTGTCACCTTAACACAGACCACTGGGTGAGCTGTCACCTTAACACAGACCACTGGGTGAGCTGTCACCTTAACACAGACCACTGGGTGAGCTGTCGCCTTAACACAGACCACTGGGTGAGCTGTCGCCTTAACACAGACCACTGGGTGAGCTGTCGCCTTAACACAGTCCACTGGGTGAGCTGTCGCCTTTACACAGACCACTGGGTGAGCTGTCACCTTAACACAGACCACTGGGTGAGCTGTCACCTTAGTCCACTGGGTGAGCTGTCGCCTTAACACAACACTGGGTGAGCTGTCACCTTAACACAGACCACTGGGTGAGCTGTCACCTTAACACAGACCACTGGGTGAGCTGTCACCTTAACACAGACCACTGGGTGAGCACCACCCCATTCCCTTTGGGTTAGTTGTGTGGTTTTCTATGTTGCAATACGTCAATTTAGGTTTCAACACTGTTTTTGTGGGAATATTTAGCAACAACACTCATACAGTCCAAGAATAAATTATGATGTATTTTATTATCAGGTATATTATTTTATTTAAACCAAATCTCAAAAAATAAAATGGGTTATCAAAATACACCATATTGGCTCGATATCAAAAGACCAAAGGCAACAGTTGCTTCGTACAATATTATAAACTGTGACCAAACCGCCTTATGTAAAGTGACTGAACGAGAAGACAAACCCGATACTTAAGTGAAAACCAACAACTGTTTGTTTTCATATGGGCCGTCTTTGCGGGGCATGGTTTGCTCGATACCCCATTATTATGCTAATGTTTTTTTAGAGCCGTACAGCAGTGCGTGTCTCAGTCACTGTTTTCTCTCAAATTGCTCATATTGGCAGCCGACGTCTTTGGTGACGCATAAACGGTTTACCGACGCTGTGCCTCTTTGTGCGCTTTTACGCACGGACAGTCCCTGCACTGCGTACTCTAAAACATTAATCGGTAGTTATACAGTCAGGGTCTACAATGTAGAGTCTACATTGTCAGGTATCCTACATAACTTCCGTGCTCCGCCCCTCTGATGAGTGTTGGTAAAACTAAACTTCTTGATCGCGCGCTCCTCACTTCATCTCGAACTTCAACCGCCTCCAAAGATTGTCGTCATGCATAGCATTTCACCAACAGACTCGCACTCATAAAAGAAAAAAGCGTTGATTGACAAGGAAGAAGCGTTTTTTGACGATTCAACAATGGTTCAAAAATCCCATTCGTTCAGCATCACGAGCCTCCTGCTACCTTCAAAGTATGACAGCCCACGAGTTGAACACCACGAGCCAATTTCCACTCATCCGAGCTCAGACTCCGAGAAATCTACTGACGTTGGGGATGCAGAATCTCCTCCCTGCTTCAGTCAAGCCAAACCCGATGAGGATCTTATTGATAAATCACCGCAGCCAAACAAGAATGGCAAGTATGACAAACCCCCCTTTAGTTATAACGCCCTGATCATGATGGCCATAAGCCAGAACTCTGAGAAGCGCCTGACTCTCAATGGAATCTATGAGTTCATCATGAAAAACTTTCCGTATTACCGGGATCACAAGCACGGCTGGCAAAACTCCATTAGGCACAATCTCAGTTTAAACAAGTGTTTTGTGAAAGTACCACGCCACTACGATGATCCAGGAAAGGGTAACTATTGGATGTTGGACCCATCCAGTGAGGACGTTTTTATCGGTGGCACCACAGGGAAACTCCGTCGGCGCTCGGCAACATCCCGCGGTAAACTGGTCATGAAGCGAGGGCTCCGCTTTGCCCCTCTCGGGCTTGGACTGAACGAAAGGGCGAATAATCCTTTGTATTGGCAAATATCACCATTTTTACATTTACACCACTCTCATTATAATGGCACCATAAATGGATTTCAAAGCCATGGAGAGAGATACGGCTCCTTGATCCCCAGTGTCGAGCAGTACAGTAACGTGGAATTTACTCGAGCTATTCTCGGAGGGACGAATGGAGACATAAACTTGATGCACACCTACAGTCTTAGCAAATCGTCAGTCGGTTTAATATCAGGGTACAATTGTTATTCACCATCTGGGCCACATCATGCACAATCGATGGAACTGAGTGAAAGCAGAAATGTTATGTCTTGTTCGCCACCAGCGCTCATTCCGGACACCTTAAGGTGTAGTTTGCCATCCTTTAATCAAACACAGTTTTCAGGAATACAAAACAAAGGAATTATGCCAACTGCTTACATAAGATAAATAATATATGAGACAATAAAATTATAGCTAGTATGGCCTAGTTTAGACCCCTGAAGCTGTCAGACGGAGAACATGTTATCCAACTAAATGATCCAGTGTACTTGACTTCAGATTCCTATGACTGTAATTTTTATCCATATTTAAAAAAGAACACCACAAACCCACAGCACAGAGATCCATATTAAACTGTCATGGCACATATAGGCCTTCCAAATCTGTAGCTAACTGTACTTCAAATATCCATTTAAATAAACCAGCCTAGTATAGTCTTTACTAAACTTTGTTGTTTTGTGATGTCCAGCTGGTGCTGCTGTTTACGTCGTATATTCCACCAGAAAACATGTTAGTCCTAATTCTTGAGCCAGCGCTAACCCAGCCACGGGAGGAGAGGATGCAGAAAACATATTAGTGAGGAGTAGAGGATGCAGTAAACATCTTAATTATGAGGAGAAAATGTCAGTTGTGGTTATTCAGTTTTTTGTTTTCATCAAGATTAGAACCTCAAATGAATTGGAGATTGTTGTAGTTTCTTTATTTTTGAACACAAACCACAGCCGAGCCTCAGTCCAAAGCTCATTGGCCAACAGCCGGGCCTCAGTCCAAAGCTCATTGGCCACAGGTTGGCTAGTGGTGGACAGGGAACTGACAGACTGTACATCAGTACATTTATTATGTCTAATTAATTTGTGATGTGTTTTGCATTTATTTCTAAATTGGACTTGATATTGATATTGAAATTCATAATACCTGCTTCTAACTTGGTTCTTGTGTCTTATTTATTAATTTGTACTTATATACAAAACTGGTATTTGTATCACAGGAAGTGTTTGCAAATATATGCATTTTGTATAGCATAGAATACTACAGTTCCTTCCAATTGTGCATCCTAAATGACAAATATGATTATTTAAATAATAGTAAAATCATTAAAATTATTGTATTTGTAATTTGTAATTATTGAATCTTTCACTGTGCATCACACACACACACACACACACACACACACACACACACACACACACACACACACACACATGTACATGCCCTTACACTCCTACATCTATTTGTTGGAAGGTGAGTTATCTGAACTGTGAGAGAATGTGTTCATGTTCATAACTCAAACTTTATCTCTGAACCATTACCTCATGACCATTAGTGATGAGTCAAACCAGTCAGCTTTGCGAGGCTGTTATAGGTGAACATTGGGTGCCCACTCCCAAAGAGGCGTATATAAATAAAAATAAATAAAAAAATTAAATACAACATTATAACGATTCAGAGCCAGTTAGTCTCCTGTGGCCACCGTGAGAACGAGGGTCTGATTGGATGTTGTGCGCACATTTAATGCTGAATAAAATAATGACGTGACGAACAAATAAAGATCCTTGTTTCATGTTATATTATTCAAATTAAATTGCAATGTGCATACCTGGATAACATTGGAATTCTTTATTATAAATATTGCTTGTAATACAACTAGGACAGTTATTGTATGATTCACATAGCTTCTACCACTTTACTTGAACGCAATAGGCTAAGCAACCAAGGGAGAATTTAACTTCTTGTTTTTTGTATTTTATTTGTTATTTTAAGCACGCTGCTACTGGGACTAGCCTTAAAGCACACTGCATTACGTGCTGCTGCTGGGACTAGCCTTAAAGCACACTGCATTACGTGCTGCTGCTGGGACTAGCCTTAAAGCACACTGCATTACGTGCTGCTGCTGGGACTAGCCTTAAACACTGCACACTGCATTACGTGCTGATGCTGGGAGCCTTAAAGCCTTAAAGCACACTGCAATACGTGCTGCTGCTGGGACTAGTTCTAAAGCTGGGACTAGCCTTAAAGCACACTGCATTACGTGCTGCTACTGGGACTAGCCTTAAAGCACACTGCATTACGTGCTGCTGCTGGGACTAGCCTTAAAGCACACTGCATTACGTGCTGCTGCTGGGACTAGCCTTAAAGCACACTGCATTACGTGCTGCTACTGGGACTAGCCTTAAAGCACACTGCATTACGTGCTGCTGCTGGGACTAGCCGTAAAGCACACAGCGTTATGGCATCATGCTCACAGCTATTATGTCTCTGTCTGGTGCTGCAGGGCCAGGCACTTCACTCAGCCTGTGACAGCTGGCCTCCGGGTTTTTGGTTCTGTTTGGACGGTTATGCCTGACAGCTCTGTTCCAGACGCTAGTACACTGTGTTCTTTTGTAATTTTAGTCTTCCAACTGGGTTAATCCTCGTTATGTAATATTAACGGCCTTTCAGCCGAGTGTCCTGGTAGCAGTGTGAGCCCACTGCCTCATTGGAGCCTCAGTTGTTCACTTTAACTCTCTCCAGCCGAGCGTTAAGAATCTGCAAACTCTCCAGTCATAACATAGAGTCAAGCCACACAAGTCAAGCCGTTCATATGAATATTTAAATTTTTGCCAAAGTGATTTAGGAGTCTAAGTGTCTGCCAGAGCAGATGGAGATCACACAGGGGAATAGTTTGTTTGTTTACCGGGATTTCTTTCTGCCCATTAGCCAGTCATCAGGAATGTATATATGTGGAAAGCATATACCTGAGGCTGTGTCCAGACAAAGGTTGCCTAGCTTTAGAAAACACCGGTATGAGGGCAAGCTACACAGCTTTTTGGTATTTTAAGCTGAGCTAAACCGTTTCAGTGTGGAAATAACCTGAAAGTGGATGGAAGCTGGTGGGGGGGGGGGGGGCAGCGTGGAAACAGTTACGTGGTCAAAAAGTCTATCAAGACTTTGACAACATGTGGCATACTTATATTTTAGAACATTCTGGAAAAGGTATTCTTCACCAAGCCAATTACAAGACATTAAAACCATATTACCAGCTAGCATGGCTCCTTCAAAAGTGACAAAATAACTCCAAAGCTGCTTTATTTACATGTTTACCAATTCAAATGTAAAAGCGAGACGTTAGTGAAACAGATCAGTCCAATAAATATATACTCCTATAATACACTAGGGCCTTTCAAATCAAATCAGAAGGCAAGCATTTGATTGGCACTTATAAACGCCACTCACTCTTAGGTGAAAGACTCTCCATTTCAACTCCATTGCTCATGGTTATTTTTGTACAGGGTATACACGTTTCAGTCTGTCTTTGAAGCTCTGCCCATTTCAATACTTCATAGTTTATTTTTTAATAGTAAAGAGTTGATAGTCTCCACCGCCTTCATACATGGTCTTTGACTGTGATGACTGTGACTACTGATGAAAAGCAAAGGGTATGTTGCATATTAATATCACAGATTATAGGGCACTTGGCCATTTATTTCCAGATGGGAAATTCCTTTTGGGAGTAGGTGAACTTTCCCAGTTTGAGGGCTACAAACTGCTGTAATTTTCCTTGCACCTGCATTGCGAAAACTGTACAGAGGTCTGTTGGAGCTAACCATGGTCATATGTGGGAGCACATTTACACATACAACCAGGCATATGATAATATTATAATAATATTATATAATGTAATATTGTAATCCACCTGATGGCTATGCACACACTAGGCCCATTAAGTAAAAACTAAACTCAGTGTTCTTAACATAAAAACAGTAAACAAAATAAAAAATGTGTGATCTGTCGTATCACAACAAATGTGCTTATCTAGGCTGACTCGCCATGTTTCAGCCCAGAGAAGTTCCAAGGTCCCACTTCAAGAAAAGGATCTAACTTTAGAAGGTTTTCAAGAAACCAAGCCTAAATAACAAAACATATTTTACAACAAAACATGCAATGCAAAACATAAAAAGAACATCTAATCTCCAAACAGTACAGTTTTATGCATTTCCAAGTACTAAAGATATTATTATTAACACCAGTGTAAATCACATTCTATAACAATGACCTGCAAACGCTACCCTCACCACAACGTGATGTAGTGATGGTTATAAGGGAGCATATCTATGTTCCCAGGGTTCTGTGTTCCATGGGTCCTATATTCAACTTCATGCTCAGGAGCAAGACCGGGTTGGCTTTTTGACAGGTGAGGCACTTTAACCCCCAACCCACCCGATAAAGCATGAACTATTACTAGTAGTAGCGCATGCCCCCTTCATGTAATATATAATACATGAAAGAATTAATATTACATGAAGAAATACGTGCACAATGACGTGATCACAGTGACTTCAAACATTGTAAAGGACTGCACTTGTGCATTTTAATGCTAGGAGCCACATTACAAAGATGGATAGTATAAGGATTTGGATAAGAAACTCTGACCCGGACATCATTGTTACATCAGAATCTTGTCTAACAAGCCATGTCTCAGATTTAGATATTAGTTTGGATGGTTTCAATATTTTAAGAGCAGATAGAATCAAAAGAGGTGGTGGTATTGCTCTTTATGCCCGACACAATTTAAATATATCTGTAAAGGTTTCCACCTCAGTCCCAGGTCAATTTGAACTTTTAGTGATCAATGTTAATCTAGGTCAGGGGTTACCTCTAGTTGTTGAGGGTGTGCACTGTCCATTTTACAGTTTGTCAGAGTTACTTATATTTTTGGTGAGTTCCAAGGCTGTTATTATGGGGGACTTTAACTTGGACTGGATGTCTTAATGACTTAAACATTTGTGTAACGAGTTCAATCTTACGCAATTAATCACAGAACCCACATGGCCAAGTATGAGGAATCTTAGTAAGTGTTCCCTGTTGGATCTGATCCTGTCAAATAGGCCACATACACGCATTCCTGTGTTCCCAATAGATCTTAGCGATGGGCGTAGGAGCCCCCTATACCTTCATAAATAAGTATTAAAAAATATCCTGAACATGATTGGGTAGAACACTGATCATTTGGGTAGGCCCAAGCCTACCCGTGCCTACGTACCTGAATTTAATAAAAACGAACTTTAGCTATCGTGAGCGTAGTCGGGTCAGACTCGAGGGTCGTGATGTGACGTTCGCGAACGATCCGATTCTTTTGTACGGCTCTTTGATACGAACGAAGGGAACCGAGAGCCGTTCTTTTTACCGTTCTTTCCAAATTTCAATGTCTGACCCAGTACAACAGCAGCGAAATGTCAGATAGCGCGAATATATCGAATATATATAAAAGGGAATAAATAATTCTCTGAAGTTAGGTTACAATTTGGCGAGAGAAAATTTTAATTAGCAGGCTAACTCAGTAACCTAGACAACAATGTTAATAGTCTTCACTGGGATAGAGAGGAGAGGAGACAGAAAAAGAGAACGAGAGGGCGAGTGAGGAGGAACAGGAGATAGAGAGAAAGATGAGGTATTCGTAACAGTGTCTCTGCTTGGCAGTAGCCTACCTGGTCTTTAAAATATAGCATAACTCTTGCTTAATTTAATGTACTTCAGATATATATAATTTTTAAATAGATTTGTTTACATATACGCCCTAGACTAAAAAACATTTTCAATGGGGAATCTCCATTGACAGTGAGATTTAGTCTAGAACTAGGCTTAATCCCTGTACGGGAAACCGGGCCATAGGGTGCGGTGGCATGTACAGGACATTTTAAGTGGGTGGGGGGGGGGGGGGGGGCAAGAGGGACACTGTCCAAGTGAAAGGTGCGCATCTTCTCTGTCATAATTAAAATCCAAATGCAAAAGATGTGTTTGCATTTTCATTTTTATGTTGGTGTACGGCCAATGTATGCCACATTTCAAATGAAAAAGAAAAAGATGTTAGACATTTAATTTTCAAAGTCATACCCCGCAGTACTGCGGACAGTATTGAAATGTTAATTCAAATTTGAAAACAAAATTCATACTAAAGAAGGGAAGGTGAGGGAGAAGAGGGAGAAAAAGGTGAGAGAGAGGAGACACAGAAAGAGCAAGAAGAGACAAAGAGCAACATCAGTTCAAACTAGGTTAAGGAATATATAGTATAGTATAGTATAACTAAATAGTATAGCAAAAAGAACATAATATAATTTGACTGATATGACAGGTTTTTAATTAGTTAATTTGTGAGTTAATTAAGGGTAGGCTGAAAAGATCCCCAAAGTTCTTGGGATGGAATTTGGGAGTGACCAGTTACTCAGCTGAAGAGGGACATGATAAAATGATGAGTTACGCCACGTTCAGGAGAAAAGCCAGATTTGAAGCAGAATAGATATTATACTTTATAGTATATGTAAAATAGATACATCTTCACAGTAAACATAAGACATGTTGGTTTGCTTATTTTTGGATAGTATCCATAGTGTCTGGTACTATTAGGCATGCAGAGTAAAATAAAAATACAAAGCTCCCATTGGACTTTGTGTGGAGGCTCTGGGATGGTGATTATTTATCATCTTATGTAAACAGCCTCTGGAGGCTTAGCCTAAATCTGCTGTAGGGAACACTGTGTTATATCTGGTGGTCTATTGTGAGAGTGTTAAACCCCTCTGTGCAGTCACTGACCTGTGTTATATCTGGTGGTCTATTGTGAGAGTGTTAAACCCCTCTGTGCAGTCACTGACCTGTGTTATATCTGGTGGTCTATTGTCTGTTAAACCCCTCTGTGGTCACTGACCTGTGTTATGAGAGTGTTAAACCCCTCTGTGCAGTCACTGACCTGTGTTATATCTGGTGGTCTATTGTGAGAGTGTTAAACCCCTCTGTGCAGTCATTGACCTGTGTTATATCTGGTGGTCTATTGTGCCAACAGTAGTGTTAAACCCCTCTGTGCAGTCACTGACCTGTGTTATATCTGGTGGTCTATTGTGCCAACAGTAGTGTTAAACCCCTCTGTGCAGTCACTGACCTCTTTTATATCTGGTGGTCTATTGTGCCAACAGTAGTGTTAAACCCCTCTGTGCAGTCACTGACCTGTGTTATATCTGGTGGTCTATTGTGCCAACAGTAGTGTTAAACCCCTCTGTGCAGTCACTGACCTGTGTTATATCTGGTGGTCTATTGTGCCAACAGTAGTGTTAAACCCCTCTGTGCAGTCACTGACCTGGAGGCTTTTCTGCTGGCTCACTCAGCAAGGTGAGATCAGGAGACACTGGAGGCCCAAGCGTGATTCACCATCAATGCTTTAACTGGCGTGTATGATTTCTTGTTTCCTTGTTGATTATTTGAACGGCCATATGGTGTTCCTCTGTCTATTTCTGCAGCATACATCAGGAAACTTTCCTGAAAATAACAGAATCTTTCTTTTGTTAGGCGAGCAGCGAATTCCACAAGGACATGATTCTTTCACAATGTGTTAAAAAAAGACCAACATGTTTGGGTACACTCAGCTCCCAAAGTCACATCCGATCAGACCAATGTTCTTGAGTTGTCAAGTGAAGCGTAAATAGACAGTGGTGGAGAGCTGGGGGCTGAAACACACACACACACACACTTCTACACTCGCACACACACTTCTACACTCGCACACACACACACACACACACACACACACACACACACACACACACACACACACACACACACACACACACACAGTCTACGGAACACACACAGTCTAGGGAACACACACAGTCTATGGAACACACAAACACACACACACACACACACACACTTCTACACTCGCCCACACATACACAGTCTACGGAACACACACACAGTCTAGGGAACACACACAGTCTACGGAACTAACAAACACACACACACACACACACACTTATACACACGCACACACACAGTCTACGGAGCACACACACACACACACACACACACACACACACCTACACAGTCTATGGAATGCACACACACACATACACACACACACACAGAGAGTCTAGGGAACACACGCACACACAATCTAGGGAACACACCCACACACACACACGGTCTACAGAACACACACACACACACACACATACACACACACACATGCACAGACAGTCTAGGGGACACACACACACAGTCTACGGAACACACACACACAGTCTACGGAACACACAAACAGACACACACAGTCTAGGGAACACACACACAGACACAGTCTACACACACACACACTGAAACTACAGTCTACGGCATACACAGACACACACACGCACACACACAAACACACACACTGAAACACACAGTCTATGGAACACACCACACACACTTATACATACAGTATACAGAACACACACACATACACACAAACAAACACATACACTTAAACACATACACACACACACACACACTGAAACACACACACACTTAAACACACAGTCTATGAAACACACACTCCCACACAAAGACACACACACGCACACAGTCTACTAAACACACACACACACACACACACACACACACACACACACACACACACACACACACACACACACACACACACACACACACACACAGTCTAAGGAACACACACACACACACACACACACACACTTATACACATGGTCTACGGAACACACACACACACACACACTTATACACGCACACAAACACACATACAAACAAAGAGACACTCACACTGAGTGGAATGGCAGAGGAGGGGAGTGTCGTGTTGGGGTGAGGAGGGGCTCTAGACGAGGCGTTTGACCTCCTTCCACTCTGCTGCTCCCAGCTGTACTGAGGACAACTGACATGGGAACACACACACACACACACACACACACACACACACACACACACACACACACACATACACACACACACACACACAGACAGACCTAAAGGCAAACCATCTGCTATGATGCTGATCCTCTTAAAAGTTGATGTTTGTTTCTGAATAGAACCTGTTTCTCAAAGTGTAAATAGACAACATAAAGGGAGTCATCTGACATTTTCGTCCACTCAGCCGACCTGCTGTTAGTAAAAGTCTGGCCTAGCTGCTGTTAGTAAAAGTCTGGCCTAGCTGATGTTAGTAAAAGTCTGGCCTAGCTGATATTAGTAAAAGTCTGGCCTACCTGCTGTTAGTAAAAGTCTGGCCTACCTGCTGTTAGTAAAAGTCTGGCCTACCTGCTGTTAGTAAAAGTCTGGCCGACCTGCTGTTAGTAAAAGTCTGGCCGACCTGCTGTTAGTAAAAGTCTGGCCGACCTGCTGTTAGTAAAAGTCTGGCCGACCTGCTGTTAGTAAAAGTCTGGCCTACCTGCTGTTAGTAAAAGTCTGGCCTAGCTGCTGTTAGTAAAAGTCTGGCCTAGCTGATATTAGTAAAAGTCTGCCCAAGCTGATATTAAGTAAAAGTCTGGCCTAGCTGATATTAGTAAAAGTCTGGCCTAGCTGATATTCAGTAAAAGTCTGGCCTAGCTGATATTAAGTAAAAGTCTGGCCTAGCTGATATTAGTAAAAGTCTGGCCTAGCTGATATTCAGTAAAAGTCTGGCCTAGCTGATGTTAGTAAAAGTCTGGCCTACCTGCTGTTAGTAAAAGTCTGGCCTACCTGCTGTTAGTAAAAGTC
Source organism: Galaxias olidus (assembly GCA_026901105.3). Classification (NCBI taxonomy): domain Eukaryota; kingdom Metazoa; phylum Chordata; class Actinopteri; order Galaxiiformes; family Galaxiidae; genus Galaxias; species Galaxias olidus. The sequence goes on from JAPMUY010003460.1 coordinate 205,223, forward strand.
TGGCCTACCTGCTGTTAGTAAAAGTCTGGCCGACCTGCTGTTAGTAAAAGTCTGGCCTACCTGCTGTTAGTAAAAGTCTGGCCGACCTGCTGTTAGTAAAAGTCTGGCCGACCTGCTGTTAGTAAAAGTCTGGCCGACCTGCTGTTAGTAAAAGTCTGGCATACCTGCTGTTAGTAAAAGTCTGGCCGACCTGCTGTTAGTAAAAGTCTGGCCTAGCTGCTGTTAGTAAAAGTCTGGCCTAGCTGATATTAGTAAAAGTCTGACCAAGCTGATATTAAGTAAAAGTCTGGCCTAGCTGATATTAGTAAAAGTCTGGCCTAGCTGATATTCAGTAAAAGTCTGGCCTAGCTGATATTAAGTAAAAGTCTGGCCTAGCTGGTATTAAGTAAAAGTCTGGCCAAGCTGCTATTAGTAAAAGTCTGGCCTAGCTGGTATTAAGTAAAACTCTAGCCTAGCTGGTATTAGTAAAAGTCTGACCTAGCTGCTATTAAGTAAAAGTCTAGCCTAGCTGGTATTAAGTAAAAGTCTGGCCTAGCTGATATTAGTAAAAGTCTGGCCTTGCTGATATTAAGTAAAAGTCTGGCCTAGCTGGTATTAGGTAAAAGTCTGGCCAAGCTGCTATTACTAAAAGTCTGGCCTAGCTGGTATTAAGTAAAACTCTGGTCTAGCTGGTATTAGTAAAAGTCTGACCTAGCTGCTGTTAAGTAAAAGTCTGGCCTAGCTGGTCAATACTGACATTCCAGCCCCACCCCTCCGCCACAAATCCTGAAGAGGCAGCATGTTAGCAGTCATGTAGCTCCTGGTGAGGCAGCAGGCTAGCAGCAATGTAGCTCCTAGTGAGGCAGCATGCTAGCAGCCATGTAGCTCCTGGCTGGTGAGGCAGTATGCTAGCAGCCATGCAGATCCTGGTGAGGCAGCATGCTAGCAGCCATGCAGATCCTGGTGAGGCAGCATGCTAGCAGCCATGTAGCTCCTGGTGAGGCAGCATGCTAGCAGCCATGCAGATCCTGGTGAGGCAGCATGCTAGCAGTCCTGTAGCTCCTGGTGAGGCAGCATGCTAGCAGTCATGTAGCTCCTGGTGAAGCACTGGATTCAGTAAATATTAAAAGGCCTACTGGTAACGATATTTCAATAAACTATGTATTAAAAGATTCCTGATTGCATTTTCAGAAGTTTGTTAAATTATTGCTCTGAGATTAGAAGAAAAATACGTGTGATGTTGATGATGAGGAATTAGTCGGGTAACATTACTTTGTTTTTAACTAGGGTCGGGAGGGGCTCAATGACAGGTCCTGCTCTATGCCCCAAAGTTTTTTATTATGTGATTGCGTCATGCAATCACATACTGTTACCGGAAAGTCATATTATTATTATTATTATTATTATTATTATTAGGTCTGTTTTTGGCGCCTTATCAACGCCCGCAGTTTTGACCCAATCGATTCCATTCCAGTGACCACATGTTTTGGGTATTGCAGTCCACTGCGCTTACATACAGCTAAGTGATCGGGTCACGTGTTATATTTTTAATTGTTATTTTTAATCGGTTTTTGGCCCCATTGAAATGAATGGGGAGATGGTTTTGACTGGGAGAGAGATTTCACAGTCATATGCCGCCATCTAGCGTTGATGTTATGTATTTGTATGTTGTTACGTTTGTACCGACTATCTTGGTAAAATCCGTGCCAGTGGGGAAAATCAGCTGCGCATATCATACTAGTACTGGCAACGAGACTTCACTTCATTTACCACAGGTGTTGTACTTATTAATAACAGCAGGAATTGTAAATGGATTACTCTCAATGGGATTGGATTTACTACGAGTACACTATAGCAGTAAGTGGCCTACTCTCAATTAATTGAAATGTGTTTGTTGTGTAAACAGGGCTAGTAAGGCCGGGGCTAAGAAATTACACGTAAAGGCTATAAACCTATAAATATACATATTACACAATACAGCTAATTTAGTTTGTTTAAGGTAAACTTAGGCCAGTTCACGTGTTTTGTGTTTTGTTTGTTTTCATGAATTAAGATCTATAAGAAGAGTCAGTGTTATGGATAAGACAGCTAGCATAGAATTTCCTAACACTGTGTTCCCCTATCCTGCTATGCATTTGTATTTGTTTTAATGATTTTCTTTATTAACCTCAATGCATCCATGTCTAGATTCCTTTTTACAAAACAACCAGTATCTAACAATGCTAATTTAAACTAAAATCCAGATGCAAAAAAAGCAGCAACATAAGGATCTTGATTTGTTAGTTTTCCTTTTTTAACGTTGTGATTTAACTTGGTATCACTAAAGTGGCGCAGCTGAGTCTGCTCAGTTTGTCAATTAGTCACTTAATACAACACTGAACAAACAAATGGTGGGCGGAGATTTCATGCGAAAGGGTAAATTAGTGTATTAAAGTAAAAGCTGTCTGTCTTTCCCGTAAACATCTGTAGGCCATATTCGTCAAACTTTGCAGTTATCAACAAGCCAAACCATAATTATGTGATGACGCGTCAGTGATGACGCTCACATACTGAAATCGCAAAGTCATATTCTTCTTCTACTTATTATTAGGTCGACTTTTGGCCACGCGCAGTTCTGAATCTATCCAATCTTTCTATCTATAATTGCTTGTTGCAAAACGAACTCCTTTATTTGTTACCGTAGCGCAATTGAAACGACCAATTCCAGCAATACAAAGCATTGTCAGAATGAACAGAACAGACTGGCTGGTAAACTTAGGCTATTTAAACAGGCGGCAGCACAGTTTCATTAAGATTATTTAAAATGTATTTCAATGATAAAATAATCAGTATTGAGCAAGTATTAACACTTAAAACAATTGACTACTGCTGATTTTATGTCTGCAGCGCTGTCTACTTTCGATCGGCAGATGCCTTAAAAGGAAGGTTGAGCTAAGGTAGGGGAGACTGGGAATGGTTGCAACACTAGTTGCATTTCTCTGTTACTTACAGACTAATTGACATATAGACCAGCCAAACTTGTACATATTAAACTTATAGCTGTCTTCTAATTACCCATACAATTTAAAGATGACTACACATGACATATAGTTCACAACATGGCCGCCGCCGTTAGTATTGCCAGTATTGCCATGGCAATACTACTTCTCAAACAAGTGTTGCCTGGCAATACTACTGTGTTGCAGACCATATAGCGTTTACAGTATTTCACGTAGAAGACCTCAGCAACCTTCAACAAAAATCTAATTTTATCTAATGAATAATCTGATTGCAACTGCTGCGATATATGAACACATTCAAACTTTATCAATGGACACGATGTGACTGTGGTGCGCGTGCACTTTGTTTTAATAGTTGCATTGTTCCTCTAGTCTCCAGCCAGGCCGCTTCTACCAGAGACAGCGGGTAACAGCTCGGGGCGTGACGGCCGTGACCGATGCTCAAGCTAGACTTTACATGTTATTTTTCTACACTGACTGTAAAACAAATCTTTACATTTACAGTGAATTTTTTTTTACAGTGTATTTTATAAGAGGTTGCTTAGGAAACATAACAGTAGGCCTAATACATTAAAGCTAAAGGTTGTTGAATGTAATACAAACTCGTGAATAATCACATCCATCTAATTGTAAAGCACTTGTCAATAATGTAGAGCCGTGACACCGAGGTCATGTCCTCGATATTTTTTCAAGTAGTTTTTTCTTTTCTCCCCATACAATTTGCGCTGTTACACGCGAGCTCTGGCGGGCTCATTTAAGCTAGAGGAATACATTGGTATCAGGCTTGTTAGACTAGCTTGTCGGCAAGCGGACTAAATTTTCATGCTAAAAGTGTCATGTCTCGTCAACTTTGTTAAATGTTATGTGGTTATGAGGTTGAAGTGTGTACTGATCTTCCCTCTCGTTTCAGAACCTGCTTTCTCCCCTCGTGTGTTCCTCGTCTGGATAATTGCCTGCCCCGCCCCTTATTGGTGTCACCTGTGTCCACTTACCTCCTGTTTAAATAGTCCTTGTTTTCCATGTCCTGTGCCAGTTCGTCTTTGTACCATGTGTCAAGCATTCCCGCGATTTATGAATACTGAAGTGCTTTTTGGTTTTGACCCCTGCCTGTGCCATCGTCTCTGTTTTTGCCTTCTCCTTATCGGATTGTCTGCCTGGTTTTCTGACTGCCTTCCTGTGTACCGAACCTCGCTTACCAATAAAACGATCTTTGATACACCAATATCCTGTTTAAGGAGTCCTGCATTTGGGTCCAGCCTTCCAGTGGTGCCACCAGGCATAACAGTACGAACTGGCCAGAAAATGGACCCAGCGGACTCACGAAGGCTCCAGACCATCCTGTCATCTCAGGACACCAGGCTCCAGCAGCACGCAGAACAACTCAAGGGCGTCAGCAGCGGACTGACCGACCTAGCGGAACGCCAGGGGGTACTGCAAACCTCTCTCACCACGCAAGTAGGTCAACTGACAGATCGTCTGGAAACAATGCTCGCTCTCCTCGGATCAGAACCTCCAAGGTCAGCACCAGTCGAGAGCCCTCCTGTGATGCCGACCATAAGACGAGCGGCACCCGCGTTCCTACACTTAGCGCTCCCGGAGAGGTTTTCGGGAGCGTCCGGGGATTGTAGGGCTTTCCTTGTCCAGTGCGACCTGCATTTTACTCACAACTCCGATGCCTTTGGTTCCGACCAGGCCAAGGTGGCCTTCATGATTTCCCACCTGACCGGCAGAGCGGCGGCGTGGGCCACGGCCGAGTGGGCAAGGCGTGCGACCATTTGCCAGTCCCTCTCTGCTTTTCAGGAAGCGATGAGCAGAATCTTCGATCACACGTCACCCACCAGGGAAGCATCCAGAGTCTTAATGCAGATCAAGCAACACAATCGGCAGGTGGTCGATTACGCCATCGAGTTTCGCACTTTAGCCGCAGATAGCGGATGGAACACCCCAGCGCTAATCGACGCGTTCATGAACGGGCTCTCGGAGAAAATCAAGGACCATTTAGCCCCGATGGAACTACCCGAGGAGCTGGAATCCATTATAACCATGGCTATTCGGACTGACATACGATTCCGGGAGAGAGAGAGAGAGAGCGGCGCAGAGCGTCAGTTCCCCCTCCCGGCCACGAGGGGCTCCCAGCCGAAAGCCGACCTTCCTGGCAGTTGCCCCACTCGGCTTCGGGGGTTTCCGGAGGAGAACCTATGCAGTTAGGAAGGACCAAGGTTCCACCAGAGGAGAGACGGCGAAGATGGCGTGAGGAGTGCTGCTTTTATTGTGGAGAACCAGGCCACCAGCTCAGCCACTGTCCGGTAAAAAGACCAAGCTCACCTGCGAAGAGGAGGACGCAGGTGAGCTTGTCTCTAGTGACTTATCCTCCTCGGTGTTTGACCCAGGCCACGATCAGAATACGGGACCAAGTACTAACTCGGGGTGCATTAATCGACTCCGGAGCGGACGAAAGTTTCATGAGCTGGACATTTGCAAAGCAGCTTCGGATTACGCCGATACCTTTAGACCGGCCAGTGAACACAAGTGCCTTGGATGGACGCCGGTTGTTCCGAGTCACCCACCGCACGGAAAACGTCCAGGTAACCTTTCATGACACTCATACTGAAACCATGCACTTCCATCTATTCCATTCAACCCACACCCACTGGTGTTCGGATTACCGTGGTTGGTCGGGCATAACCCGCATATTGACTGGTGTTCTGGCAATATTACGGGGTGGGGGAAGGAGTGTGTGGGTAAATGTTTACCCCTACCCTTGACTCAGGCTATTGCCCCAGAAACAGAGCGGGACGTTTTTTCAGTCAACGTCTCCGGGGACACTGAACTGTGTAACGTGCCGGCGTGTTATCATGATCTTAAAGAGGTCTTTAACAAGACCAAAGCCATGTCACTCCCTCCCCATCGAGCTAGCGACTGCGCAATTGATCTGTTGCCGGGAGCACCCATTCCGAAGGGGCGTCTATATTCTATCTCCGCACCTGAAAGAGAGGCGATGGATAACTACATCAGCACCTCCCTTGAGGCAGGCTTAATCCGTCCGTCTTCGTCTCCAGCAGGGGCGGGGTTCTTCTTCGTGGATAAAAAGGACGGATCATTGAGACCATGTATTGACTATAGTCCCCTAAACGAAATCACAGTCAAGAATTGTTACCCTCTTCCGTTAATCGCCTCTGCCTTTGAACTCCTGCAAACAGCCACGATATTTACCAAGTTGGATTTACGGAATGCCTATCACCTCGTCCGGATCAGAGAAGGGGATGAATGGAAGACGGGGTTTAACACCCCTAGTGGCCATTATGAGTATTTGGTAATGCCTTTCGGACTATGTAATGCCCCTTCTGTGTTCCAAGGTTTTGTGAACGAGGTACTGAGAGACTTCTTAAATGTGTTTGTCTTCGTGTATCTGGATGATATTTTGATTTTTTCTCCAGACCCCAAGAGCCATGTCAGTCATGTCCGACAGGTCCTCCAGAGACTGTTGGAGAATCAACTCTACGCCAAGGCGGAGAAGTGCACTTTCCATGCAACCTCAGTTTCATTCCTGGGATATATTATCTCCGCTAACCAGGTGGAGATGGATCCAGTTAAGGTCAGTGCGGTAGCAAATTGGCCAACCCCGGTCAGTCGGAAGAAGGTCCAACAATTCCTGGGGTTTGCTAATTTCTACCGGAAGTTTATCCGCAATTTTAGCGCGATTGCCATGCCCTTACACGCCCTCACTTCCTCCAAATCTTCTTTCCGGTGGAACCCGGCGGCCGAGGCGGCGTTCCGGGACCTCAAGGACAGGTTCACTAAGGCACCGATACTCACGTTCCCTGACCCACGGCGGCAGTTCGTGGTGGAGGTCGATGCCTCCAACGAAGGCATTGGGGCCGTGCTGTCCCAGCTCTCCGCACACGATAATCGGCTGCACCCCTGTGCATTTATGTCCAGGAAACTGACCCCGGCGGAGAACAACTACGACGTGGGGAATAAGGAGCTATTGGCCGTCAAGGCTGCGCTGGAGGAATGGCGTCATTGGTTAGAGGGAGCAGAGCATCCGTTTCTGGTGTGGACCGACCATAAGAACCTGGAGTACATCAAGACCGCCAAGAGGCTCAACTCGCGACAGGCCCGGTGGACGCTGTTCTTCAGCAGGTTCCGGTTCACCCTGTCATTCCGACCGGGCTCCAAGAACGGTAAGCCGGATGCTCTTTCCCGCTTGTATGATCCAGAGCCTCGCACCAAGGAACCCGAAACCATTCTCCCCTTGCACCGAGTGGTAGGAGCAGTCACTTGGCAGGTGGAGGCAGATGTGGAACGGGCTACGGCAGGAGATCCGGCGCCCAGGGGATGTCCGCAGAACCGGTTGTTTGTTCCGGACGCGCTACGCCCCAGGGTTATACACTGGGCCCACACATCCGTGCTCTCCTGCCATCCAGGACTTAAGCGGACTATGTTCGTGATCCGGCAGCGATTCTGGTGGCCGGCCATGGAGAAGGAGGTCTCGGAGTATGTGGCAGCATGTCCTACCTGCGCCCGAAATAAGACCTCGTCCCGGGCTCAGATGGGCCTGCTGCGTCCTCTTCCTGTTCCTCATCGGCCGTGGTCCCACATTTCCCTGGACTTTGTAACCGGACTACCTCCCTCTAAGGGACACACTGCCGTTCTTACGGTGGTGGATCGTTTTTCGAAGATGGTGCATTTTGTGCCGCTACCCAAGCTGCCCTCGGCGCGAGAAACGGCTGGAATTATGATGAACCACGTCTTCAGGCTCCATGGTTTCCCCCAGGACATTGTCTCGGACAGGGGGCCTCAGTTTGTGTCCCGGTTCTGGGGGGAATTTTGTCGACTTCTGGGGGCCACGGTCAGCCTGTCCTCCGGCTATCACCCGCAAACTAATGGACAGACGGAGCGGCTCAACCAGGTGCTGGAGACGTGTCTAAGGTGCCTGGTCTCCCAGAACCAGGCCTCCTGGAGCGATCACCTGGTGTGGGTAGAGTATGCCCAGAACTCGCTCCCATCGGAGGCCACTGGTCTCTCGCCTTTTCAGTGTGCCTATGGTTTTCAGCCTCCCCTGTTCTCAGCCGCCGAGGGGGAGATTATGGTACCCTCTGCCCACGCCTTGATCAGGCGTTGTCGACGGATTTGGGCCGGCGCTCGGCGTATTCTCCTCCGGAGCTCCGCGAGGATGAAGTTGGCGGCGGACCGACACCGTCGGGCTGCTCCGCAGTACAGGGCGGGCCAGAAGGTGTGGTTGGCCACGAGGGACTTGCCACTGCAGGTCCCTTCCCGGAAGCTGGCTCCACGGTTCGTGGGGCCGTTTCCCATTGCTAAGGTCATTAATCCCGTCTCAGTCCGTCTGCGTCTCCCCAGGTCGTTCAAGGTTCATCCCACGTTCCATGTCAGCAAGGTGAAGCCGGTCCGGGACAGTCCGCTGGTGCCCTCCTCCGAGCCCCCTCCTCCCGCCCGACTCGTCGATGGCGGTCCGGCCTACTCCGTCCGGAAGCTGCTGGCCGTTCGTTCCCGGGGTCGGGGACGGCAGTTCCTGGTGGACTGGGAGGGCTATGGGCCTGAGGAGCGGTCGTGGGTTCCGTCCCGCTTCATCCTGGACCCTGAGCTGATCCGGGATTTCTATGCTCGACACCCGGAGGTTCCTGGGCCGTCGGGAGCCGGCCGTGGGGGGAGGGGTTCTGTCATGTCTCGTCAACTTTGTTAAATGTTATGTGGTTATGAGGTTGAAGTGTGTACTGATCTTCCCTCTCGTTTCAGAACCTGCTTTCTCCCCTCGTGTGTTCCTCGTCGGGATAATTGCCTGCCCCGCCCCTTATTGGTGTCACCTGTGTCCACTTACCTCCTGTTTAAATAGTCCTTGTTTTCCATGTCCTGTGCCAGTTCGTCTTTGTACCATGTGTCAAGCGTTCCCGCGATTTATGAGTGTCCAAGTGCTTTTTGGTTTTGACCCCTGCCTGTGCCATCGTCTTTGTTTTTGCCTTCTCCTTATCGGATTGTTTGCCTGGTTTTCTGACTGCCTTCCTGTGTACCGAACCTCGCTTACCAATAAAACGATCTCTGATACACCTATATCCTGTTTAAGGAGTCCTGCATTTGGGTCCAGCCTTCCAGTGGTGCCACCAGGCTGTTGATGAGACATAATTCATGATGTATACAGATAGATATTATAATTGTCTTAAAGGTGCAGTATGTACAGTGCATCCGGAAAGTATTCATACCCCTTCACTTTTTCCACATTTTATTATGTTACAGCCTAATTCCAAAATGGATTAAATAAAAAAAAATTCTTAACATTCTACATACAATACCGCATAATGACAAAGTGAAAAATCTTTTTTTTTTTTTTTGCAAATGTATTAAAAATAAACAATAAAAAATATCACATGTACATAAGTATTCACACCTTTTGCTGTGACACTCAAAATTGAGCTCAGGTGCATCCCGTTTCCACTGATCATCCTTGAAATGTTTCTACAACTTGATTGGTAAATTCAATTGATTGGACATGATTTGGAAAGGCAAACACCTGTTTATATAAGGTCCCACAGTTGACAGTGCATGTCAGAGCACAAACCAAGTCATGAAGTCCAAGGAATTGTCTGTAGACCTCCGAGACAGGAATGTATCAAGGCACAGATCTGGGGAAGGGTACAAAAAAATGTCTGCAGCATTGAAGGTCCCAACGAGCACAGTGGTCTCCATCATTCGCAAATGGAAGACGTTTGGAACCACCAGGACTCTTCCCAGAGCTGGCCGCCCGGCCAAACTGATCAATCAGGGGAGAAGGGCCATGGTCAGGGAGGTGACCAAGAACCCGATGGTCACTCTGACAGAGCTCCAGTGTTCCTCTCTGGTGATGGGAGAACCTTCCAGAAGGACAACCATCTCTGCTGCACTCCACCAATCAGGCCTTTATGGTAGAGTGACCAGACGGAAGCCACTCCTCAGTAAAAGGCACATGACAGCCCACATGGAGTTTGCCAAAAGGCACCTGAAGGACTCTCAGACCATGAGAAACAAAATTCTCTGGTCTGATGAAACCAAGATTGAACTCTTTGGCCTGAATGCCAAGCGTCATGTCTGGAGGAAACCAGGCACTGCTCATCACCTGGCCAATACCATCCCTACAGTGAAGCATGGTGGTGGCAGCATCATGCTGTGGGGGTGTTTTTCAGCAGCAAGAACTGGGAGACTAGTCAAGATCAAGGGAAAGATGAATGCAGCAATGTACAGAGAGATCCTTGATGAAAACCTGCTCCAGAGCGTTCTGGACCTCAGACTGGGGCGAAGGTTGACCTTCCAACAGGACAACGACCCTAAGCATACAGCCAAGATAACAAAGGAGTGGCTTTGGGACAAGTCTGTGAATGTCCCTGAGTGGCCCAGCCAGAGCCCAGACTTGAACCCAATTGAGCATCTTTGGAGAGATCTGAAAATGGCTGTGCACCAACGCTCCCCATCCAACCTGATGGAGCTTGAGACGATCTGCAAAGAAGAATGGGAGAAACTGCCCCAAAATAGGTGTGGCAAGCTTGTAGCATCATACTCAACAAGACTTGAGGCTGTAATTGCTGCCAAAGGTGCTTCAACAATGTATTGAGTAAAGGGTGTGAATACTTATGTACATGTGATATTTAATTTTTTAATATATTTGCAAAAAATTCAAAAAAACTTTTTCCACTTTGTCATTATGCGGTATTGTGTGCAGAATGTTGAGGAATTTTTTTAATTTAATCCATTTTGGAATTAGGCTGTAACATAATAAAATGTGGAAAAAGTGAAGGGGTATGAATACTTTCCGGATGCACTGTAGTTCTAGAGAATAGGGGAAAAAATTGCAAGAATTTGAATCACAACACTCAAAAAGGCCAACCTCCTGAGTCTTTGGTCCCTCCTATCCCTCTAAATGGCCCAGCCCACACATGCCCGTGCACGCTCTGGCTTGACTTCATGAGCCTGAGCAAGGCAGTGTTTCATGAATCATATTTTTGGTTCTCACCAACAACGCATAAAGCGATGTCTGATTCCGGACACAAATTACCGTTTCCATAGTAACGACATACAGTTAGCTAACGTTAACAAAAACTATTTCATAATTTGATTCCCCGATTAGTATGAGCTAGTGCATGACAATCGTTTTTATTTGGCTGCGATTGGCACCATAGCTACTATACATTGCCGAGTATGTCCAATATGCATGTAAACGAATAATTCATTTTTGACATGAGTCTGGCGCGATACTTCCTAACGTTCTAAAACTGCACTTGGCGATTTGACAAGCCAGGTCTTTTGCGACGACATGCAACAACTTCAGCCGCCTTGCAACTACAGAAATAGTTCACACCGCTGCTACTTTTGTCTGCGACCCGAACTGTAACAACAAGCTTGTTTGGAGGGTGACGCTGTAATCAGGAATTTTACCTAGGAGTGTGCACCCGAGGTGATTGACAGGCAGGTAGCCCTTACTCCTTGCAAAAACTCTCCTGATTGGTTGGGGATAGGCGGGCGTCCCTAGATTTTTTAAAAGCTGAATACAGGTCCCAGGGCGCTCATATACAGTGCACCTTCTCTCTGAGCATTTGGTTTAATGATATCCTCCAGGAGGTGTGTAATAAACACAAAAAAACATAATTTTTTTTATCTCTTGCTAGAATTTCAAATTTACATACTGCACCTTTAATGGGGGTTCATGCTTCTTGGTCACCACCCAGTGATATTATTCATAATTACATTCATTCATTGTTAATTATTCACAAATATTTCACATTTAAACATACAATAACAGCACTGTACAAAATAGGTGGCTTTATGAGTTCTTTATCTAACACACACACCATTTTATGGTGATTGGCGAGAAAGTTTGGCAATACTACTTCTACACTGGTGATGGCACCTCTGGTTCAGAATTTTTATATGAATGGAAGAAGTCAGATGTTGCAACTGGCCCCAAGTGGGCGTTTACACTTGTGTTCAGTTCAGCGCTGTCCACCAACACGTGAGGACGTAGTAGTGCTGCAGCGGTTATTTTAGAGGGCTGGCCACCCGCACTGCCTGGTTGCTGATGGTGGAAACACAATCACATCGCATTTTCTCAGGGAAATGCATTTTCTAGTTGAAAGAAATGCCTTCTAGTTAAAATAAATTGTAACATTAGTGATGGCTACTATAATATTTAAATATTCTAACTGGTTGTGTGATAAAAAATGTGTGATGTGAGAGTTATCTACACATGTAACCTTATTAAACAAGTAGACAGTCAGGAGAGACTCTGCTCTGAGCATTAACGGGCCACTTCTAGGCGAGTTTCCTTAGAGCCTTGGAGCTATTCTTAAAAAAAACAAGAAAAGTTAAGCCAGGCTGCAAACTTTGCCACTGCCGAAAATATAGTGTGCTATGTAAGTAGTGGGTCAGGGGCATTATATATGATTTAATAGATGTAAATACACATGTTCTAAAGTTTGTTTTTCAGTCAGGTGCCATTTTATTTCATATTTTTTAATAACCTATTGATATTAAATAAGCAATGTGCACACCACCCAGTTACAACAATCCCCACCCTCTGCTGCTGAAACAAATCCTAGAGGAAAGACTAACCCTAACCCTTAATATCACTATATTTAAATTCTATGATTAATATCACTGTTTAATATCTGGTTAATAGCACTATATTTAATACCTATGGTTAATATCACTATCACTATGTTTAATATCTATGGTTAATATCACTATGTTTAATATATATGGTTAATATCACTATGTTTAATATCTATGGTTAATATCACTATCAATATGTTTAATATATATGGTTAATATCACTATGTTTAATATATATGGTTAATATCACTATGTTTAATATATATGGTTAATAGCACTATATTTAATATCTATGTTTAATATCTATGGTTAATATCACTATGTTTAATATATATGGTTAATATCACTATGTTTAATATATATGGTTAATATCACTATGTTTAATATATATGGTTAATATCACTATGTTTAATATATATGGTTAATATCACTATCATCACTATGTTTAATCACTATATTTAATATCTATGTTTAATATATATGGTTTATCACTATGGTTAATATATATGGTTAATATCACTATGTTTAATATATATGGTTAATAGCACTATATTTAATATCTATGGTTAATATCACCATCACTATGTTTAATATCTATGGTTAATATCACTATCAATATGTTTAATATCTATGGTTAATATAATTGTAATTTAAACAAATAAAAAATATGATTGAAAATAGTAGAACTATGATTGTAAAACAGCATAAAATTACAAAGTATTTAGAAAACAATAATCATTAAAATAATGTAAAAATAAAAAATAAAAAAAATGAAATAAAATTTTACTTAATAGAATACAGCTTAATTGTCACACATCTACCTTTAACTTTTAGCATATTTATACTTAATGTTTAATTAAAAGCCTTATTGAAAAGGTGCGTTTTAAGATCCCTTTTAAAGCAATGACTGATTCAGCCTCACGTATATGGCTCGGAATGGAATTCCACAGTTTTGGGGCCAAATAGCTGAAAGATGCTTCTCCGCTCCTCTTATAGTTCACCTTGGGTATTACCACAAAGAAGCATTGGAGGATCTAAGGGCCCTGCCAGGTACATTGTCAACGAGGCAGTCTCTAATATAGGTTGGTGCTAACCCCTTTAGTGCTTTAAAGACCATTAAAATGACCTTAAAATCTATTCTATAGGATACAGGTAGCCAGTGGAGGCCATAGAGAACAGGGGAGATCTGCTCTCTCTTTTTAGTCCCAGTAAGAACTCTAGCTGTCGCATTCTGAACCATTTGAAGTTTTTGAATTGATTTGCTTGGTTAACCTGAGAACAAAGCATTGCAGTAGTCTAAACGACTTGAGATGAAAGCGTGCATTAATTTTTCTGCATTTTTTATTGATAGAAATGGGCGCACTCTAGATATATTTCTTAGATGAAAAAAGGAGATCTTTCTAATAAGATTTATATGGGATTCAAAGCAAAGCTCTGAGTCAATAATTACTCCTAGGTTTCGCGCCTCGCTGGTGCACTGTATATTTAAGAGGCCCAACCTTGCAATAATGGGATCCCTCTGGCACTTTGGACCAAACACAATAACCTCGGTTTTATCATCATTTAATTTAAGAACGTACTGGGACATCCAAGATTTAATGCTTGTAAGACAGTTTGTTAGAGGGGTAAGACGATTTGGATCTTCTGAGTCAACAGATATGTGCAGTTGAGTGTCATCTGCATAACTGTGAAATTTGTCGCCATGTTCCCTGATGATTTGTCCTAGGGGTAACATGTAAAGCGAGAAAAGAATTGGCCCAAGGATTGAACTTTGCGGTACACCGCAGGTAATCTCTTTTAACTCAGAATTATGTTCTCCTAAGGTGACAGAGAATTTTCTCCCTGTTAGGTATGTCTTAAACCAATTTAAAACAGTATGTGATAGGCCACACCAGTTTGCCAGATGATGCAGAAGTATTTCATGGTCTATGGTATCAAAGGCAGCACTTATGTCTAAAAGAAGAAGAATGGTAACTTTTTTTGAGTCAATGTTTAATTTTAGGTAATTTACTACTTTAAGTAGGGCGGTTTCTGTGCTATGGTCAATACGACAGCCTGACTGAAATTTCTCTAAAGTGCAGTTTTCCTGCATGTGATTGTAAAGATGTTCAAAAACTGCTTTTTCTAGTATTTTACTTACGAAAGGCAAATTAGAAATCGGTCTGATGTAATTGAATACGGTACTGTCTAATTTAGGTTTTTTAAGCAATGGCTTAATAAATGAAATTTTTTATGGCTCTGGAAAAATTCCTGTTTCTAATGAGCAGTTTACAATTTCCAGCACTTTAACTGATAGGCTGTTAAAAACATCCTTGAAGAACAGTGTAGGAATGGGATCGAGTGAGCAAGTTGAAGATTTAATTTTAGTAACTATTATGCCTAGTGAACTACCAGTTACTATCGGAAATGAGCTGAAATGTTTTAATGGTTTTATGAAAGGATGGTCTAATTCAGCATCATATTTGTTTGTTTTTGTTTGTTTAATATCTGTGGTTAATATCACTATATCTATGGTTAATATCAGTATGCTTAACATGGTGTTCCCTGGCTCTGTAGGACACACACAGGGAACACTGTGTCCTGGATAGCGGTGACATCGATGTCCCGTCTTTCAGCCAGCTCTCCCTCCCTCCCAAACCTCCCTCTATCCTTCAACCTTCCCGCCCTCCCTCAGCCTGCCCTTCATCCTCCTCTCATTTCTACTATGTTGAATATCTATGGTTAATGTATCTATGTGAAATGCCTATGGGTAATATATAGTTAATATATCTAAGTGTGATATCTATGGTTCATATAACAATGGGTAATATCTATGGTTAATATAACTATGCAATATCTATGGGTTAATACATGTGTATAATCTATAGGTTAATATATTCTATATGTATATCCATGTTTAATGTCTATGGTTAATTTAACTTATAACTATTAATTATAAGTGTTTCACACTAGTCCCCTGTCCTGCCTGGTCTATCCCTGCTTTGCTAACGGTGTTTCACACTAGTCTCCTCCTGTCCTGCCTGGTCTATCCCTGCTTTGCTAACGGTGTTTCACACTAGTCTCCTCCTGTCCTGCCTGGTCTATCCCTGCTTTGCTAACGGTGTTTCACACTAGTCTCCTCCTGTCCTGCCTGGTCTATCCCTGCTTTGCTAACGGTGTTTCACACTAGTCCCCTGTCCTGCCTGGTCTATCCCTGCTTTGCTAACGGTGTTTCACACTAGTCCCCTGTCCTGCCTGGTCTATCCCTGCTTTGCTAACGGTGTTTCACACTAGTCCCCTGTCCTGCCTGGTCTATCCCTGCTTTGCTAACGGTGTTTCACACTAGTCCCCTGTCCTGCCTGGTCTATCCCTGCTTTGCTAACGGTGTTTCACACTTACTTTTCACACCTGCGCATTAATCTGGATCAGCATCATGGTCACCACATCTTAAGGTGAACTGTCTGGTCTCTGGGTTTGTGTTATAACGTAGATCTGTGTTGCCTGTGTTTCTGTGTCTCCACAGTGGCTTCAGCACAGACCGAGGACCGCTCTAACTCTCACAGGAGAGGAGGAGCCTGACCTCTGGTGGTGTGACTAAGACATTGTATTTACTATAGTAGGGTAAGTTCAGTTGATTTACTTTTTTAGTTACATAAATTTATTATGTTTTGTTGATTTTGATTATTGGTATGGTTCTTATGAATGCAAAACCTACCTCATATTTGTTGAAATGGCCTAAAAATGACAGTCTGAAACGATGTAACATTTTAAGCCACTAGGTGGCAGCTCTGACGAGTAACAGTCTTGGAGGTTGAGCTATAAACACTGCACGCAAGATAACCTTTAGATTCAACGTATAAATGCACACAAACCCGCTATTTTTAAATATCCCATGGATTACAGGTTTAAGCACCTCACAATGAATGCAAATTATATTTCTTGGGTAGTTACCTGGCTAAAAACCCCGCCTACATTTTATGGTACTTGTTTGCGGTGGAAACGCAAAGCAGATCTAGGGTTAGGTACTGGTTGGTCTACATTTTATGGTACTTGTTTGCGGTGGAAACGCAAAGCAGATCTAGGGTTAGGTACTGGTTGGTCTACATTTTATGGTACTTGTTTGCGGTGGAAACGCAAAGCAGATCTAGGGTTAGGTACTGGTTGGTCTACATTTTATGGTACTTGTTTGCGGTGGAAACGCAAAGCAGATCTAGGATTAGGTACTGGTTGGAATGGTTTGATACGGTTTCAAGGCTATTATACCGAAAGTGTTTGGTGGAAATAACCGATCCTATACATAACGACCCGACTTGACCTGATCCGACCCGTTATCTACTGCTTGGTGGAAATTAGGCATAAGTAAGTTAAAGTATTGGGGACTACAGGAAGGGGCTTACCCTATTGGCTAGTTTGTTAAAGTATTGGGGACTACAGGAAGGGGCTTACCCTATTGGCTAGTTTGTTAAAGTATTGGACTACAGGAAGGGGCTTACCCTATTGGCTAGTTTGTTAAAGTATTGGGGACTACAGGAAGGGGCTTACCCTATTGGCTAGTTTGTTAAAGTATTGGGGACTACAGGAAGGGGCTTACCCTATTAGCTAGTTTGTTAAAGTGTTGGGGACTACAGGAAGGGGCTTACCCTATTGGCCAGTTTGTTGAAGTGTTGGGGACTACAGGAAGGGGCTTACCCTATTGGCCAGTTTGTTAAAGTGTTGGGGACTACAGGAAGGGGCTTACCTTATTGACCAGTTTGTTAAAGTGTTGCGGACTACAGGAAGGGGCTTACCCTATTGGCCAGTTTGTTAAAGTGTTGGGGACTACAGGAAGGGGCTTACCCCATTGGCCAGTTTGTGAAAGTCTTGTGGACTACAGGAAGGGGCTTACCCTATTGGCCAGTTTGTGAAAGTGTTGTGGACTACAGGAAGGGGCTTACCTTATTGGCCAGTTTGTTAAAGTGTTGGGGACTACAGGAAGGGGCTTACCTTATTGACCAATTTGTTAAAGTGTTGTGGACTACAGGAAGGGGCTTACCTTATTGGCCAGTTTGTTAAAGTGTTGTCGACTACAGGAAGGGGCTTACCTTATTGGCCAGTTTGTTAAAGTGTTGTCGACTACAGGAAGGGGCTTACCTTATTGGCCAGTTTGTTAAAGTGTTGTCGACTACAGGAAGGGGCTTACATAATTGGCCAGTTTGTTAAAGTGTTGTCGACTACAGGAAGGGGCTTACCTTATTGGCCAGTTTGTTAAAGTGTTGTCGACTACAGGAAGGGGCTTACCTTATTGGCCAGTTTGTTAAAGTGTTGGGGACTACAGGAAGGGGCTTACCCTATTGGCCAGTTTGTGAAAGTGTTGTCGACTACAGGAAGGGGCTTACCCTATTGGCCAGTTTGTTAAAGTGTTGTCGACTACAGGAAGGGGCTTACCCTATTGGCCAGTTTGTGAAAGTGTTGTCGACTACAGGAAGGGGCTTACCTTATTGGCCAGTTTCTGAAAGTGTTGGGGACTACAGGAAGGGGCTTACCCTATTGGCCAGTTTGTGAAAGTGTTGTGGACTACAGGAAGGGGCTTACCCTATTGGCCAGTTTGTGAAAGTGTTGTCGACTACAGGAAGGGGCTTACCCTATTGGCCAGTTTGTGAAAGTGTTGTGGACTACAGGAAGGGGCTTACCCTATTGGCCAGTTTGTGAAAGTGTTGTCGACTACAGGAAGGGGCTTACCTTATTGACCAGTTTGTTAAAGTGTTGTCGACTACAGGAAGGGGCTTACCTTATTGGCCAGTTTGTTAAAGTGTTGTCGACTACAGGAAGGGGCTTACCTTATTGACCTGTTTCACATTCAAAATCTAACTTGCAGTCCATGAGCTAGTAGAAATCCATAAGCCTTCATATTTAATTGCATCACCTGATCTTTATCGTTTACAGTTTGACTTACAGGACTAAAACTAAATATATCTGTCAATGGTTTCGTATGGTTTGCTCTTATTCTAGCATGACTATGTTTTCAACAGGTTTGGGACATAATACTGTACATTTACTAGTGTAAAACCAGGAACAGAGCTGCATTTTGTAGACTGTTAAAACAAATAAAACAACTGAACAGGTAAAATAGTCCTAACTACAGAACAATATTAGATCCTTATTGTAACATGAACTGGTTCTGGTTAGAGAACAGTTCTAACTACAGAACAGAATTGGATCCTTATTGTAAAAGGAACTGGGTCTCATTAGAGAGCAGTTATAACTACAGAACAGTATTAGATCCTTACTGTAAAATGAACTGGGTCTGATTAGAGAACAGTATTACAGGTGGATGCTCTTCACTTTGTTGAATTCATTAGGGTTGAAAACAATTCTGATTTAATTGGTTCTGTGCCAAACTACAGCAAAGTATGTGCTTACGTGGAAGAAGTATTAATATAAACCACAGCGCATTAAATATATATCCACATCCCAATTTACAGAGAATCCTGGCTTGTCATCTCTGTAGACGTTGTTTCAATGACAACGATAATGTAATTCCTCAGGGGTCTGTCAAAGGCTCCTGCATTGATCATTTATTTATATTTTATATATATATATATATTTATTTCAGTAGTTTACTACATTACATTTTATACTAGTGAGGCCTGTACACTGTTCTGAATTAGGGCTATCTGCTGTAATAATAATAATAATGCATTGGATTTAGTTTTTTGCGCTTTTCTCAGGACTCAAAGCGCCTTCCAAATTAGTTGCCAGTTAGGTACGCACAACAAACAGACAGACAGCTATCACTCACAACAATCAGTCTGGGTGATACCACTGCAGCCAATTCGCATCAGACTTGCTCGCCCAACATATCACAACAGACTTTTGTACACACAGATCAGACACACACAGAGACTGACTGACTGCAGTTCCATTGGCAGTGCTTTAGTCAGGGCAGTGATTAAGTATTAACCCATGTTTTTTGTAAGTGGGAGGAAACCCACACAAACACGGGGAGAACAGGAAAACTCAGCTGGGGTTCAAACCAAGGATATACAGTGAAAGATTTCTACTGGGAACGTAAGGCCTAATGGGAACATTAGAAATCAGTGATTAAGTGCACAATTGTTTTGCTGGACTTGAAACAATGGCTACCAAATGTTTCAGGATCTGATTCTAATAAGTGGTTTTGAGGAGTGAATTCTTGTTAAGGTTATGGTGATGTCTAAAACAGGCCTGGGCCTATTATGGTGAGTCACTGTGTGATTCCCATGCTGGTAAGGGGCCACTTGGGAGCCTGTCACACACTGCATTGCTCCAGCACAGAGTATGGTCTGACCATTACTTCTCTCACCAGAAACACGCGGACCGGAGAGAGGCGCCACGTGTGTTGTTGACTGAACTGCCATGTACTCCTTTCCTACCAAGAGAAGGAAAAGAACGTGAGAACCCACAGCCGTTAACCCACTGCTTAGTAAGTATTTACTCACCAGCCTCACTGACAGACTCCTCAGTCTGTACTCACCAGCCTCACTGACAAACTCCTCAGTCTGTACTCACCAGCCTCACTGACAGACTCCTCTCAGAGTCTGTACTCACCAGCCTCACTGACAAACTCCTCAGTCTGTACTCACCAGCCTCACTGACAGACTCCTCTCAGAGTCTGTACTCACCAGCCTCACTGACAGACTCCTCTCAGAGTATGTACTCACCAGCCTCACTGACAGACTCCTCTCAGAGTCTGTACTCACCAGCCTCACTGACAAATTCCTCAGTCTGTACTCACCAGCCTCACTGACAGACTCCTCTCAGAGTCTGTACTCACCAGCCTCACTGACAAACTCCTCTCAGAGTCTGTACTCACCAGCCTCACTGACAAACTCCTCAGTCTGTACTCACCAGCCTCACTGACAGACTCCTCTCAGAGTCTGTACTCACCAGCCTCACTGACAAACTCCTCAGTCTGTACTCACCAGCCTCACTGACAGACTCCTCTCAGAGTCTGTACTCACCAGCCTCACTGACAAACTCCTCAGAGTCTGTACTCACCAGCCTCACTGACAGACTCCTCTTAGAGTCTGTACTCACCAGCCTCACTGAAAGACTGCTCTCAGTCTGTACTCACCAGCCTCACTGACAGACTCCTCTCAGAGTCTGTACTCACCAGCCTCACTGACAGACTGAAGGTTACAAGGTGCTTAGAGGGAATGTCTAATCCAATGGTTCTTTCCCCACCAACCTTCATCCATGTTTCCAGTCATTCTGAAGCCGTTCTCTTCAGTCTGTCTGGTAACGAGACTAAACAAACGGACATCTGAGTTGGCTTTCAGCTCAAATTAAAATCACCTGTGTTTGAAATGAATATTATTTAATTTTATTGTAAGTATTCTGTTAAGATTTTTCAAAATTGCATCAATCTGTTTTGAATGAACAGTTTTGAAAACAGTGTGTTAGCATTTCAAAGATGTCCAACAAATATGTAGTAGGTGGTGGAGTAGGAATGAGAAAAGAGTACAAGGTTTTCGGAAAATGTGGTCATTGAATGCATTTTGGGTGAAAACAATAAAAAATTATTCACAGTTAGGCACACAGACTAATGTTTGTCTGACTGCGAGAAGTGTTTTGACAATGTGAGCAGTGAATGTTAGCACTCAAAAACAATATTGAATGGAATGCACTTAACGTAAAGCAAACACATTTGTACCTAACCACCGATATAACACTATCTTTATATCTGTCATTGCAGCCTGTCAAACCCGTTTAGCCAGCACCTAAACCCTTAGATGCCACTGAAGTACATTGATATTTCCAATGGTGCCATGAATGACTATTTGTGCATCTCACAGCTTAATTAATCTAGTCCTTTTCCATCGTCATTGTATCAATTCATCTCTATGAATCCTTCGCCTCTTCATAATTTAGTGACGCACTTCCTTGTGCCATAAAGCAATATTGTCACAGTTTCACGGGAGATCATAACTGGTGGCAGACAAAATCAATGTTACATATTGAGACTTCAAGAGGACTGATCTGAACGCCGATTTTTTCATTCTCCCAAAGACATTACAATGTGCAAACTATTGAAAGGTTTTGATAATCCGTTAATACAAAAAAGTTGCATATAGCCGCTTTAAAGATGTGGGGCTTGTTACTCAAGAGGTTTATGTATCAAAGTTATTATTAGCACAGGTCTATGAAAATAGTATTAATCTAATTCACGTCATATATTAAAGGAATACTTATAATACATTTGCATACCTCAATATAGCAGGAAACCGATTTTCTACTCCAAGTAGGGAATGAGTCTTTACCCCAAGTGAAGGAGTTCAAGTATCTCGGGGTCTTGTTCTCGAGTGAGGGGAAAATGGAACGAGAGATGGGCCGGAGACTTGGAGCAGCGGGTGCGGTGTTGCAGTCGCTCTATCGCACCGTTGTGACGAAGAGAGAGCTGACCCAGAAGGCAAAGCTCTCAATCTACCGGTCTATCTTCGTTCCTACTCTCACCTATGGTCATGAAGGGTGGGTCATGACCGAAAGAACGAGATCGCGGATACAAGCGGCGGAAATGAGTTTCCTCCCGGAGGGTGGCTGGCATCTCCCTTAGGGATAGGGTGAGAAGTTCAGCCATTTGTGAGGGACTCGGAGTAGAGCCGCTGCTTCTTTGCGTAGAAAGGAGCCAGTTGAGGTGGTTCGGGCATCTAGTAAGGATGCCACCTGGCCGCCTCCCTAGGGAGGTGTTCCAGGCACGTCCAGCTGGGCGGAGGCCGCGGGGCAGACCTAGGACCAGGTGGAGGGATTATATCTCCACACTGGCCTGGGAACGCCTTGGAATCCCCCAGTCAGAGCTGGTTAATGTGGCCCGGGAAAGGGAAGTTTGGGATGCCTTGCTGGAACTGCTACCTCCGCGACCCGACCCCGGACAAAGCGGATGAAGATGAAGATGAATATACAAGGAATGGAAATGATGAACAGAATTTGAGGCAGCTAAATGGTGTCTGTCTTTTCCATTAATTTTGAATTGAGTTCTATTTTTATGTGTTTAAACTGAAGGTCTGGGACCTGGATTGATGGACAGGGTTAATGTAGGGTTAGGGTTAGGCATCAGGGTTAATGTAGGGTTAGGGTTAGACATCAGGACAGGGTTAATGTAGGGTTAGGGTTAGGCATCAGGGTTAATGTAGGGTTAGGGTTAGGCATTAGGACAGGGTTAATGTAGGGTTAGGGTTAGGCATCAGGGTTAATGTAGGGTTAGGGTTAGGCATCAGGGTTTATGTAGGGTTAGGGTTAGGCATCAGGACAGGGTTAATGTAGGGTTAGGGTTAGGCATCAGGGTTAATGTAGGGTTAGGGTTAGGGTTAGGGTTAGGCATCAGGACAGGGTTAATGTAGGGTTAGGCATCAGGGTTAATGTAGGGTTAGGGTTAGGCATCAGGACAGGGTTAATGTAGGGTTAGGGTTAGGCATCAGGGTTAATGTAGGGTTAGGGTTAGGCATCAGGGTTAATGTAGGGTTAGGGTTAGGCATCAGGGTTAATGTAGGGTTAGGGTTAGGCATCAGGACAGGGTTAATGTAGGGTTAGGGTTAGGCATCAGGGTTGATCTCGGGCCGTGCTCCATCTAAACAGAGGACATCACCAAGAAGTCCATTGTTTTCACTGAGTTCATATAAGAACGACACTGGATTTTCTTCATCAATCAGTCTTTCTTAAACTCTTCATCACTCAGCCTTCATTAAAGGAGTTTATTAAAGGGAGCAAAGCGAGCCGGTACTGATAGCTTAGTCATTGTGATAAACTGGGTTACTTTTACCTACCAGCCTAAATAAATAAAGAGAAGAGACTAGACAAGGCTGTTTGACCTTTGACACGTTGTTTTAGCCTCCTGCCGTCAGTGGCAGCCTCTTCACTTCCTGTAACTAGTGGTATTGTTGGAGAAGACCCCCGAGGATATCTTAATGTGCATATCTTCTTATTCTATTCCTATGGCATGTACCTTCTTCATATTCAGACGTTTTTAACATAGTTATTAACATGCTAACCACCAGGGTTCAGGGATTTCGTTCATGAAATTCTATCCAGATAACCTTTGGAAAGTGGGATTGTGCGCTGGTGCTGTCTAATACACCACGTAGATATTACAGACTGGGTTCACCACTGGTGCTGTCTAATACACCACATAGATGTTACAGACTGGGTTCACCACTGGTGCTGTCTAATACACCACGTAGATGTTACAGACTGGGTTCACCACTAAGTAAAGTTGCTGCCTTTTTGTTTCAATGAAAGCTTAATTGACATAAACTCTTTTTAGGAAAGGCTACAAGTTCTGAAGGGAAAAGACAACTAAACAGTACATTGTTATGTTTCCTTATGAGTTCATTTTGTTCAAAGAGCACAATGTCACACAGAACAGCGCACTCTCACTGGCAAATGTATGTATGCTTAAACAGGTGAATTGAAACCACCCCACATATGACTAACTGTTTTTAATCCCCCTCCTGCTCTTTCTCTGATAAGGACCTCACACCAATGCTCTTTGAACCTCTGGCGTTGAGACATATTATTCACTGACATACTGGCTGGCTCGCTGACTGACTGACAGACCGGCTGGCTCGCTGACTGACTGACAGACTGGCTGACTTACTGACTGCTGACATACCGGCTGATTAACTGAATCCTGAGACTGGTAAGTCTTCTATGGTTTGTCTCACTTATTAGTTTGAAGCCATTTATAAGCAGTCAATGAATGAGTTTTCTCTGAAAAGAAAAGGGAATATTTCCTCAGTGAGCAGCAAAAAGGATAATGTGTCCCCCGGTGTCTCACTGCTGAAGATAACATTATAATAATAACTTTATTTAACCAGATAACATAACAATATTAATAATAATATATTGTATTTCGTTTCTGGCACTTTTCTCAAAGACTCAAAGCACACAATTTGGTTGCCAATTAAGCACAGAACAAACGGACAGACAGCTAACACACACAACACTCCGAGTGTTGCCACGGCAGCCAATTTGCACCAGAGTTGCTCACCCAACATTTTGCAGCAGACTTGCTCACACACATTGGACACACAGACTCCAGTTGAATTGGCAGTGACTGGTCAGGGCACTGGTAGGAGTATGGAGCATGTTTTTTTTTTTTGATGGTGGGAGGAAACCGGAGTACGCCGTGGAAACCCACACAAACACGGGGAGAATATGCAAATTCCACACAGAAAGGCCCTTGGGTCAGGTGGGGTTCAAACCAAGGACCTTCTTGCTGTGAGGTAACAGTGCTAACCACTGAGTCACCGTGCTACCCAACGTAGGTCTCTGACACTGTAGTAAATGTGTCCTTCAAGGTCATGAGACAGACAAGAAGACTGAGGGGATTTAAAAGATTTAAATGCTTTGTTAGTTTCATGATCAAGGATCTTCAGATCACAGTTCAATTCATCAATCTACAGAAAAGTTGTATGTTGTACTTGCAGTCAAAAATATTCTTCTGCATATCTGCATTGCATTTGAACATGCATTGGATGAAATTCCATTGCCAACATGCCTCTCAAGTCTTTTTTTTTATTATTACACTTTTCCGTATTTATCATTGTATTTTTTGTAATTTGTATGTAAAAGTATTTATTGTATTTTCATTACATTACATTACAGTAATTTAGCAGACACTTTTTTTTCCCAAAGCGACTTACAAATAGTGCTTACATCAAGAGCAGGTAAAAAACAATTAATGTAAAAATGAGTCATATTTAAAGTTTAAAGTACCAGTAATCCCTGCCCCACTATGATAGAGCTCTATATTACCAGTAATCCCTGCACCACTATGATAGAGCTCTGTATTACCAGTAATCCATACCCCACTATGATAGAGCTCTGTATTACCAGTAATCTCTGACCCACTATGATAGAGCTCAGTATTACCAGTAATCTCTGCCCCACTATGATAGAACTCTGTATTACCAGTAATCCCTGCCCCACTATGATAGAGCTCAGTATTACCAGTAATCCCTGCCCCGCTATGATAGAGCTCTATATTACCTGTAATCCATACCCCACTATGATAGAG
Organism: Galaxias olidus; assembly: GCA_026901105.3. Classification (NCBI taxonomy): domain Eukaryota; kingdom Metazoa; phylum Chordata; class Actinopteri; order Galaxiiformes; family Galaxiidae; genus Galaxias; species Galaxias olidus. The sequence goes on from JAPMUY010003460.1 coordinate 230,804, forward strand.
CTCTGTATTACCAGTAATCCCTGCCCCACTATGATAGAGGTCTGTATTACCAGTAATCCCTGCCCCACTATGATAGAGCTCTGTATTACCAGTAATCCCTGCCCCACTATGATAGAGCTCTGTATTACCAGTAATCCATACCCCACTATGATAGAGCTCTGTATTACCAGTAATCCCTGCCCCACTATGATAGAGCTCTGCATTACCAGTAATCCATACCCCACTATGATATAGCTCTGTAGCTGTGGTTAGAGGGATAGATTCCCTTCTTTATATAGAAATTGACTTTAATAAGTTGATCAGTGTGTTAATGATTAGTGACATGCCTCAGACGGTCATGCACATGACCACACTGTTATATAAACACATACCATGTTAAACAACATTATGTTAAACACATGGGGAAATCAGACGGTCATGCACATGACCACACTGTTATATAAACACATACCATGTTAAACAACATTATGTTAAACACATGGGGAAATCATATTCCTACTAAAGGAATTGATGACAGACCCTAATTGAAGACATGCCTCTTTTGTCTATGCAGCCCTGGTGTGCTGGGGAATTGGCCCATTCTCTATAAGAAATGATTTGAAAATTACAGTCACTGAGTGGAATTCCAGATGGTCAGAGGTTTGTGTTGGGGGACCAGCAAAGTACCAAAGTTCAGATAAAATGTCTCAAGACGACTGATAACGAGTTTATCCTAGGCCATAAAGGAGCTACACTTGAACCACATCCTTTCAGTCAGCAACTCTGAATCAAAACAAAACCTTTTTTTAAGAGGAAGAGAAAAAACGTGACCACTCTGTAAAACTGAGTAGCGCAGGAATTCTGTGTTTCACAATAGAGAAACTGCAAAAGAAGCGACATTTACTTCTGCAAGTCTAGAAAACGGTTTCATTTGATTTGTTTGTGGGTTATCGGAGGAAGAGAGCGCTGTTCTTCACCTGTTCAGGCAGGCGTACGGGGAGAGGGAAATTCCTGACTCTGGTCACATCTTAAGCTGACACATCAGGGGATAGGGTAGTGGCACGCTCTAAAACAAGCCCTCCTCAGAGTCAAGGCTGTCCAGTGCTGTAAAACAAGCCCTCCTCAGAGTCAAGGCAGTCCAGTGCTGTAAAACAAGCCCTCCTCAGCGATAAGGCAGTCCAGTGCTCTAAAACAAGCCCTCCTCAGAGTCAAGGCTGTTCAGTGCTGTAAAACAAGCCCTCCTCAGCGATAAGGCAGTCCAGTGCTGTAAAACAAGCCCTCCTCAGAGTCAAGGCAGTCCAGTACTGTAAAACAAGCCCTCTTCAGTCAAGGAAGTCCAGTGCTCTAAAACAAGCCCTCCTCAGCGATAAGGCAGTCCAGTGCTGTAAAACAAGCCCTCCTCAGTCAAGGCAGTCCAGCACTGTAAAACAAGCACACCTCATGCTCATACTAACAGGTTGCAGACAGTCAGTGGCAGTGTGCTCCTATCTGCTGGCTCATTCATTGTGTGTTAACACCAGCATGTAAGATTCTTGCTGGGACACAGAATGTTTGGACACAGGGTTGGGGTTGGGGTTAAACAGAATGTGTGGGAGTAGTGTGGAACAGGAAAATATCTGTCAGCCAGTCTATGTCCTCTTTGAGAACTGAACACCACTCTCATCTTGCAGGTAAGAAAGTGTAGTATTTAGGAATGTGTGTTGTCCTCACAGCAGGCTTATTGCTGTAATGAATGATACTGCACCATAGGACAGCACTCCTAGTTGAATGTGATAATATTGATAAAGAAATGTTTTTCAAAATGAATTACAGAGTGCCAAAGTGAATATTTTGTAAACAATTTTAGACTAATAACTAATTGTATGTCACATATTATAGTGTAGCAGCTAGAGTTCTATTACATTTTTTTTACCAGAATTTAAAGTTTAAAAGTTTAAAGTGCAATTACAAATTATAACATTTGAAGAAAAAAAATAGATTTTACTATTATAATATTATAAAGTTCTCCTATCAGAAACTGTTTCACAAGTAGAAGCATCTATAACATTTATGAATCTATTTACAATTATTATTTATTATTATTATTATTATTATTATTATTATTACATTAACATCTATAATGTGTATTAATCTATTTACAATTATTATTATTATTACATGAGCACCTATGAAATGTATTAATCTATTTAGATAATCTACAACTTGGAAGTGAAAGGCAGGCAGGGTTAACTGTTACACGGAGTAGCTAGTGATCTAAATTGGTTAGTTTTGCTCAATCATGATTTAAGTGAATTTAATGAATTAATTTAATTCATTATTTTAACAATTTATTGACTTTTTCAACAATATCATGACTAGATATTTGATCTCCTTAATGTAATCCCAGAGTCTTTTAACCATGTACAGTGTGTTGCATGGCCACTAGGGTGTCCTTCTAATGAAAGCACAGAGAGACATACAACACCGTGTCTGTCCAAATTCACACCAAACTCTCAGTCTCTTTCATGTCAAACCTCTAGCTTCACTAGACAAAACATTAGTTTGACAGTCATGGTTTCTGTTGTTGCTACATTTATTTTCATAGTAATTACAAATTCAGATTTGAATGATTCCTAACCTTTTCTTTCTGTAAGTGGAGTTTGAGTAGCTGTTGTTTGTGGTCAGCAGCCATTGTTGGCTGGGTCTGCTGCTGCTTCTTCCACTTCCCTTATTTAACAATCTATCAGCAAAGCAGGACATGGGGGAGTGAAGGACATCTCCACAGCACGGTTGTCTGGCAAGCCTCTGAAACGTTTGGCCAGTTATGATGTTCTTAGACTACAATAGAGAGGAAGAATGGGAATATCAATCAACACACACTGTACACGAAAAAAAGGTACCTTCAGATTAATCGTCATTTATTATTATTATTGTTGTTTTATTCACTGGACTCCTTATTCACTACTACTGATCAGGAAACCCCCCTGCCCTGCGGAAGCGGCTGATTGCTGACAGGTGTTCCAGCTCTTAGCTGTCCCAACTGAGCACCAACCAGTTAACATACTGTAAAGTTAGCTTTACTTATACATGTCCAAGGGGAAGTCTGCTAACATACTGAGGAGGACGAATTTCTCTGGTTTGTGTGAGGAGTATCTCTGGTCTGTGTAAGCAGTATCTCTGGTCTGTGTGAGGAGTATCTCTGGTCTTTAAAGAGCATCTCTGGTTTGTGTGAGGAGTATCTCTGGTCTTTGAGGAGTATCTCTGGTTTGTGTGAAGGGTATCTCTGGTTTGTGTGTGAGGAGTATATCTGGTCTTTGAGGAGTATCTCTGGTTTGTGTGAGGAGTATCTATGGTTAGTGTGAGGAGTATCTCTGGTCTGTGAATTAAGTAAGTAAGGTAGGATGCGGTGACATCATACTATACATGGACAGTGGAATGTTGTCAGAGCCAATCAGGCTTCAGTGATTACAGAGCGATGTCTTATCCAGGTGTTGACCAGGAACACAGGAGACCATGCTAGCCCGGGCTGGCTTTGTGTTGGGGGGTAGCCAGTGATCAGATTGAAAACAATAGTGTGATTTCTAAGTGCATTGTTTCTCCAGAGTGTGTGAGACCTGGAGAACTTGATGACCAGTTGGCTCCCACAGGAGCAGTTTAGGAGGTCCTGTTGATTACCCAAGCTGATTGTTAGACCATCTAAACATAAGGGTTTGCAGTTTAGGAGGTCCTGTTGTTTACTAAAGCTGATTGTTAGACCATCTAAAAATTAAGGTTAGCAGTTTAGGAGGTCCTGTTGTTTCCTGTGTCTAAATACCAGTGGATAATCGGGGTGGATGTGCCAAGAGCAGCTCGATTTAGCATTGTTCAAAAGCCTACGTTTTAGGCTTTACTCTAAATAGAGTTTATAATTCAAAATGAATTAAACCCCTTTTACTTACTACGCATTTATATTAAAGAGTATCCAGACGTAGCCAGTAGCATTTAAAGAGTATCCAGACGTAGCCAGTAGCATTTATATTAAAGAGTATCCAGACGTAGCCAGCAGCATTTATATTCAAGAGTATCCAGACGTAGCCAGTAGCATTTATATTAAAGAGTATCCAGACGTAGCCAGTAGCATTTATATGAAAGAGTATCCAGACGTAGCCAGTAGCATTTAAAGAAGATCCAGACGTAGCCAGCAGCATTTATATAACAGAGTATCCAGATGTAGCCAGTAGCATTTATATTAAAGAGCATCCAGACGTAGCCAGTAGCATTTAAAGAGTATCCAGACGTAGCCAGCAGCATTTATATGAAAGAGTATCCAGACGTAGCCAGTAGCATTTATATGAAAGAGTATCCAGACGTAGCCAGTAGCATTTAAAGAGTATCCAGACGTAGCCAGCAGCATTTATATAACAGAGTATCCAGATGTAGCCAGTAGCATTTATATTAAAGAGCATCCAGACGTAGCCAGTAGCATTTATATAAAAGAGTATCCAGACGTAGCCAGTAGCATTTAAAGAGTATTCAGATGTAGCCAGTAGCATTTATATGAAAGAGTATCCAGATGTAGCCAGTAGCATTTATATGAAAGAGTATCCAGACGTAGCCAGTAGCATTTAAAGAGTATTCAGATGTAGCCAGTAGCATTTATATTAAAGAGTATCCAGACGTGGCCAGTAGACTTATCACAGCCTCCTTGACAATTTTAAAAAGATGCAAAAAATCAGGAGAGGTAGCAAAATATTTCGAGGGTAGGATCATGGGATGTACATTGTCTAGTAACACACTCCCCCTGGAGTAACCCTAACCCTATAATGACATTACATAATGGAGGGCAGTGACTGCGAGTCTAATAGCAGTTATGACGCTGAAAATTCATTTAAAGTCGAAGACATTTCCCCTTCCTTCATCCCCAGTGAGCCAGGACCACACGGTTTAATAGAAATATATCATACTGAGTATTGCTGAGTATTGCTGAGTAACAGTAGCAGTAACAGAGTTCCTGCTTCATCCCTGGAGAGCCAGGACCACACAGCGTGTCCTCTAGGATTTGTTTCAGCAGCGGGGAAAAACATTTTGTTGTATTTGGTGCACTCGTTCCGCTGGCATAGTGAATATCAATAGGTAATTTTTACTTAAAATAAAGTGACACTTAATAATAACTTAGTAATAATACTACTAACAATAAGAAGAAGAAGAAGTAGAAGAAGAATGATAATAATAACTCCTCTACTCCTTCCCTCGTACGTGTGAAACAGAGTTTAATTTACTTTGCTGGTATTCTTTTCAGTTTTGTGTTCATGTTAACTAGCTCTTCCAAATCATGGAGACAAATAGATAAAAAAAGCGAATTCAGCAAACCCTAACCCAAAAGCTACTGTAACACATATACAATACAATGTATTTATTAGCAAAAGAAAAAATAAACCTTTTTATGGAGTGAAAGAACAGGGGAGGGACTCTATTGGGCACCCACTCAGTAAACCGCATACTGTGTCACCTTACCTTACTTACCTACCACTCACAAACACTTAGATTGTTCATTGGTATTTTAACAGAGAAGTTACACCAACAACATAATTTCAGATAATGTAATTTAATTTTATTTAAGATATGATGGGGGAAAATGTTTACATTTCTAAACTTCTAAATGGACTGTCCTGCCCCTTGCTGTATATTAATTGCAAAATCTGAAAGTTTGTTCTTCTAGAATGAAGTCCCCTATTTTCAGTTAATTTTACAAGTGGATTAAGAAGATAAAGCCTTTAGTCTCACTACTTTTAAGGTCACTGCGTGTTTGTGTGTGTGTGGGGGGGGGGGGGCTGCTGGCGGCATCATAGATAGCTGTTATCTCACGCTGATGGCGGAGCAGGGAGGAGCTGGCAGAGTTCTTAGAACAGCAGCAGAATGCCCACCGCCTCTCACTGTAACACACAGACAGCTGGAAAACAACCTGGCTCGTTGGAAATTGAAGTTTGATGCTGTTTGCTTTCATTTTATCTTGTTCGAGTAAGCATCTTTATTGATGTTCTGTCTCTCTTCTATGTGCATATGGACTTCTATGTGCATATGAACAAACCCTAACCCTAACCCAGCTCTGTGTGTTCTGTGTTCCAGAGTAGCCACTGAATTGAAGGAGCAGTTACGGAGGAAACACAATGGCTGTACCGAGGGATACGTGAGTAGCAGCAAGTCTGTTTCATTTAAACCAGGATCCTGTCTGTCTGTTAATTGCATTTAAACCAGGATCCTGTCTTTCTGTTTCATTTAAACCAGGATCCTTTCTGTCTATTTCATTTAAACCAGGGTCCTGTCTGTCTGTTTCATTCAAACCAGAATCCTGTGTCTGTTTTATTTAAACCAGGATCCTGTCTGTCTATTAATTTCATTTAAACCAGGATCCTGTCTGTCTGTTTCATTTAAACCAGGATCCTGTCTGTCTTTTTAATTTAAACCAGGGTCCTGTCTGTCTGTTTCATTCAAACCAGGATCCTGTGTGTCTGTTTTATTTAAACCAGGATCCTGTCTGTCAATTAATTTCACTTAAACCAGGATCCTGTCTGTCTGTTTCATTTAAACCAGGATCCTGTCTGTCTATTTAATTTAAACCAGGGTCCTGTCTGTCTGTTTCATTCAAACCAGGGTCCTGTGTCTGTTTTATTTAAACCAGGATCCTGTGTGTCTGTTTCATTTAAACCAGGATCCTGTCTGTTTCATTTAAACCAGGATCCTGTGTGTCTGTTTCATTTAAACCAGGATCCTGTCTGTTTCATTTAAACCAGGATCCTGTCTGTCTGTTTAATTTAAACCAGGGTCCTGTGTTTCTGTTTCATTTAAACCAGGGTCCATTCTGTCTGTTTAATTTAAACCAGGATCCTGTCTGTCTGTTTCATTTAAACCAGGATCCTGTCTGTCTGTTTCATTTAAACCAGGGTCCTGTCTGTGTTTTTCATTTAAACCAGGATCCTAACCCTAACTATAACCAGGATCCTAACTGGCCTTGCTGCATCTGATAACTGCATAAACAGTACATACAAAAAAAACATATTAAACGTTAAATTAATTAAGCATATTAATAGCCTACATGACGTGGAAGTGTATTTTCTGTCCTGAGGATACAATGCTGAAGTTTATTGATTTTCTTAAAACACATTTTTTTAAGCCTACAGATACAATGTTGTGTAATGATGAAGGGTATTTTTAAACCTGCAGATATAACGTGGTGTATTGATGAAGAGTATGTTTAAACCTGCAGATATAATGTTGTGTAATGATGAAGAGTATGTTTAAACCTGCATGTATAATGTTGTGTAATGATGAAGAGTATTTTTTAAGCCTACATGTACAATGTTGTGTAATTCATGAAGAGTATGTTTAAACCTGCAGATATAATGTGGTGTATTGTAGAAGAGTATGTTTAAACCTGCAGATACAGTGTGTAATGATGAAGAGTATTTTTAAACCTACAGGTACAATGTGGTGTGGCTGATCTTCTTTATGCTGGGGTTGGGAACTCTGTTGCCATGGAACTTCTTCATGACAGCCACTATGGTACTGTCCATGGTTTTACATCATTTCTAATCTAAGTTGCTATATGCTGTACAAATACAGCCATTTTACTGTAGAATCTAAGCTTTTATATGCTGTACATACACAGACATTTTACAGTAGAATCTAAGATCTTATATGCTGTATATACACATTCATTTTACAGTAGAATCTATGCTGTACATACACAGGCATTTCACAGTTGAATCTAAACTCATATACTGTACATACAAATCCGTTTCACTGTAGAATCTAAGATCTTATATTCTGTGCATACACAGCCATTTTACATCATCATCATCATCTTCATCCGCATTGTCCGGGTTCGGGTCGCGGAGGTAGCAGTTCCAGCAGGGCATCCCAAACTTCCCTTTCCCGGGCCACATTAACCAGCTCTGACTGGGGGATTCCAAGGCGTTCCCAGGCCAGTGTGGAGATATAATCCCTCCACCTGGTCCTAGGTCTGCCCCGCGGCCTCCGCCCAGCTGGACTTGCCTGGAACACCTCCCTAGGGAGGCGGCCAGGTGGCATCCTTACTAGATGCCCAAACCACCTCAACTGGCTCCTTTCTACGCAAAGAAGCAGTGGCTCTACTCCGAGTCCCTCACGAATGGCTGAACTTCTCACCCTATCCCTAAGGGGGATGCCAGCCACCCTCCGGAGGAAACTCATTTCCGCCGCTTGTATCCGCAATCTCGTTCTTTCGGTCATGACCCACCCTTCATGACCATAGGTGAGAGTAGGAACGAAGATAGACCGGTAGATTGAGAGCTTTGCCTTCTGGCTCAGCTCTCTCTTCGTCACAACGGTGCGATAAAGCGACTGCAACACCGCACCCGCTGCTCCAATTCTCTGGCCCATCTCTAGTTCCATTTTCCCCTCACTCGAGAACAAGACCCCGAGATACTTGAACTCCTTCACTTGGGGTAAAGACTTATTCCCTACTTGGAGTAGACAATCCATCGGTATACTGCTCGGAAACATGGCCTCAGATTTGGAGGTGCTGATCCTCGTCCCATTTTACAGTAGAATCTAAATTCTTATATGCTGTACATACACATCCATTTTACTGTATAATCTAAGATTCTATATGCTGTATATACACATACATTTTACAGTAGAATCTATGCTGTACCTACAGAGCCATTTTACAGTAGAATCTAGGCTCTTATATGCTGTATATACACAGCCATTTCACAGTAGAATCTAAGATCTTGTATGATGTATTTACACAACCATGTTACAGTTGAATCTCCTGTCTCTTAAGTACTTCACCAGTCGCTTAAAGGAGGCTGTGCCGACCACTGTGCCTGATCTTGGCCCAGTGGGACCTGGAGACAGTGGGCTAAATGGAACCGAGGAGCAGGCTGATGACCGCAGCACTCTGGAGGCCATTTTCAACAACGTGATGACGCTGTGTGCCATGGTGCCCCTGCTGGCCTTTACCTGCCTCAACTCCTTCCTGCATTCATTGTAAGACCCTAACCCAACCAACAGTATATACACTAACCCTAACCCAACTAGCAGTCTATACACTAACCCTAACCCAACCAACAGTATATACATCGTCTATACACTAACCCTAACCCAACCAATAGTCTATACACTAACCCTAACCCAACTAACAGTCAATACACTAACCCTAACGCAACTAACAGTCTATACACAAACCCTAACCCAACCAACCGTATATACACTAACCCTAACCCAACCAACAGTATATACACTAACCCTAACCCAACCAACAGTCTATAAACCGTCTATACACTAACCTTAACCCAACTAACAGTCTATACACTAGCCATAACCAAACCAACAGTCTATACACTAACCCTAACCCAACCAACAGTCTATACACTAACCCTAACCCAACCAACAGTCTATACACTAACCCTTACCCTAACCCAACTAACAGTCTATACACTAACCCTAACCCAACTATAAGTCTATACACTAACCCTAACCCAACTAACAGTCTATACACTAACCCTAACCCTAACCCAACTTGCAGTCTATACACTAACCCAAACCCAACCAACAGTCCATATACTAACCCTAACCCAACCAACAGTCTATACACTAACAATAACCCAACCAACAGTCTATAAACCGTCTATACACTAACCACCCAACTAGCAGTCTATACACTAACCCTAACCCAACTATAAGTCTATACACTAACCCTAACCCAACTAACAGTCTATACACTAACCCTAACCCAACTTGCAGTCTATACACTAACCCAAACCCAACCAACAGTCTATACACTAACCCTAACCCAACCAACAGTCTATACACTAACAATAACCCAACCAACAGTCTATAAACCGTCTATACACTAACCACCCAACTATAAGTCTATACACTAATCCTAACCCAACTAACAGTCTATACACTAACCCTAACCCTAACCCAACTTGCAGTCTATACACTAACCCAAACCCAACCAACAGTCTATACACTAACCCTAACCCAACCAACAGTCTATACACTAACAATAACCCAACCGTCTATAAACAGTCTATACACTAACCACCCAACTAGCAGTCTATACACTAACCCTAACCCAACTATCAGTCTATACACTAACCCTAACCCAACTAACAGTATATACACTAACCCTAACCCAACTAACAGTCTATACACTAACCCTAACCTCAACTCTAAGATTGGGTTGTTAGCGGGGTTGTTAGTGGGATCTTGACGACGTGCAACAATGTAATCAAATAAATGATATGATCATATAAATACGACCTAGTTCATATGCCTATAAAAATTAATAAATGAATTGTCTAGATGCCAACATATTTTATAAAAGACCTGGCTTCTGTAACAACAACAGGCTATTTCTCAAACTTTTATTGAAACAAACACCAGCTACAAATTACCCTCTTCACACGCTCTCACGCATTCACGTATTTGCTTCTGGGAAGTGTACACTGCTATTGCAGACCATTGAAAAACGCTATAATGCCGCTTGGCATGGTGCCTATATGCAACGCTTGCAAGCGGAAAAATAAATCTGACAGTGCTCTATTTTTTACTTCTGCAAAGCGGCAAGCCATGGGTGACTGTAGTCAGAGCCTGGCGATCCAATAGGAACATTTGAGAGAGATGTATTCCAATATTAATTTTGTATTGGTTGCTGTAAGAATTAGAAGTAATGAAACTGGGGAAATGGCTGTAAATAGTCATGTTTCTTCAACTACACAGACTAATAAATATCTGACACGTGCAGTGACGACCCCAAGCCACAGCACAATACTGTACTCGTCTCTCATTATCACGCAGAGATTTTCGGAAAAGTTGGCAGCCCTGGCAACAATCAAACTATTGGGCCTACTCTTTTTTATGTGCTATTTGGGGTAAAAAAAAATAAGAAAACGCTAACCCTAACCCTGCTAACATAGTCTATACACTAACCCTAACACTGCTAACAGTCTATACACATACCACATTCCTGTTCCTTTCTCCATAATACTTCAAACTTGGACAGCTGTAAGATGGCTGACAGTGTAACACCTCTCATTATAAGATGCACATGTAAATAACCATTTCTCTGCAGAGTCCCTCAGAAGGTCCGGGTAATGGGGAGCTTGGTTGTAATCCTCCTGGTGTTCGCCATTACCGCCATCTTGGTGAAAGTCACCATCAGCCCACTGCCCTTCTTCACCATCACTATGATCAAGATCGTCATCATTAACTGTGAGTCCCTATCCTTTTGGTTGACACTCAGTGTAACTGTAGAGACACTCATCATTACCTGTGAGTGCTGTTCTATCTGACAGATAACTAGAAACACTCAGTGTGATTTGAACACCGTGGATTAATAACCTTTAAGTTGTTTTAAATTCCTAATCTGAACTGCATACAACTTTCACCAGTCCCTCTGGTCACTAGCGAGTACTGATGTGGACTTAAACTCTATGTCTGTGTAGTGTGTGTGTGTGTGTGGGGGGGGGGGGGGGTTCAGGGAACACTGATGTTCACATAAACTGACATTGTAATTACACAAAATACAGAGGATGTATGTGTATATATATGTTTTGACTGTGCCCCAGGTTTTGGAGCCATCTTGCAGGGCAGTTTGTTTGGCATGGCCGGTTTACTTCCTGAAGGCTACACCACCCCCATCATGAGTGGCCAGGGACTGGCAGGAACCTTTGCTGCCTTGGCCATGATCTGCGCCATTGCTAGTGAGTTCCCTGCAGCATTGAAGGACCACAGTTATAGTTATTAAAACTGTTACACTTTAGTAATTAAACTGAGGCTGTTTCCTGCAGCATTGAAGGACTGCTGTTATAATTTAGTTATTAAACTGAGGATGTTACCTGCAGCATTGAAGGACCACTGTTATAATTTAGTTAATAAACTGAGGCTGTTTCCTGCAGCATTGAAGGACCACTGTTATAATTTAGTTATTAAACTGAGGATGTTACCTGCAGCATTGAAGGACCACTGTTATAATTTAGTTATTAAACTGAGGATGTTACCTGCAGCATTGAAGGACCACTGTTATAATTTAGTTATTAAACTGAGGATGTTACCTGCAGCATTGAAGGACTACTGTTATAATTTAGTTATTAAACTGAGGATGTTCCCTGCAGCATTGAAGGACCACTGTTATAATTTAGTTATTAAACTGAGGATGTTACCTGCAGCATTGAAGGACCACTGTTATAATTTAGTTATTAAACTGAGGATGTTACCTGCAGCATTGAAGGACCACTGTTATAATTTAGTTATTAAACTGAGGATGTTACCTGCAGCATTGAAGGACCACTGTTATAATTTAGTTATTAAACTGAGGATGTTACCTGCAGCATTGAAGGACCACTGTTATAATTTAGTTATTAAACTGAGGATGTTACCTGCAGCATTGAAGGACCACTGTTATAATTTAGTTATTAAACTGAGGATGTTACCTGCAGCATTGAAGGACCACTGTTATAATTTAGTTATTAAACTGAGGATGTTACCTGCAGCATTGAAGGACCACTGTTATAATTTAGTTATTAAACTGAGGATGTTACCTGCAGCATTGAAGGACCACTGTTATAATTTAGTTATTAAACTGAGGCTGTTTCCTGCAGCATTGAAGGACCACTGTTATAATTTAGTTATTAAACTGAGGATGTTACCTGCAGCATTGAAGGACCACTGTTATAATTTAGTTATTAAACTGAGGATGTTACCTGCAGCATTGAAGGACCACTGTTATAATTTAGTTATTAAACTGAGGATGTTACCTGCAGCATTGAAGGACCACTGTTATAATTTAGTTATTAAACTGAGGATGTTACCTGCAGCATTGAAGGACCACTGTTATAATTTAGTTATTAAACTCAGAGCTGCTTGTCTCCCCCACTCTGTCAGGTGGCTCAAAGATGCAGGACGCAGCTTTTGGATACTTCATCACGGCCTGCTTCGTCATCTTCCTCACCGTTATGTCTTACGTTGTGCTTCCCAGAACGGTAAAGCCCGTCCAGCCAGCTGGCAGGTTCTGTGGTAACTGGTACCGGGTAGGACTGGCTCTTATCAGTGATAGCACTATTCCAGCAGTTGTTAGGACATAGCAGTCATTCCACTGAACAGAGATTGGGTGGGTGGGGATTCATTTAGACAACATTGTTTCTGTAACACATAATATATTTAGACAACATGGTTTCTAGAACACATAATATATTTAGACAACATGGTTTCTATAACACATAATATATTTACAATATGGTTTCTATAACACATAATATATTTAGACAGTATGGTTTCTATAACACATAATTTATTTAGACAGTATGGTTTCTATAACATAATAATATAATTAGACAGTATGGTTTCTATAACACATAGCATCGCAGCGTGACCCTAACCAATCTTGGCGTCATTACATTTTGATACTTTTATTCACTCATCACCTAAACACAGATGGGATGATGTAGCTATGGTAACTGTCTCCATTGTTGTTGTTCTACAGGAGTTTTTCCAGTTCTACCAGCCGAGCAACACTGCCAAAATCATCAACGAAACAGAGAATGCACTCGACCTGATTAAGAAAGGTATTACTGCCCTCCTACAGACACTGTGCTGAATAATAAGGCCAGTTCAGACCAATGATTCGCGACGCAACTGGGTGCAACTGGCAAAAAAATCCGAACGTCTGATCGTAAACGCTCTAAAACTGAGTGGTTCTGTTTGGTTTTACCCCTCACATACCAGAGTTCTTTGTTGGCAAGGAAGACCACTTGGACACGTGGAAACAATCAACTATAAGTTTTATTCACTAATTATTCCAAACCTTAATATCACACATATTAATGCTAAATATATAATTTAATATAAGCGTAGGCGCGTATTCAATTAATTACCTTGCAGATATCGTCACAAGTGTGTAGATACCGGAGAATACAGCAGAGCGGCCGCTTCAGCATGGATTCTAACTTTCTTCCCCCCTCCTCCCTCTCTTATATGCTAGCCGCCCCCAGTCGTATTCCGTGAGCCAGATGGTGGGACTCACCCCCCCCCCCCCCTGTATTTCCTGTTATTCAGTTTCCGGTTTGCCCCCTTTTGCACTCAACTCAGCATTAGCGTTTATGATTATCCTCACAGTGTACACCAAAGCAACTAGCACAGACACAAATGACTGTTTCCATAGTAACGGCATAGCTCAATACAGTTAGCTAACGTTAACAAAAATTATTTTATAATTGTATTCCCCTATTAGTATGAGCAAGTGTATGACAATCGTTTTTTATTTTGCTGCGATTGGCACCAAAGCTATGATATGATGCCGAGTATATAATTTTAATAAACAATAGATTATTTAAATGATAACAAATCCAACGTATGCACGTAAACGCACTAACGAACAATGCCTTTGACATAAATCTGGCGCTATGCTTCCTAACGTTCTAAAGCTGCCCTTGGTGATTTGACAAGCCAAATCTTCTGCGACAACATGCAATGGCTTCAGCCGCCTTACAACTACTAGTTCAGACCGCTGCAACTTTTGTCTGTGACGTTCTTAAACCGTTTCGTTGCGTCGCGAATCTTTGGTCTGAACTGGCCTTTAGCCGTATTACATCCTTTTTACATCCCCATCCATATTACCTGGTGGGTTCAGTCGAAATACATCATGCTGGGTAACTAACAGAGCTGTGTTTCTCTGCTTGGTTTAGTAGAAATACATCACACTGAGTATTGCTGAGTATTGCTGAGTAATAGTAACAGAGCTGTGTTTCTCTGGTTTAGTAGAAATACGCCATACTGAGTAATGCTGAGTAACAGTAACATAGCTCTGTTTCCATGGTTGGTTTAGTAGATATACATCATGTTGAGTATTGCTGAGTAACAGTACTCTGGTTGGCTTAGTATGGTTTTAGATGTTCCACCTTTGTTATTGTCCTCAGACAACCCTACTGAAGGCAGTCCTATGGAGAACACAGAGAAGACTAGGGTGTCCATGCTGGCCATCTTCAGAAAGGTGCACACACACACACACACACACACACTCACACACACACTTTAGCCGTGCCATGGTATGGATGTAGTTCCTCAGGCTTTACATGGTATGGATGTAGTTCCTCAGGCTTTACATGGTATGGATGTGGTTCACAATATGCTATGGTTTATATACATATGGTATATGGTATCTATATACGTATATACATGTGGTATAGGGTATCTATATACGTATATACATGTGGTATATGGTATCTATATACGTATATACATGTGGTATATGGTATCTATATACGTATATACATGTGGTATATGGTATCTATATACGTATATACATGTGGTATATGGTATCTATATACGTATATACATGTGGTATATGGTATCTATATACGTATATACATGTGGTATATGGTATCTATATACGTATATACAGTTAGGCCCGAAAATATTTGGACAGTGACACAATCTTCATGATTTGGGCTCTGCATGCCACCACATTGGATTTGAAATGAAACAACTATAACGGAATTGAAGTGCAGACTTTAAGGTTTAATTCAAGGGGTTGAACAAAAATATATTATTAAACATGTAGGAATTGTAGCTATTTTTATACAAACGCTCCTCATTTCAGGGGCTCAAAAGTAATTGGACAAATAAACATAACCCCAAGTAAAATGTTACTTTTCAATATTTTGTTGAGAATCCTTTGTGGCAATGACTGCCTGAAGTCTGGAACCCATGGACATCACCAAACGCTGGGTTTCCTCCTTTGTGATGCTTTGCCAGGCCTTTACTGCAGCGGTCTTCAGTTGTTGCTTGTTTGTGGGTCTTTCTGCCTTAAGTTTTGTCTTGAGCAAGTGAAATGCATGCTCGATTGGGTTGAGATCTGGTGATTGACTCGGCCATTGCAGAATATTCCACTTCTTTGCTTTAAAAAACTCCTGGGTTGCTTTTGCAGTATGTTTTGGGTCATTGTCCATCTGTACTGTGAAGCGCCGTCCAATCAACTTTGCTGCATTTGGCTGAATCTGAGCAGAAAGAATATCCCTATACACTTCAGAATTCATCCGGCTGCTTCTGTCTTTTGTCACATCATCAATAAACACAAGTGACCCAGTGCCATTGGAAGCCATGCATGCCCATGCCATCACACTGCCTCCACCATGTTTTACAGAAGATGTGGTGTGCTTTGGATCATGAGCTGTTCCAATTCTCCTCCAAACTTTCTTCTTCCCATCATTCTGGTACACGTTGATCTTAGTCTCATCTGTCCAAAGAATGCTGTTCCAGAACTGGGTTGGCTTCTTCAGGTGTTTTTTGGCAAAGTCAATTCTGGCCTTTCTATTTTTGAGGCTGATTAATGGTTTGCACCTTGTGGTGAATCCTTTGTATTTACTCTCATGAAGTCTTCTCTTTATGGTAGACTTAGATACTCATACACCTACTTCCTGGAGAGTGTTCTTCACTTGAGTGGATGTTGTGAAGGGGTTTTTCTTCACCATGGAAAGGATTCTGCGATCATCCACCACTGTTGTCTTCCGTGGACGTCCAGGCCTTTTTGAGTTCCCAAGCTCACCAGTGCACTCTTTTTTTCTCAGAATGTACCAAACTGTTGATTTGGCCACTCCTTACATTTCTGCTATCTCTCTGATGGATTTCTTCTTTTTTTTCAGCCTCAGGATGATCTGTTTCACCTCCATTGAGAGCTCCTTTGACCGCATGTTGTGTGTTCACAGCAACAGCTT